>JAMWET010002349.1:0-94811 GCA_024036415.1 Prochilodus magdalenae
AGCGTTTCCCAACGCTGCGCGGATCAAAACACACGGTCAAGCAAAACAGAGAGCCCACGTATTAGTGTCACTCTCCCATCTTTTTTTTTTTTTTTTTTTTCTTTTTCCCAAGCGAGTGAATCTTTTACTCAGCTAGGTTATAATACCCCTTTAATATCGTAACTTTTCAGAGTCTTCGAGACCCACATGCTGAGCACGCGAGCTGAGCACCCCCCGCTGACGTCTCACTAGTAACATTAGGATATATTGGCAGCCCATGCGTGTGGATCACTAGTGAGGAGCTTCTTTGTTGATATGCAGTGAAAAACATGTCATGTTTTTTATCGTCATACTGTTGGCTTTGTTGGTGTGTCTGCTGTGATGTTAAAGACATGTTCAGTGTTTCAGTATGTTTAATTCTGTGCAGGTTAGTAATAGAACCAGAAAGATACAGTCGCAGACTGCAATGTTCACAAATCTGGCCCACATGCTCCATTCTTCATCATGGCCCACTTTTCAGCATTTTTATGGAGTTAATGTGCTCTTTGGTGGAGCTTGTTCTCCTGGGTTAGCTAAAGACGTGGGCCAACATATTGCACCCCTTATTGTCGCAACGTGCTAATTTCATTATAAGGGAGTAAGAGCCTATTGTATCTCGGTCAGTGTACAACAATGATGTCTGAACCACACAAGGCAAAAGTGGAGGATGTTATTTTGTTAGAGGCAGCACTAAAAGCTCAAACCTATGACTATATACCATATTTTAATAATCTGTTTAACCTGTTATAGATATTTATTTCCAGGTTACATTTCAACAACGTATGGGACATTTAGATCGGAATATAGAAAGTATCACAGGTCTAAACAGCTGTTCATTACAGTACGTCTACAGTAGTTTTTCAAAAACTGAATACAACACACACACCACACACTACACAACACACACACACACAAAGCACACACCACAACATCAATTAAACACATGCTGTCTGTACACACCTGTAGTATTATCCCAGTCTGCCCAGTGTGGATTCCTCCAGTTCTAGTCAGAAGAGCCAGATTCAATCCAATGTATTCTCCTGTGGTGGTTGTAGGACAGATCCACAGTTCTTCACAGGAGATGGAGGGTTTTCAACTCAGAGCTGAAGCGCATGATACGAACAGCCTTCACTCGTGTTTAACATCATACAACCCAGATAACCCGTGCATGAGAGGAGGAGACAGAACAGAGAGGGAGAGAAGGAGAGATGTGGATTTTACACACCTACAGCAAAAATAACCCTACCATTGTGATTTCAAGAACCAGCCAATTCTGTTGAATTACACATAAACCCACTGAAATAGCTGAATACCATAAGTTGTTTAGTCCTAACTTAAACTGTGGGGTGTTAGTGAACGAAAATCCGATGCCCCCCTGCAGTGTATATAATAGTAGATACAGCACCTTATAAAAAAGGAAGAGGGGAACTAAACTTACACAACAGTTGTGTTTCAAAGTGTCACACTGAACTTTCTGTTACCCTTCCAAAGAAGCTACTACACCAAAACACAACTGGTAGCTTCCTTGCACATTTTTTTCATGTTATGTGTCGTCTCAAAATGACTATAAGGAGATATGTAATTGAGGGGATTAGGATATAAGATAATTCACACGTGCACTACTCGAACCAGAAAAACGAGCGTTTAGCAAATTGTATATAATAAGGTAGGAGAGAAAATAGGGGCTGCGACCTGCTGACCGTACCTTGGCTACCACCACTTTCTTCTGAGAGAGAAAATTAAGTTCCACTTATGCTTCAAAGATGAGATAACCTTTTATCATCCCACACGGGGAAATTAGCATTGTAACAGCAGAGGAGCAGCAGAACAGATACGGTACACTAAAGTACAGATTTACAGAATACAAAATAAGCAATTACAGAAAATGAATAAATCTCTATTGTTATGTGGGTAGAACAATACAAATATTTTATACTGCACTCGTTGATGAAAGATAATTTAAAAGAATCTTGGAATCTAGTTACAGTTAACAGCTACACAGATACTGTGACACTGAATCTCGCCAGTCACCTAAAATCCTGATAGGTCACTCGCCCCTACGAAGTGCTCATTATAGTGATGCTTGACAGTCACACGGTATTTAGCAAGGTATATATCAGTGTGATATATAAAAGGTGGAATGATAAGGTGCTGGCATGACGCAAATATTACTCAATAATTACGTCACACTGGAGCTAGTACTGATGGAAAATGGGTCCCTATAGTGTTCCCCCCTACCGTGGAGAGGCTATCTGAGGACTCTGCTATGGGGGGTGGCCGATGTTTGTATAGCCCGAACAGCAGTCAGGGAGGAAAAGAGCTGAAGGTATCTCTCGTCTTAACACACTGTTCAGGTGGAGGAGTGTCCCCATCACTGAAATGTGCTGACCAGTGTCAAGCAACTGTCTCCTGTAATATATCGGTTGAGCAGGTGCTCTTCAGATCTGAAAATAAATCTCACAGGTGTTTTCTGCCCTCATTGTTAAGAGTTTCTTGAAAGGATGTGTAGCTGTTAAGAAGACCCTCACTGGAGGAAATCAGAAACACTCCATTTAATACTGAACCTCTAGACGCGTGTGAGATTTCAGACAAGAATGCTAGCATACCTCACCAGCACAGTGAAAAACTCTTTCACACCATATCTTTAAATCATCAGACAGGTGTCAGACCGTTGGTAGTCTGTATATGTTTTGTTCTCTATGTGGTTTTTTTTTGTTTGTGTTGGTTTTTTTGTTGCACTAGTGATATATGAACTTCCCCACGTCTGGTGAAAAGACCCGTTGGTGCGTGAAGACCACTGTTGAGGACATGTCATCTGTCTGTGACAGGGGAAAGAGCTGGCCATGAGCCATCATGTAATTCTCCTGTGCCGCAGCGGATTGAAATAAAAGCTGATGGTTTGATATTTTTCTGACAAGAGAAGGGTTTGGTCAATCATATTCAGTAGAGAGCAATATTTGGATGTTGAAGGGACGTTTGTTACTGGTGTCCTCTGTGCTATACACCACCTACCAAAGTCACCAAATCTCTAAAGTACACCTCCCCTCACCCTTCCTAGTGAGCTGCTGGTTACAGGTAGCTCAGCTCACTTTTGGTTTGGCAATGATCACTATGACTTCCTGCCTCCAGCTCTAAAAAAACGATGGCGCTTAAAACACGTCTCCCTGTCCTTTAGGCGCTAACTGTTTTTCATGTTTCCCATGTGCCAGGGCCCAAAAAACATCTGGATGGTTGTGCCTGTCCGGGCCTCCACGGGAGCAGCTCCTTACATTGGGTGTATGACTCACCACGGACGCTGTCTTACGACTCTTTCAGGGTCTACTGGGATAATCAGACACATAGTGCTTTGGTGGCGAGTGGGGGTTTTTGGCCTGAAAGGTGGACAGCACGCATCATGAAGGCTGATTCAGTGGTGATCTGGTGGAGCTCGGGTCTCCAGACTGGGTGGAGATTAAGCGGGGACTTTTCAGCTGGGTGTTATCTACGTGTCTGTTATAGATGTCTGGCTGGGCCGAGCACACTAGCATTTTGTCTTAAGCACCACGCAGCGCCGGGACTCTGCAGAGCCTGTAGAGCCACTGTTAGCGCCTGTGAATCATGCAGTCGTGCTCCATCGTTTCCCTGTGTAGGAAGAACGAGAGAAGTAGGAAGGACAGAACTAGTGTCTGAGCATATACTGATTGCTGGACTGTAGTCCAGTTTCGGCTGTGATGTGCTGTAACACTGTAGACCAGATTAACAAGCCTATGCTAGGACGAGATGATATGAGGGCTTGGTCTGTGGATGTGAGTGACTTCCGTCCCTCAATCTGGATAAGTTTGTGTGCTCGGTGCTAAGTGGTATCAGAAGAATGTCGAGGTACAAACAGATCGCTATGGGGCAGAACGTGTTTTGGTTTACAAAAGAAGTCTCACTGTATACTGCGATCCGGCAATAGCTAAGCCTGCTGAAGAACTGGTTCTAGAGCCTGCTCTGACCTTGCGCATGTGTTGACCTGTGGTACCACATCTTGTAGACAGTGCCTTCTCTTGTGATTGCCCTCGCTGTTTTCTTTCTGTATCTGTCTTGCTCCAGGCTTCTTCCCGGAGCATCATTGGTGAGTTGTAAGGGTGGGGATTTCTGAATGTTATATTTGGGTTTTAGGGTTAGGGCTTAAACAGTCTCTCTTTGCTGATACTTCTCGGCCTTTAAACACGCTTCATGTCTGTGTTTCCTGTAAGAGACCCATAGTTACTGACAAACATGGGCAGCGGGACCTAGGGCCTGTGGTGGAAGAGGGGGATTATTCTATTTCTAGAAACAGGTGTAGCTGGTACCTTCTCACCTCCTTCCCGAGAAGAGCTAACAGGTACACTCTATAAGAGGCGAAGTAAGTACCCAGGTGCGCTTCTGCTCATGGGTTTCAGCCATGAGTCGATGAGGCGTACTTTTGCTTTGTGTATATAAATGTTTCGTGCCCGAAACTAGTAGGGCTGCTGTACAGAGGTGAAGTTTTTTTCTCCAAACTGAACTCAATATTTTACATGTCCCTTCGTCTCTTCTTCTGGGAACGAAAACTGTTTATGATATGGATAGGGACTGGTGAATGTACTCCTTGGACTTTGTTAGTGATAGTGGGCAGGCCGGGGAAAGAACCATACCCCCAATCTGGTCAGCAGCTCTTGCTGTATTATTTTTGTTTTTTTTTTTGGGGTTTTTTTTGTATCTACACTTATCACTTGACACACGTGTGGGCTAAGAATGAAGCATCCCCAGGTGAAGCAGAAGAGTGTGTTGTGTGAAACATGATCTCTGAGGGAGAGGTCTCTCTCTGCCGCACAGGCAACGACAGGTTTTAATGTTTTCGCTGTACATAGAACTGAGAGGAACTCATAGACTTTGTACTGAGACAAGTAGCAACTAGTCATGTCTGGTTATTCTTTTCCGTACTGTGTTTTCGACCACCTTTTATGCACTGTGGATTTTCTGGTTTGTACACCCATGTTCAAAAGGCTGTTATTTTTTTTTGGTCTTTTTAATAGAAAGTCCTCGACAAGACAAAAGACCTTTTGTGAGAGTTATTAAACAGTGTTGTGGGTATGCTGAGATAGCCTTCGACTTTGGTCACCAAGCAAAAAGAACTAGCTGCTATTCTGCACGAAAAGGCAAATGGTGCATTAGTCAGATCAAGATATTTGTCAATAAATGATATGGATGCTCGCCCTGCTGTTTTTTCCATCAACCTGGAACGATCAACAGCTGGACAACAGTCACTCGTGTCACTGCGTAGGGTAACCATGGACCCTGTTGAACTGTGCCAGCTGGCTGTGGAGTTTTATTCCGTTCTGTTCACTGCGAAAGCTTTGGATCCGCCTTGCTCTGAAGTGTCTGTGTCTTCTCTGTACCGATTATAAAATTCTGTCTCTGTGTCTTGCTAACAGACTTAAAGGTGCTCTGGACACCATCATACACCTGAACCAATCATACTGTGTACCTCAAAGGTCCATATATGACAACTTGTCAGATAAGAGATATGATGGACTTTGCCAAACTGTCTGGCACACAGTTTGGTTTGTTGTCACTCAATCAGGAAAAAGCGTTTGATCGTGTGGGCCATGAGTACCTGTTTAGTACCATCAGGCGTTTTGGGTTTGGGATGTCTTTCTGTCATGGGTCAGGGTGTTGTACACAGATGCCTCCTGTTTGATTAAAGTGGGTGGGGGTTTAAGCCTTCCAGTTCCAGTGAGAAGGGTCATAAGGTAAAGATGCCCGCTCTCTGGTCAGCTCCATGCCATTGCTGTTGAACCCCTTCTTTGTTTATTTAGGATAAAACTGGTGGGCCTGCAGTTTGCTGAGGTTTCCATCAAACTTTTAGCTTATGCAGATGACGTTACGGTAGTAATTGGTAACAGATGAAAGAAACTAGCCTCAACATACGTTATTTTCCTTTCTAATGTAATCCTCTGAATTCTGCTATTCTCATATGGTCTCAACTAAGCTCTAGCAAATGGCCTGTTGTTGTGGGGAAGTGCAATGGTTTCTTTTGTTACAGAAAATGTAAATTGTCTCACCACCTATGGAGTGACTATGCAGTTTATATGAAAATGACCCACTGTCTCCCACCTTAAGGTGATAACCATCAGCTGATCACTCTCCCTTATCTGTTTCAATGCCAACTATAACCCTTTATTGTGTGATGACCATCAACCCCCCCAATGTTGATACTCCAAGTACCCTCATCTTCACCCAATCCTACTCCTCCTTCAACTCCTCTCACCTTCATCCTTTCCCCTCCCACAGCTTCCAATGTATATAAGGTTCTCCCAAAATACCCCTAGTCAGACAAGACTGGACTGTGCCAGACTGGACCAGACTGGACAGGACTGACAACCTAAGCCTGGTGCCCGTGCATGATTCCTCATGAGTGGGGTAGGAAGGGGTTTCAAGTGTTAGAGGAGTTTGGCTAGGGACAGAGGACATCAAGACTAAAAATTGGTTTAGTGGAGAAAGTCTGTGAGAAAGCCTATTTTTTTTAAAGGAAAAGCCGACACCTGCCTACTGGGTGTTTGAAGAACCTTTGTTTTTTAATCCTGCCCTTCCCACAGTGTCAGGTTTCTGGCACACTAAGGGTCAGCCTCCTCAAGCCTGCTTCCTGATTCTTGGGAGCTTTAGTGGGCTAATGAAGCGGACACCGTATTGTGCCTGCACAAAGACTCTAAACTTCCAGGCTCTGATGGACCTACGTGAAACAAAATGGACTGAGGTTATGGGGTCAGGCTCTTCCCCGAAAGGTAGCTGGCGGTCCCTGTACAAAAGACTAATTGAAAAGAGAATGGGAGAACTTCAGTGGAGAATTGTACATGGGATTTTAGCTACAAACAGACACATGGCACTACTTGATCCATTGGTTGGGGAGAGGTGTCCTTTTGGCGGGGTCACAGAGACGGTTTTCCATCTAATTCTTCAGTGTTCCCATTTGTGTGAGTTACTGCATGCAGTTAGGAACTGGGCGTAATGATTTTAGGTTCTTTTGAGCCCAGCTTGTTCATTTACGTTCATTTAGTTTCTATTCCCAAGAAAGTTAGAGTAGTCCTTCTGAACTTTCTGTTCGCTACTGCAAAACTGGCAGTTTGGTGCAGCAGGACGAACAAGGTCAGGGGATGTGGATGGACAGATCCTTTACTGATGGCAAAGGGGTTTTGTTTTACAGTGACTCTGGTTGGAATATGCTTTTTATAAACTTACTGATGATGTGAATTCCTTTTTTGCTGTGTTGGGATTTGGGGGTTATATTTGTGAACCTGATGATCAGAATGGGTTTGTCCAGTATTGTGAAGTGACACTGTGGGTTGGTAGTGTAGTGTACTGGGGGTTGTGGTAAAATTAGTGTGTTTTCTAGAGTTTTTTGACTCTTAAAAATTAGCATGGTGCTTATGATCACGTTTTGTTGGCAAGCTTCTTGGAGAGCGAGTTGAGAGGGGGTGATGCTGAAATTGTGGAGAAAGGTGTGTTTCAAAGTCAAGTGCCTCTATCAAGCCAACGGGACTGTAGTTAATGTTGCCCTGTAACTCACGTCTGGAGGTGTGTGTGGTTTTTATTTATTATCATTTTTTTGCTTCTCTCCTTCCTTTTTAGGTTGTATTTGCCCTGGTTTAGGCACTTTCGGGGAAGATGTTTTCAGTAGTTTAATGTTGCCCAAAAAGGATTTTCTGTATAAGACGTTGATAAAAGATTGGAGTGCCCAGATTTAAAATAAACACTTGCTGTATTGGGGTAATGTCACTTACAGTGTTGGTCAGAGTTCCTAGGGCTTTTATTATCCTAGGTGGCGTAGTTGGCTACAAATTCTCTTTATTGTGACCTGACCGACGTGACACAGGCATGGTGGAAGATCAGTGCAAGTTTGAAGACGTATAACAACCTGGATTAGGTGAGTGAAGGCATTACGAATGCTGAAGTGTAGCTGTATGTACTTTTTATCTGATGGTGGTTTTGGTAGTCTGCCAGGTTTACATGGATGTTGTGAACCTAATCAAAGCTGGTGATTTTTAAAGAAATCAGGAAGTGAGTTTTTAAAAACAAAATTTTTTAAAAACATAAACATAATTTTAAAACAAAGCCAGAACAGACTAACAGATAATAAATACTGTGATGTTGGGCATTTTAAACTCCAAACCCACCCATATTCAGGATCTTCAACATAAAAGTCCTGATAAATGTGAACCTAATGCAGTCAGACACTTCTCTTCCTTTAGACTGAATAATTATATTTCATGGACCAGAAAAAAAATGGTAAGTCTTCAGATTAATAATAATCACTTATAAATACTCCTCCTCCCTTCACCTAACACTGCTGTATCTGATCCAGCCTGCATGAGCTGTCTATATTGGTGGCTGGAGTGTCCTGTTTCTTCTCCGATATCTGATTGGTCTGCCATGTCATTAGTCTATAGCAGTGGGGCCACACTGGCTATTAGGGGTGAGGCAGGTGTTTTTGCCTTGTTAAAGCAACACCCCAACCAGATGTAGCCAGCTGTCCATGTTTGTTTTTCTAAATATACTTTTAATTGTTTTTTTATAAAATTGGAAAATGGCAATAATAAATCATAAGTTACTGTGACGTGAATTTCAAATACGATAAAAAAACTGTCTGATTAAACACTAGAACTCTGTTAAAGCACTTAGAGTGAGATATATTTCCAATTTTGATCTAAGAACATCACTGGGCATGATCCATCACCACAAGGTGGTATTCAGGGGGCTGTTTTAGAGTGGTTGTCCAATGAACTCTTTCAGTTAAAGTATTTCTATTTCTCTTTGAAATCTAAGATTCTAAAATCTAAGATCTTTTCTACTTCTAGATGTCCAAAAAGATTCTACGTTTATCATTTATTTTCTCTTTCACTCTGTTGGTAAAGCACATTGTCTCTGGATGAAGTTGCTGCTACAAGTGATTACTTCTGCCTGGTTTCTCAGCCCTGACCTCCAGACGGCTGTGACTGGCCCGTGATTACATTTCATTGTGGCATGAATTCCTCACTGGTCAGACTGAAATACAGTCACTGCAGTGCATTTTGCTATGTCATGTTTGAAGCACCAAATGTGGTACAGCTGTGAAATCAGTGATTTCAATTAAATTCTGACACAATTTCAGCTCGTCATTCTTTTAAATGAAATAATGGAGATCTGTTCTTTCTATTAGGAGATCGAGCGACAAAAAAAAATGTTTTGCTTTTCATTATGACATGTTCACTACTTGTATCATCTGTTTAAACACAGTCTCTTTACATGGCATTAAATTTTTTTTATTCCAATTTATGTACTTTCAATACTGCAGAGTGGTCTTCAAAATAGGAAAAATGCAAAATAGGTCTTCTCTAGACCTCTTTAATTTTTTTTCTCACATGGTGAGCGTATCTTTAAAATTGAGTCAAGTTGTATTTAATATGAGCACCTGAACAAGTTCCACTTCCGCAAGTTCTAATTTTCTGCTTGCATATTATAGTAAAAACAGACCAAACATATTTCTAGTAGTTGAATTTCAGCCATTTCACTCTGCTGTGAGAAGTGTTGATGCTAAGTTAAGGTCCAAAGCTCCACAAATTTTATTTGAGACACCAGTGAAAATAACATTTACAGAACCAAAAAAAAAAAAAAAACATTTTTTAGACATGTTGTCATATAACAAGGCCTTTAAAATTTGACCATTTTAAAATCCTTATGTTTTACATACACTTTCTTTATTTATTTACTTTTCTCTCCTTATTATTATTCAGCTTTCTCACCCTGTTATATCTCGACATTATAACAAGTGCTTTATTGATGGTCTAAATAAAATTAGGGAATGGTCTGGGTATTCTGAGTGTAGAGTGTAGATATTGTCTTTACAGATTAACCTGTACATGCAGGACATGAATTTACATGAAAGCTCACCTGAGTATCTTCAAGTTTACAGTTTTAAATCTCTTCAGTCCAGCAGACAGCAGGTTCACTCCCGAGTCCTGCAGGTCAGAGTTCACTAAGGTCCAATTCTCTTCAGAAGTGATGTTTGCTTGACATCAGAGCAGCAGAGAGAGTTTCACAGGAAGCTCCATGCGGTTGAGTTTACAGCCCCAGCTGTCTACAAGACAAGCACATTACAGTAACACATTACAGTTTAAAACAAAAAGTCTGTGGACTATCAGGTGTGTACAGGAAAAACAGAGGGTGTTGAGATTGTATATAGGAAAACAGCAGTTTAATATTAGAAGTGTTTTCATTATATAACCACAAAAGTGTTCATAGAAAAGTGTAAACAGTCGTAAATTAACCTGGCTGCAGGTCTAAATATCAGTTCTATGTCTGAATATGCACTGTAACAAGGAGGTGGTCGGGGCGTCGGGAGGTCAAGCGCCATAGTGGTTTATTTGATTTAGTACGGGTAAAACAGGGTTCAAAACACAGGTGGGTAAGACTAAAGACATGTCCATAACTTCAGAGATGATGGAAGACAGAAAACCAAAACATTGGGTGTCAAGAAAACGAAGACCAAACCACTATAAAACAAAAGAGAACATGAACTGAAAAGAAACACAGCTTAAACGCACAAGGAAGTAACAGTAACAGGCTCAGAACTAACAAGGAGGACAACAGCTTACTACTAGTAAAGGCGACACAGAGACGTCACAAACAGACAGGGCAAAACAAAGGGGTTCTAAATGATACAAGTACAAATTAAAGAATAGTAATCATCGGTCAAGGTTTGTGTTGGGACGGGGGTGGAGCCAGGAGTGGAGCAGGAAAAGGCAAATACAATAGCAAGAAGCAACCCAGATGTGGGCGCTGTTTTGGACATAAACAGGGACAGGGCAAGAACAAACAAAAAAAAAAAAAAAAAACCTGCTAATTGTTCCACCTAACTAGGATAACTTTAGCAGTACGTGCTGTGCTAAATTCAAATACAGGTGTTTCACAAAATGGTCTAATGTTTACTTCTACACCAAACTGCACCTTGCCTGCCTCCCAATATAAGGGGGCCCGACCTGCACTGTTTTCACCCTCCCATGTATTTATTGTGTTGTCTTGTTAAATGGTGTGTGTGTATTTACCTAGTATATTGTCTTTGCGCGCAGCTTGCGCACGTGCTGCACTTTATGTTGTATTTGTTTGGTGTAATCTATTGTTAGATTGTAGCACCTTGGTCCTGGCAGAGGAACTTTAATTTGTTTCACTGTGTACTGATACACCCACTGGATATAGTTGCAAATAATGACAAATTCTAAAAACCACTTGAAACTGAACTTGAAACGTGAAAACAGACACGACAAAGGTATTAACATATATCAAGTATCAATGAGCACTCCTTTTTTCACATGACTTTTTTGGGGCCAAAATAAACTTTGTCTCCAGTGGCAGATTTTCTTTAAAATCCTTTCATTAATGTTTATATAATATGCCCTTGTTAGAATATGGGGACAACTTTTAGCAGTATAATGCCATAGGTGTGGAAATAAGTATGTCATGATTAATCTTATTAATAGTACATAATTTTATAATAAAAATTCTTTAAACCTTTCAGGATATCCATAAAGATAATTATGCACTCTCTCACATTTTTTGCAGGAGTGTAATAAAAACAGCACAGTGCAGCTGATTTTCCTTATTCTTTGTAGTTCCCTTACTAACACTCAAATAGAAAAATACAGCAAAGATTGTGACACATCTTGCTAATGTAAATAATAGAGTTGTTATAATTAATGATAATATATTCCAAAAACGTCCAAGTTTTTTATAATTATAATTGCCTATGATTAGACTGTGTTCATTTATGTAAGTCGTGGGCTGGAGGTTAGGGAACCAGCCTAGTGACCGGAGGGTCGCCGGTTTGATTCCCTGAACTGACAGTAACGACTGAGGTGCCCTTGAGCAAGGCACCTAACCCCCAACTGCTCCCCGGGCGCCGTGGATAGGGCTGCCCACCGCCTCGGGTAAGTGTGCTCACTGCCCCCTAGTGTGTGGGTGGGTGTGGGTGTTTCACTTCATGGATGGGTTTAAATGCGGAGGACAATTTCCACTGTGTGAAAAATCACAATTGGCACAAAATGGTATCTTTTCTTTAAAGGATTTCCTATATGCAATGTTTATTCCCACAAGATGACAAATGAGAGTCATGACACTAGTGAAAAAGATTTTCAGTCTTTTTGTAGAAATATTTAAAATACTACTTGTTTTTCTCTATATTTCATCTTTTTATATTTTATCCTGTTGTGGTGTATGGATCGACTAAAGAGTTGATTCCCTGACTTACAGCTCAAACTCAAAAGATCCAACTGAAAGCAAATCCAAACACGGAGCCGCAGGAACGGAGCTACACTGATAGACCACATCAAGCACTTAAGGACACTCTAAAGAGACTTACTGGGACTTGTTGAGCCCCTTCACTTGTCTGTTGGAGCTAAAACACTGGACTCAGAGCACCGAACTGGTGAGAGCATATTATACTGTTTACAGAGGCTCTTGTTAAGAGACTGTAGTACACTGATGAAGTACTCTTAATAAATACATGCGGTTGGTATAAATTGGTGGGGAAATAAATGTACATATATTAATTTAAATACACACTTTGATCAAACTAAAGGCATTTGTGGTGTTGCAAATAGTTAGTAACCATGAATGATGAGAATGATGTACAAATGACCTGGAGTTTACTATACCTTCACAGCTTAACTTTACCATTCAGGAATGAACTTACAGGAAACTCACCTGAGTACCTCCAGTTTACAGTTTGAACTCTTCAGTGCAGCAGACAGCAGGTTTATTTCTGAATCCTGCAGGCCAGTGTTACTAAGGTCCAGTTCTTTCAGGGGTGAGTTTGTTGATTTCAGAGCAGAACAGATCGTTTCACAGGAGTTCATGGTGAGTTTACAGCCAGCTAGTCTACAAGGTACATACACAAAGTACAAATTACAGGTAAAACAAAGATAAGGAATTCAGGCTCACAGGAATCAGGAATTATAAGATTAAAGAAGAATATAGCAATTACAATATATTATATTATATATATTGTTTTAGAAAAGCATCAATAACTGGCTCAGTCTGTATATTGGCTCTGTCTGAATATTTTTTATATTTGCACTCTTTTTTTCAAATTTTTTTGCCCCTTTAAAAATTAGACGTTTTAGACCGCCAGAGCAGGACAGACACACAAACACATGTGAGAGTTTGTACTAGTGAGAACACAGAGAGAGGTCAGACATTGTTTTCTAGTTTTTGTCTGCTCTATTTTGTTCTTCTGCACGTCCTTGTGATCTTTATTCTGCTGCACATTAACTTCCACTTGTGAATCAGACTAAATAAAATTCACCATGAATCTTATCTGCAGTTTTACAGGCAGATATCCTGCACAACTTTTTCCATAATTCCTTATGTCTTTAGATTTGTACAATATAGGACATATAAACAGGTTAATTCTGTATGTGAGGATAAAATTATGTGCTTTTGGGAATAAACACGTTATTACTGCTGTAATTAATACTACATTATTTAACAACCTTGTTTTTCTGCCTGTATAACACACCAGAAACAGACAAATAAAAAAACACTTGCACAATTTCAGGTTCCAAAAACAAGTTCTCCCTTACATTTTATCAGGACGGTCATATAAGAAACAGAATGGGGCGGTTGTTTTCCTCACTCTGTGTATTTTCCATACTAGCACCTACATGACCGTGTCCTACAAACTGCGAAACGACTTGCTAATGTGCACCACAGAGTTGCTATGGTCAATGATCCTATACACTCTAATGATGTCAAAGTTCTTAACCTGAAAATGTTTTATTGGAACACTATTGTGTGTACTTACCTACTGCCTGTGGCCTATGGAGAGGTATTTATGCTAAAACATAGTTTGAATGATGTAAATTCATACTTTGAGCACACTAAAGAAACTGTTCTGCACACTAAAGACTGTTACTGATAAGACTGGTAGCCATAATTCATCCCATTCATTGGACTGAAGTACAAATGTACTGGAGTGAAATATACAGTGTGTTGATGTAATATGTTTCAGGGTACAGTGAAAATGTCCTTGTTATGCATCTTGCTAATGTCTTGCTAATATAAACTGTACAGTTACTGTGTGTGTGTGTGTGTGTGTGTGTGTGTGAAATATGAAATCTGTATGCGTGCGTAAACCTCCCTAGTCCTAGTGGGAATAAACTCTTCAATTGTTAAGCATGTTGTTGTTGTTGTTGTTGTTAATCTAAAATTAATTATAATTATAGAACAATTAATAAGGGAATCATCAATGATATGTAAAATGATCATTAATACGGCTTCCATTTACTAAGTGATATCTTACATCAACGTTCAGTCAAGTCATGTGTACTTGCAGTTCTATTCAAATAGCACTGAATAATAGAGGTATTTAAAAGTGCATCTCAAAATTGCTGTCATTTTCTATCATTTATTTATTCACTCTTGGAGTTGTGCACAGGGTACAGCAGTCACTGAAAGTTCTGCCTGTGATCTTTTGTTTATTTGAGCCAAACCAATCTACGTATAAATTTAGCTCTGAACATTCAAGACATAAAATGTCAAAATAAATAAATAAATAAATATGTATATTATTTCACCTACACTAAACATCCCTAATATATATATATATATATATATATATATATATATATATATATATATATATATATATATATATATATATATATATATATACACAATGAGTTGCCAGTTTGTTACCTTTTAACGTGCATGTGCAACATATCCATCCTCTTCCCATGCATATAAAAGATATTGGGCTATTTGTGTCTCTCAAACATCAATAATAAATTATTAAAAGACCATTAGAATCATTAAATATAACACTCACATGGCCTTTCTGCAGTTGGTCACAGCTGGGATCAATCTCAAATAGCCCCTCTCTGATGTTCTGTAATTCTTCAGGTTCAGCTCATCAAGCACCTCCTCTGAGGTCACAAGCATGTAGGCTAGAGCTAAACACTCTCCAGGAGAGAGTTCCTTTCTTGAGGACTTTTCTGATTTGAGATATTCCTGAATACTGCTGGATAAAGACTGATCATTCATTTCAGTGAGACAGAGGAACAGGTTAATAGATCTGTCAGAAGGAAGATCCTCTGTTTGTATTATGTGTTTGATGTACTGAACTGTTTGCTTGATGCACTCTGAGCTCCTCACTGTTTGTGTCAGAAGGTCTTTTAAGAGCTGCTGATTGGACTCCAGTGAAATGCCCAGCATGAAACGGAGAAACAGATCCAGATGTCCATTCTCACTCTCTATGGCTTTACATACAGCTCCCTTCAGCAGCTCCTCCAATGAAACCCTGTCAGACCACTTTGTGTTATCTGTTATCAAAAGCTTTAGTTCCTCCATGTTCATGCTCACATAGCAGTGAAACACATAGAGAGCAGCCAGGAACTCCTGAAAGCTCAGATGTACAAAGCAGTAGACCTTCCTCTGGTGAAGCACAGATTCTTCTCTGAAGATCTCAGTACAAATACCAGAGTACACTGAGGCCTCAGTGACATCAATGCTGCACTCTCTCAGGTCTTCTTCATAAAACATCACATTGCCCTTCATCAGCTGTTTGAAAGCCAGTTCAGCCAGTTTCAGAAGAATCTTTCTGTTGGATCCCAAGAGATCCTCTGGATCTGTCTCACCTTTGTCCTCATACTTCTCACTCCTCATGATGGTCTGAATCCACAGGAAGTGTGAATACATTGCAGTCAGAGTTTTAGGGATTTCTGTATGACCTTGTTTCATTATATGCTGAAGCACAGTGGCTGAGATCCAACAGAAGACTGGAATGTGGCACATGATGTGGAGGCTCCTTGTTTTCTTAATGTGTGAGATGACACTGTCGGCTTGGTCTTGGTCACTGATTCTCTTCCTGAAGTATTCCTCCTTCTGTGGGTCATTGAAACCCTGAATTTCAGTCACACGGTTGATGTACTGAGAGGGGATCTGATTGGCTGCTGCTGGTCGAGAGGTTATCCAGATGAGTGCTGAGGGAAGAAGCTCTCCTTTGATGAGGTTTGTCATTAGCAGGTCCACTGATGACACTTTGGTTATGTCAGTTACTTTCTCACACTGTAAAAAGTTCAGTGGAATTCTGCTCTCATCCAGACCATCAAGTATGACCACCATCTTACACTCATCATATGTATTTGAGTCCAGATCTTTGAGCTCAGGATGGAAGTCACACAGAAGTCCTTGAAGACTGTACTGGTGATCTTTAATCAGGTTCAGCTCTCGGAACTGAAACACAAACATCAAATCTACATCCTGATTGGCTTTTCCTTCAGCCCAGTCCAGAATTAACTTCTGCACAGAGACTGTTTTTCCAATTCCAGCAATGCCTTTAGTCATCACAGACCTGAGCTTTTGTACTTGTGGACTGTTATCTTCTGTTCTTTCTTCATGTCTGTCATCTTCAGTTATTAAAGCTCTAATGTTGTCTTCTTCCATTTCTTCTACAGTGCACTGTACAGGTTTAAAGATATCTAAGCAATTAATCGGTGTATCCTGCCAGTGTTGGTTCCAGAGTTTCTTTTCAATCTGTAAAACTTCATGTTCTTCATTCACTCCTTCACTCTCTCCCTCTATGATGTAGAGCTGAGTGTAAATCCTGTTCAGAAGGGTTTTATTCTGATGGGTTTTAAATCCCTCAAATAAGCTCTCGTATCTGTTCTTCATGCTGGTTTTGAGTCTCTGTACGACGCTGTGCAGCACATCATCCACTGGTCGGCAGTAGTCCTGCTTCATGGACTCCTCTATGTGTGGATATAGAACAGGACGTGTCTTAGACCTCTTTCTGTAGAGGGAAAAGACAAAGTCTTTTGACTGAACAGACAAAAATGTGTATGTTCATGTTTAACAGTAAACACAGAAGCCTTATGGAAAGCTTAAACCTTCATAGTAGCCATCCGAGCACAAAGAGGAGTTCTTGTTGCTTCTCTGAAGTGATACAGCAGCAGAATCCTAAATTACGCTCTTGTAATGTTTTCATGAACAAAAAAACTGAACTTTAGAACTAGTGATGCGCGATATATCAGCGACCGATATATTATTTATATTATTATTTTTTCAGTTATGGTCATTGGTCTGATATTGGAATTTCAGCAGATATTACAGCCGATAACGTTGTGGCTTTTATTCTTTTTATTACCATTATAATTATTTTACACTGACGCATGTACACTACAGCCCCCACGCTGAGGACAGAACATGTTTGCTGTAAGTGTTTCAGTGTAAACAGAACTACAGTTAGCATCAGCACAAAAACAGAGCAGCAGCAACAGTCGAGTCTTCTAAACAGGCACTGGAAAGCAATCAAAGACAAAATCCTCCTGATGACAGACTCTTTTCCGCTGTGGCATACTAGGCATTAAGCTGACTGACTGAGGATCTGGTATCCAGCTCTCCCAGACTGAGGCTGTTTTTCTAATGCTAACCCGTCGGCTCTGTATGATGTTATCGCCTTACATATACGCAATCTAATCAAGGCTAATGTTGCTAGCTTTAACACGAAAGAGCCCATGGTTGTGTATGTGTGGCAGGCCCCTTAAAAGATGTGTCAAATTCCAGAACTTTGTTCTTCACTTTAATCATAAAATCCCTAAGTGAAATATACCAAACACCATGAGATGTTCAGGCCAGTGTGTGAATGTGTAATCATGTTACATAATTTACAGGATGTAGATATGAAGGGTTAGTGCTGGAGATTATTGCTCCTAGTAAAAGTGTTTTTTCTTTTGCTTCTACAGGTCCTCTCCAAACATTTTAACAATTCAGATGCTTTACTGAAATGTTTTAGATTCTATTTAACTACTTTTTACATGATGTTTAAATAGATATGAAAATTATTATTAATGAAATTTTTGTTGCAACAGGATTTTAACCTTAATATTTAGACATGTGAACTCAAAAACATGAGTGAGCTGCGTATTTAATTTAACTGATTAAGTTATATAAGTTTATTATTTTGTAATTAATATTAAGAACAAGGTCTGGGCTTAAACTTATGCTAAGTTTGATCGTTCGGTGGCTCGGTAGCACGTTCAGGTTTTCTCTACTTCATACATGGCGGCTGCAGTCTCCGCTGATAACCAAGCATTTACTCAGACTACATGTCCATCTGGAGAAAACTAGTCTGGTCAGTTTAAGCCTTCCCATCTTGACAGCTCTCTTCTCAAAGAAGCACAGCTACAAGATGGAACAGCACGCTGTAAATGTGGAGTGTTTTGGAACAGAAGTAGGCGCTAGCTGCAAGTGTGCGAGATACTGCTGAGTATTTTAAGCTAAATATCTGACGTTGCTGACTGTAAAGTTATGCATGAAGTTGTATTCTTTTTTGGAGCTGCCCGGTTATTACAAACCGGATTCCAAAAAAGTTGGGACACTAAACAAATTGTGAATAAAAACTGAATGCAATGATGTGGAGGTGCCAACATCTAATATTTTATTCAGAATAGAACACAAATTACAGATCAAAAGTTTAAACTGAGAGAATGTATCATTTTAAGGGAAAAATATGTTGTTTCAAATTTCATGGCGTCAACAAATCCCAAAAAAGTTACTCTTTCCCCTTTAACTCGTTTTCTCTCACTGCTTTCTTTCATACCTGTTCTGACTTACCCCTGTCCCTGACTCTGTATCTGTCTATTTCCCTCGTTGCTTTGTTTATTGTTGCCTGCTTGTTAATAAAGCTCCTGTGGCTTCTAGTTCTGCAATCGTCAGTTTTGGATTCCTTTTCGCCTGACAATATTCCCCCAAAATATCTACTGAATTTAATACTATTAATACACTGTATGTTTGACCTATACATGAACTAGATATGAAGCCTTGGCAACATTAAATTATATCAAATGTGGAGCTGGACTGACATAAATCACATTCTGATCGGGCTGTTCAGACACTTACGGGTTTTAGAACCACATATGGAAGTGTCCTCAAACGGAACAGAATATATCATTATAATTTCACATTATGGATTTAAAAAATCCTGTTTGTCACATTTTGCTTCACACCAGCTCTATAACCATCAAATCACCATCACCAGACACATCAGGTACATCTGGTTAACATGCAAGTAAACAACAAAACATATGGACAGATAGAGACTGGACGTAAAAACCTAAAGGCTTCTTTTTCCCCTCACATCACTTCACAACTTCCCCTCATCATCTTAATAGAACCACACACACTATATCATCACCTGAAATAAAAGGGGTGTAGAAGTGTCCAAATCCAGGTAAAAGCTCATTGCTTTATTTACATCTCATCTCAGATCAGAAGTGCTTATCTCATTACTGACACACACAGAAAAATTACAAATAGATTCTATCAGAAAGTAACTCACCTAGAGTCAGAGGTTCCTCCTCTACTGCTGGAGTGATCAGAATCCATCATGAGGTTTTCACTACTCACAGGTGGAACATGGTAGGACACTGGACACACTGGTCTCTGCTCCCTGTAAAGAGATTCATATTTAAAGCAGGACCAGGAAACTGAATTATGGTTTATAATCAACTTGATATCACTACAACATCAGTCAATACCCGATTCATCAGAGAAGAGTTTGAAAGTGACATGAAGGATCTGGGAGACCTACACAAACCACAGAGAACCAAAAAACTGTCCAACATGCCCGGAATGACCCAACAATCACAGCTGTGAACATTCAGCGAGCAGTTCTGCTCTCCATAAATCATTCCATTAGTCCCAGCACCACTGGCAGACAGCTGAATGATTCAATTCAATTCAACTTTATTGTCATTATACCAATACAGGGTTGTACAGTATAACAAAACACGATCAGGCTGCTTCTCCAGTGCAGTTGAATAATGTGTATATATATTTATATATATATATATATATATATATATATATATATATATATTTATATATATATATATATATATATATATATGGCAAGAGGACAGCAGACCACTGTTGGCCCACTAACAGTAAAGCTGGTGGTCCACTTGCATTGTCCTTAGCGTTTTCTGGGTGGCCTGTTTGTGGTTCAGGAGACTAATAGACAAGATGCCAGTTTACATTTTATATCATTTGTAAATTAAAGAAGTAAATAATTTTCAGAAATAACATTTTCAATAAAAACATTTTATATTATGCCTAAATACCTTATTAATAATTTCTCAGCAGTTTGTAATATTTGTTTTAATTTATTTACTAAAATAAACGTCTATGTTTAAAATCTGATTAAAACTTGTCAAATATTACATGAACGACAGTAATCTGGGTGGTCTGGGCGGGGACAAGTAGTGGCTAGCACTCAGTGTGGTGCCAACCTTATCAAGTCAGCGGGTGGACTACCTGTGGGTGAACAATGTGCTGAAGCTGTACAGAAGAACAAAATTGCAAGAACAATCATGAAGCTGTCTCCCACCCCATGTAATCAGAAATTGAGTTAAAATACTACAGTTTCTTTCTTTATGCAACTAAAATAAAATTTGCGCTGTTTGAATTCATTAATTATTAAGCACTACACTTTGATGTGTGATGTCACCCAGTCCCCATCAGAAACTAAATCACACCCAAAGTCATTTACTTGAGCTGCTGAAATCGTTTTTGTGTTTTAGTATCGACTAGAATGTACACTAAAGAATATACTTGAATAAGTGGATTCACTGTATTCAGAGTCCTCTAGACAAATTAATGGTATAACTGAGCAGACCAGCTCCTGAAAACAACATATGGTATGTGTAACCATCTCCATCTACCAATTTATCCATTGTAAATGTAACTGTAATTGACCAATATACCAAAGAATTACACTTAAAGTAGCTGTAAGTGTTGACCATGACCATTATTCACCACGATATCACACATCGTCTTCCACTTACCAGTCAAAGGTTCAGACAGATGCAGCTAAATCGAGCCTTAAACTCGGCAGTTCCAACTGACAAGCTGTCTGAAATAATAATGACATATGAATGAGATGTCTTCATTATTAATTTGAAGTAAAACATTAAGCTAACCATAAGGAGAACCTTCTATGAGTAGGCGTATCTAAACTTTTGTACTTTTGTACTTTTACTAGGATTACAGCTGCATTCTGCATTAATTGGTTTTAAATAATTAATTAAAAGCAGGAATCACTATGGAGTCTATGGAGATAATATGATACCACATATAGACAGTTTTCCTGATCACTTGTTATTATTACCTATTACTACAGATAAATCAGTTTTTAGAAAAAAAAAATAGACAGGTTGGGATTTTGGAAGAGTTGGGGATTCAGGACAACCTCCCAACACTCGTTACTGTTTTGGATTTTTCAGAGCGGGCAATGAAGCAGTCATTTTGATCGAACTCTTTCACCTGAACCGCCTCATTTTTCTGGAATTATTAAATATTCATGGCTGACTGACAGGCCATACACACAGGACAAGTCATGAGTCGATCATCATCTACCTCTTTATATCTCCCATCATTCTATAACCTTAATGAGCTGATAGACATACACAGAGTACTAGTAGAGCACCTTGGCTTTAATATCAACACGTGGGGCGACCGATGGCACAGCAGCCAGCTTCTCTCACTCGAATTCAGACAGTGAATAGATGCCTGATCGACACCTGCAATCTCTCCGACCTCCAACTACAACATAAAGAGTGACCTACGTTTCAGTGCAGCAAATACAGGCCTGCTGTTAATGACTGTAAGGTGTTGGTGCTGCGCGATGACGTGAAGAATTCCTCAGCTGCAATACTGAGTCTCAGTCAAGCCGTGCGCGCTCTCAGTGCAGCTACTACACTGCATCGGGGAGAGCGGGGTAGAGAGGAGGAAGGGAGGAGACATAGAGGAGGGGCGAGAGAAAAGGCTCAGGTGCCACCTACAGGCGGAATATCCTCTCTACAGCGGAGAGTCAACGGATCTTATATACGACGCTCCAAACAAGGAGGACTTCTGGCCTTGAGCCAAACTAACGGTTTTCATGGGTTCGTCTAATAAACTACTCTTAAGAAACTTAACTTGACCAGCAAACTGTTTGTATATTTATGTTTATGATACACGACCAGCACATGTTAGACGTCATACACACAACACAAATAACATTCACACAATAACATTAAACGCTACATAAGGAGATAAAAAATTCTAAATATCCAGTTTATATAAACCCTGCCTGATCTTAATGACTGAGGACTGAGATGACTTACAGTACTTCTGTACACACATTCATATAAAGGCGTGTACATGCTGTGTCTGCTGCGTAGTTTCTGAGTTCATCAGCCATCTTGTAGATCAGATTAAAAATGTAATGCGCAACTGAGTTACATTAAATAATCATTGGATAGAAACACAGAGCTTTACCAGCTTTAAACTACTAGATATACTACATACTAACATATATCTAACAACTTAACAACTTTATAAAACATATTTAACACCTTAACAACTTTATAATTACCCTAAAACTCACCGTCTGAAATCCTCTACGCCTGTACTCTCGTCTGATCTTCTGATGGCGTCTTCTTCTTCTCAGAGTTTACTTTCAGTTCAGATTCAGCATTCCTGTTTCTCCTGACTCATCTCCCGGTGTATGTCTCCCTCTAGTGTAAGAAGTGTGAAACCTCTAAAATCTCATACACACATACACATGAGGCATTCCCCACCCTAATACAGATAATACAGCTGATCAGTTCAGCAGGAGAGACAGCTGTGATTGGATAAGATATAAACAGAGCTCCGCCAACTACAGTCTGAAAAGAAAAATTGAAAAATTACAGTTTGTGAATATGATTGTACTCTGGTATCAGATCAACTATGTGCTGGTTTAAACCCAGTCAGGAGATGAGTTGGTTGTCCAACCCAAGAAGGCTTGCCTGTCCTGGTCAGATGTTGAGGGTTTAGACCAGATGTCATATGTGATTGTTCGTGATGGTTAAAGATATTATTTCACAAGCCGTGTTTACAGTGCAGTATTTGTTCATATCATATAATGAATGTCTCATACAGTCAGCTCGGAGAGATGTTCTTTCTAGATTCCTTGCCTGCTGAAACACCACTTCAGTTTACACACCATACAAAGCTGTTTTGAGGTCACTCGAGATTTAGCAGAGATCCCAGTGAACTCTCTGTTCAGGTCTTTGTTGACGGTCGAGTTCCCTGGACCACTACAGCGTTAATAGAACAAACTGCATGTCAGACCATGTGTGTTTCTGTACAATAGACAGGTCATGTTCCCCTGACCTTTACATAAAGTATGGTGTAAGCATGTGTTGCTGCCTCCAGAGCCTTGTTAAAAATCATTGATTCATTGAAACTAATATTTCTTCCTTTTCAAATGAATAGAAGTCTAGCTGGTGAAATATGCCCAGGGCAGTGTTCAGATAACACTGGAGAAGACCTTGTCGTCCTAATGTTCTTCATCATGTAGAGACAGTAATTAAAATAGTTTGGTGTTTCTTGTCTGCCTTTCTGCCTTAATATCACTAATAATAATAATCAGAGAAAATAAATATGTAGCTTTGCAGGCTTTGTTTGACCGTACTGTAGCCAGTAGTGTTCCTTATATTATTGCTGGTATATTGTAAAGTTGGTGCTCTCCTTTATGCTGTGCTGTGGTGTAGACTTTGTGGGTCCAGATGTTAGCCTTTACCCTTTAAGTTGTACAATAGAAACATTAACTCTTACTGCTGGTAACATTTCCTGTTTAATTACAAAGAAAGCAGCATGCTGTGCAGAGGTTTAAAAACTCCCACCTCTTGTGAGAGACCCCAGATGACCTCAACTGGCCCTCCTGCCAGAGCTGCGAGACAGGCCTCTCGCTGGAGGTCTGCAACAGCCAATCCATTCCTTGTGAAAACAGGTAACTGCACTGTAATCTGACCCCACATTTGAACATGAGTAACCATGTGTGTGTTTCAACTTGAAATAATATCAAACCTTGTGTTTTTATACTTAAGCGGAACCAACAGTGATGATCTGTCTGAGGACTGCTGTGCAGTGGTGCACAGGAAATTACACAGAGTTATCTGGAGCTGTTGTGTAGCCATGAATCCTGGAGATGGAAGAGGAGGAAGCTGCAGAGACTGTTCAGCCCTACCTCTCATAGAGATACAGCTGGGATGAAAGTGCGAAGGAGGAAAGCCTTGACGCTTTCTGTTCTAAAGTTTTTAAAAATAGAGGACATGCGTCTCTTTCTGTGGTTTCTGTTAACATACATGTTTCCTTATTTTTCAAGTTGAATGATTTTATTGTTGAATTTGAATTTATGAATGTATTTGTGCTTGTGTAACTGGTTATGTACTAAAGTTCCAGTGTTTGTTAAGTATACAGTGTTTTCTTTTATAGACTAACCTTCTATTCTAGCGTATAGGAGTGTTTATTCGGGGTGTTTAAGGACTAACATTACCTATGGGAACATATATAAGTGTTTGCTGAGGGTGTTATTGGACTAATATCACCTATTGTAGCCTATAGGAGTGTTTGTTGAGGGTGTTATTAGACTAATATCACCTATTGTAGCCTATAGGAGTGTTTGTTGAGGGTGTTATTGGAATAATATCGCCCCTTCTACCCTATAGAAGTGTTTGTTGAGGGTGTTTTTAGACTAATATCACCTATTGTAGCCTATAGGAGTTTTTGTTGAGGGTGTTATTAGACTAATATCACCTATTATAGCCTATAGGAGTGTTTGTTGAGGGTGTTATTGGAATAATATCGCCCCTTCTACCCTATAGAAGTGTTTGTTGAGGGTGTTTTTAGACTAATATCACCTATTGTAGCCTATAGGAGTGTTTGTTGAGGGTGTTATTAGACTAATATCACCTATTGTAGCCTATAGGAGTGTTTGTTGAGGGTGTTATTAGACTAATATCACCTATTCTACCCTATAGGAGTGTTTGTTGAGGGTGTTATTAGACTAATATCACCTATTGTAGCCTATAGGAGTGTTTGTTGAGGGTGTTATTAGACTAATATCACCTATTGTAGCCTATAGGAGTGTTTGTTGTAGGTGTTTTTAGACTAATATCACCTATTGTAGCCTTTAGGAGTGTTTGTTGAGGGTGTTATTAGACTAATATCACCTATTGTAGCCTATAGGAGTGTTTGTTGAGGGTGTTTTTAGACTAAATTCACCTATTGTAGCCTATAGGAGTGTTTGTTGAGGGTGTTATTAGACTAATATCACCTATTGTAGCCTTTAGGAGTGTTTGTTGAGGGTGTTATTAGACTAATATCACCTATTGTAACCTTTAGGAGTGTTTGTTGAGGGTGTTATTAGACTAATATCACCTATTCTAGCCTATAGGAGTGTTTGTTGAGGGTGTTACTGGACTAATATCACCCATTCTACCCTATAGGAGTGCTTGTTGAGGGTGTTATTAGACTAATATCACCTATTGTAGCCTATAGGAGTGTTTGTTGAGGGTGTTATTGGAATAATATCACCCATTCTACCCTATAGGAGTGTTTTTTGAGGTTATTTATAGACTAATGTTTTCTATAGTACAGTGTTTATTCACTAATATGTTTAACATATTCATGTAATTTTTATAAAAAGTGTTGTGCATATGGGAAACATTTTATTCTGCACTGAACATTTTCTACTATCATTCTGGATAAAGAGCACTGTCAGAAGGTATTGGACTCGTTCCAATATCCAAACATAAACTCACGTTTTTACTGCAATATACTGATCAATGCCATAATCATTAAAACTCACAGTGAGTACAGTCATCTACCTGTGAATGAACAATGGCTAATGATAAGCTAACGCAGTAAACAAACACACCGTAAATGACGCCGTGGAGCTTTAAATCCGAAAATTAACTTCCACCTCTAGTGAAAGACTCCAGATGACCTCAAACTCACTTTGGGTCAGAAGACACAGGTTCTCTGCTGAATTTAGGATGGACATTCATGGAGCTGTCACTCTTTAAAGACACACAGCTGGACACTGAAAAAAACTGTTCTCTGGGTTTCAGACCTGCTAACATTAGAAAAACACAGTACTCTACAATGTGACGTACTATATATATATATTTAGAGGAAAGTTCTAGAATATACACTCATCTACAAAACAATAGCTGCAACCAGAAGGAGGTGTGGGAGTGCAGTGCTATTGGGAAGGAAGATAATGGTTACCAGAAACAATACATGATGATAAATTTAGACTGCTATGATCAATATTTATTTAGCTACACATACAGAAGTCTGTCTCTCAGTATGGCATTGGGTTTGCTAATACAGCATGCCAGATGTCTCTACATGGAGTTGTAGAGGTTCCTGATACATGGACCTGTCACTCTTCATAGACACACAGCTGGGTGCTGGATATGCTGCTGCCTTTAACCTGAGAGACGTATATCCATGATGATAGCACAATGTTGAGAAATTAATGAAATTTATTTACACTGAGTATAAACAGTCTTCTATTCATTTCTCAGAGCAAGTGCTGTCATAATGTTGCTCACCGCAGGTCAGAGTTTCCTCTCCCACTACTGGGCTTATGAGGCTTCATCATGGAGGTGTTACACTTCATACACACAGCTGGACACTGACGATGCTGCTGTCTACTACCTGAGAACACCTGACCATTAAAATTCCCAAAATCCTGTTTAAGAAGCTCATATAAAACTGTAGTAAGTGTTTAATTCAGAAAAAATAAAGTTTATTCTTTACCTCGTTCTCTAAATGTATAACACTACTGTTCCATGGTTTTCAATCCCTGTTCAATAGTTTTTAATAGATTTTAATATTATTAATCAATAAAATAATATCTGTAAAATAAGTCTAATAGGTTAATCCTGTACATTTGCAAAAGAACTGGACACTAGGAAGCTGTAATTCGTATTGTTTTTAGATTTTAAATGTTTACGGATTAATAAAGAGAGAATCCCTTGTAACATTAAATATGAAAATTCATATTTCAAGTAAGTCAAGGACATACAAACCTACTCTGTAAAAGTCTTTATAATGTGTAAAATAATAATTATAAATATGACAGGTAATTTATTTCAGTTATTTAGTAATTTTTTTTACATATACTGCATACATATATTCGTGAAAAGTTACTATCATAAGCTAAATTACACCAACAATTTACATGTACACAATATTTATGCATATTTATATTTATTTATACAGACGTTTTAGCTCTTCATTTACTTTGATGTTTGTCTCGACGTGTTTGAATGTCAGACATTTTGTAATTTAGACTAGGCGTTTAATCCGTAACTGATTTTAGTAGATGAACTTTTTTTGCCAAACCATTTACGTGAAGTTACAAATTTACCGTGTGAAATCCGAAAGAAACTGATATCCACAGTCTGTTCTGCTTGGATAACGCTGCCTGTGTCAAGCTGCTTTTTTGTTTTGTCCCCACCCTGTAGCCCACCTCTTCAAACTCTGCGCAGTTAAAGTTTAAGGCGCACATATACATGACATTACGGTATGAGCCCTTGATTCTAGAAAAAAATCTTTTGTTTTTATATATTTCTGTTTAGTGTAAATACTCCCAACACAGATAGTACAATCATGTTTCAGAGAAAATTCAACAAATATGTTTACCCAAGGAATTCAAAATACTGCACTACTGCCAAAACAGGCACTTACTACAGACACCAACTACTGCACCAACATCAGAATACAAATCTGAGATATTTCCCACTAATTAGTGAAAATTACAGCGCAGCACAGGAGACACAGGTCACTTTAAAATGCAGTGATGATTAGCATGATACACCAACTTGGACCAGCAGGCTATATTGTCTCCTTGCCATTCCAGGAGCAGGTGATAAAAATCAGGGTAACTGGCTAACAATGACCATGCTATATCAGCTTTGGCCAGCAGGTGGCTTTTACCGCCCTTACTTAGGGCGGTGATTATCGACCCAGGTCTTGGAGAACACGTACACTGCACATTGAAGTGGTTTCTGCGAAAACACATCCATTTTAACTCGGGTTTGTTAATTAGTGGATTAGTTGGACTGAGTGTGTTGGGAGTAGGGCAATCATACAATGCACACACAGTGTATTTTATTACAAGTGCTGGAGAACTGTTTTAGGGAACAAGGTGAAAAAATGCATAGCATAACATGGTAAATGTTGCTCAATATTAATAATTTAACAGAATTTTTAAAATTATTTATACATTTTTGATCTGGTGCACCTCAGAATGCAGAAATAGAGTTATGAGTTGGAAATTAAACTTATGAGAAGGAATGGAATGGATTTTCTGGATCTATTCATTTACCAATTCAGAATAATTAGTACATCAAACACAAATATTTCTTACTCTGAAATTTTACAACAATTCAATGTAATTCTGAGGAAATACTTATTTTTCAGAAGTACGAGTAACTTGAGTAATTATTTCTTATTTATTTATTTTTATTTTATTTAATTTACTTTACAAATAAAGTAACATGCACATTTAGTAAAGCAGGGATGGTGAAACAAAAGTTTTCCTATATGAGCTTTTATTGTTCATAAACACTGCCAGATCATTAATAATGTAGTAATATGAATATAAGAAGTCATAAAATGTTTTTCTAAACTTATATAGTCCCTCAACAGTTGCCAAAGTACCTATAACATGACAACCACATTTAACTCCAAAACTGTATTTCTGCAAAGGTGCAATATATATATATATATTTGAATATTGATGTGTTTTAAAGACTAAATTAATTTAAGGAGTACATGTGACTCAGTATAACTATAGGTTATAACCAATGATAAATGTACAAGAGGCTGAAAAATTGTTCAGCTACAGATGCTGTTCTACCCTCTGATTTAAGTAAGTAAGAAAGGGCTGATTTCATTGTTTGTGGTAATTAGTTTTTATCTAATGCATGCCTGGCTCTTATTTTGACACATCGTGAGAGGCACACTGTGCACTATGTTTTCACACCCTCGAAAGCAATGGCTTTTTACTGTACTGTTCTCGCTACGTGTTCTATACAACCAGTATTTTAACGCAGCTAAACAGTCAGACAAACTCGATTTTCCACGAGCCAGGAAGCGAGCACCTTGCTCCTTCATAAAACATTCACGTGTCATGCATGAAGATTGTTTATAAAGGAGCAAGGTACTCGCTTCCTGGCTCGTGGAAAATCGAATATTTTGCTGACTGTATAGCTGCGTTAACATACTGGTTGTATAGAAAATGTAGCGAGAACCGTACAGATGCAATGCAAATCATTGTTTTTAAATATCATTCACAATACTTCTATCCGTCAACCATGGAAGAGATGATCAGCAGAGGACTGGATGTTATGTCAACAATCAGAGAAACTCTTTTCTAAATTCTGCATCAAAATGTTTAACTGTTAATGTGTAAAAGTGTGGTAAATGATACTTTAATTAGTCGAATTGTCCTCTGTATTACGAAACACAATTATTCATTAAATAGTTTAGAATCTAATTAGAATTAGAATCTATTGGGTATTTAGGGGCAGTAGATGATAATCTACAATTTTTTTGGAAAATAAGGTTTAATAATGTCAAGTGACTGCCCATCATTTACTCAACTTCCATCACTGACTGAAGTCATGATGCAACCTAATAATATTCAGGGATATTCAGGAAAAAATGTACACAATCAAAAAGTTCTAAATATTTTTATTGACCACAGGGAGAGATACAGGTGATTTTTTTGAAAGCCCTCATTCATTTTGGCCATAGAGAAATCCAGCTTAGATCTGGACTGCAGAATGACGCACAACTATGGTGGTCTATATAAATATGGCAATGCAAATATGGTGGGTGCTCTCCTACCTCAATCAAGTTGTAGGGTTTATTATCTTAATACCAACATCCCCTAACCCTAACACAGTAGAGACGTAACTGTGCTAAAGTAAGTCTGTTAAAATCCTATATCTAAATATCAACATGAAGGTAAACTAAAACTTTAAACACCAACATCAGCATAAAGACAGCTTTTACTGGTAAACTTGAACGGTGGAGTTTTTATTTTTAGCTTGTGTTTATCCAAGTTCATCAAGATTCATGGACGAACTCCAATGTGTATTTCAAGCTGAGATCCGTTAACACACTGATCACATCAACCAGTCAACCTTTATTCAGATTGTTGTTGTCTGACTGAGCTGTGATGGTTTCGGGAAATGGAGAGATTAGCTGTTCTGAGGGTCAAACACTGACCTCAGCTGTTGGTGGAGATATTAAAGATAATTATCACCATGTTTAAATCTGAGTGAGGAGACAGGTGACTTGTTGATGCCACATAGACGTGAAACATGGTGTGTTTTCATTGCCCAGTTTCCTGAGAGACAGTTAGATTAACCAACAATGCCCAAAGGGGCATGGTGTTTCAGTGTGGTAACATAGCAACTACAGGAAAAGATGAGCTGTAGAATACATAAATGTGTGTATTTAGTTTTATTTGTTATATTTAAATAACTGGTCAAATAATGATTTCATTGCAGTGTATGAATAAACATTTAATAATCTATAATAAAGCTTTATTGATATATATTACAATACACACACACACACACACACACACACATACAAACACACAGTACAGTGTATCATATTTATTGTAATGTAAAATGTTAAAAAGCTAAATTTCTATCCAGAATTAGAGTTTGAATGTAAAACTACACATAAATATAAAAGTTCTATATTAAAATTATACAAAAAATGTTAAATTGTTATTATGGACATAAAGTTTATACAGTGTGGTACATATTTATTAACAGATCATTATTGACATTTCATGAAAATGTATATATAATTTAAGGAATCAGAAAATACGATATATATTTTCGGTAGTAAATTAGAAATGTAAGTAATTTGTCATTAATGACATAATAATTAAAATAACGCATTAATTTTAATGACTTTTATACACAATTAACAGAAAACATCTCGTAAAAATTTAGTTGTAAAATCAGGACTTTTGCTAGGGTAACCGAGGAGGTTTGCTAAGGTGTTGCTAGACAGTTGCTAAAGTAACACAGGTGGTTGCTAAGGTGTTTCTAGACGGTTGCTAGGGTATCCCAAATGGATGCTTAAATGTTGCTAGATGGTTGCTATGGTAACCCAGGTGAAGTTGTTACAAAATGGTTGCTAGGGTTTCTCAAGTGGTTGCTTAGGTGTTGCTAGGTGGTTGCTAGGGTAACCCAGTAGATTGCTAAAGTGTGGCAGGGCAGTTCTAGGGTAACCCAGGAGATTGCTATGGTGTGGCAGGGCCTAGGGTATCCTAAGTGTTTGCAAGGCGGTTGCTAGGGTATACCAAGTAGTTACTAAGGTGTTGTTAAACAGTTGCTAGGGTATCCCAAGTGGTAGCATAGGTATTGTTAGGTGGTTGCAAGGGCATCTCAAGTGGTGGCTTAGGTGTTGCTAGGTGCTTGGGTCTCCCAAGTTGTAACTAGGTGCTTGTTAGGGTCTCACACACACTGAGGAGTCAGTATAGAGTCTAAACCCAGCGTAAAGCGGTTCAGTGAATGTGGTGTAGACTGTGTGTAAGTGTGTCAGTGTGTGTGGATCAGTGGAGACGCTGTAGAAGGACAGAGTGCCGGCCGGACAGTCCAGATACACTCCTACTCTGTTAGACTGAGAGGAGGGAGCAGAGACAGCAGTTCTGTTATTATTGTGACAGACAGAGTAACTGTTATTAGAGCAGAACAAACACCAGGACTTTATATTCAGTCCAAACCCACAGTCTCTCTCTCCTCCTTTCCTGCTGATTACTTTATAAGTCACAGCTATATAAACCCGTCCGCTCCACTCAGCCTCCCAGTAACAGCGTCCAGTCAGACTCTCTCTACACAGAACCTGCTCCCAGACATCAAATCTCTCTGGATGATCAGGATACGACTGCTCCTCTCTCGCCCTCACCACCTTTCTGTTCCCCTCACACAGAGAGAGGCGCCCGTTCACTGTGTTAGGGTCGAGTGTGAGCTCACAGGAATCTGAACACAAGAAGAGAAATTAACAGAGAGAGAGAGAGAGAGAGAGAGAGAGAGAGAGAGAGAGAGAGAGAGAGAGAGAAAGTGAGTGTGTGTGTACTTACATTTCTTTAGTCCTGGTTTCATCCTGATCTCCCCCTCATGTTCCACCCTGAGAGTGACAGAGCGAGAGACAGAGAGAGAGAGAAAACATCATCGCACATGATCTACAATAAACGTGAACTGAAGTCCATATTAACATAATTAGACAAAAACATAAGAGATAAACAACAACAGGAGACCAGCTAGCAGAGCAGCGGTTAGCAGTTAGCATGGGAGGATTCTCCAGGATCAGGATTGGGAAGAAGAGGAAAACAAAAGGAGAAAGGAAAAGAGAACAGGGATCTGTATCTCTACTGGAATAAACACAAAGAAGCTTTAGGAGGAAACGGAGGAGAGAAAACTGAGAGACAGAAATCAGGAACAGAGCTAAAACTGGAGTCTGAACCCGCACACAGCCACCAGCACTCTGAACCCGCATACAGTACCAGCACTCTGCCTCAGATCAAGGGTAAGAACACTAACACACACTCACTCTCTCTAACACATACTCACTAACTCACTAACACAGACTCATAAACTCACACTAACACTCACTCACAAAAACACTCACTAACACTCAACAGACTCAGGACCAGAACAACACAACCAATCTGATCAGAATCAACCAAATTACTGCCAATCTAAGAGAACAAACACAGAACACTGGGAAAGTAGAACCCAATCCCAGAACAAAGTACAATGTTATCGGCCCTAAAGAGACAGAGCGCTGTGGCAGAGTACCTGAGCACAGTGACTGATCTAAAACTGAGAACCACCCTGATCAGTTACAGACTCAGTCAGCACAACCCGGCTACAGAGACCGGCAGGCACCAGAGATCCTGGGTTCCTCAGGAAATCAGAACCTGCCAGCAGAGGCAACTTCACTCAGTAGAAACAGAGCTGCACTTCCTGACCGAATGCTCCAAATACACTGAGATCCACAAAGAATTCCGTACTAGATTCAGGAATAAAGATCCCACACCATACCACACACACACACACACACACACACACACGCACACTAACACATTACACACACACAAACATGTTCTTATTTCTTTTATTCATTATTTTTGATTATTTTCTATTTATCTCATCCCTTCTTCCCAAATTACCATACGATTACTTTCTCTACAGTTCTGCAGTGTTTGACTTGTGTGTGTAACAGTTCTGTGTTCTAGACATGTTCAGCTCCTCAGTACTCTATTACTACTGTGTGATACTCTGTAACTTCGACTCTGTTAATACAGATGTAGACTTATTTATCATACCAGTTAAACACACTGTGTTGAATTAACAGAGAGAGAGAGAGAGAAATGGAAACAGCAAGATAAATGGAGAGACAGACAGACAGACAGAGAGAGAGCAAGAGAGAGAGACAGAGAGAGAGAGCGAGGGAGAGATACAGAGAGAGAGAGAGAGAGAGAGAGAGAGAGAGAGAGAGAGAGAGAGAGAGAGAGAGAGAGAGAGAGAGAGAGAGAGAGACAGACAGACAGACAGAAACAGTGAGAGAAATAAAGAGAAAGAGCCAGGAGCAAGATAAATGGAGAAACAGACAGACAAACAGACAATTACACAGACAAAGAGAGAGAATTAATAAGTGACGATTAAAAAAAGAGAGAAAAAAAAAAGAAAGCAAGAAAATCAGTGAGAGAGGAAAAGAGAGAAAGACAACCAGATAGAGACAGAAAGAGAGAGAGAGAGACAGACAGACAGACAAACAGAGAGAGTGAGAGAGAGTAAGATAGAGCAAGAGGACATACATTTACTAATCATTACTGATAATTTTCAGAACTGGCCATTCAAACTCCTGAACATGGTTCTGAGTGTAGGTTATTCCCCTGGTATCTGGAGTCAAGGTCTTATAACACCCATTTTCAGAAAGTGGACATGAGCTCTAATAGTTACTGAGGCGTCTGTGTGAACAGTAATCTGAGGAAGTTACTCTGCAGAGTTATTAGACTCAGACTTCCTTATGAGGCACAGTGTGTTCAGTAAAAGTCAGATCGGGTTCATACCAAATCACCACACACCAGATCATATTTACACCCTACATACCCTGAATGACTTTTTCAGGTTTTACTGATTTTAATAAAGCTTTTGATACTGTTTAGTACAATGATCCAGTTTAAGGGTCCTGAAAGTGGTGCAGGGGTTAAAACGTATGACATCATTAAATCCATCCACACAAACAATAAGTGCGTAAAAAAGACGGACAACAAAAGGATGGTGTTCTTATCTCCGGAGTGAGGAGTGAGACCAGGCTCCAACATTTATATTAATGGAATGAACACAGTTTGGGGTAGGAAGACTACTAAACATTCCAAAGTATTAATAAAGGAAATTATTCCGGTAAGGGTAAATAAGTACTGTACTAGTAAACTGTTCAAGGAATTTTCTGTGATAATCCACCTCTGGCCACAGCTTCAGAGTGTTCTGCAGCACCTGGTCTTACTCTACAAGATTCTAAAATCAAGTTATTGCGCTATGCTGATGACCCGGTTCTGCTGTCCTCTACAGGGCAGGGTTGGCAGCAGAACCAGTAAACCCAGACGGATACCCTTTATGCCTAAAGATTTAACAATAACTAGTATAACCTAGTCTTCCTAGGACACGATTCTGGAAATGAAGGTAACTAGCTTGAGAGCTTCTAAAGTAGTGGCTCAGTGTTATGATGCTGAAATGAAACAGTACAAGATTTTCTCATTCCTTTGGCCTGAGAGTCTTTTTTCTTAAAAAGCTAAATGAGAGCATGCATCAGCTCTATCAGCTTACCTGGCTAGTTTTGACCATTCCCATGTCTATCTTGTGAATTTCTTCAATAATAAAACTGAAATTATCAAAAATCAAATAAAAATAAAAAATCACAGTGACCAGCTACAACAGTGCCCTGTAATTCTAATCCAGGTCTACAACCGAGTATAACTTCCTCCAACTGCAGAGAGTCTGGAATCTTTTACCTTTCTTTAACAAACAGAGACAGTTCAAAGTATTTCCTTCTCTGCCAGAACTGACCAAGCCTCTTCTGTCTATAATAACCTCCTCTCCTTGGCTACATTCCAAAATCCCTCCAAGCTATCAAATTATACACCTTTTCCAAATCATCCTTTTATATCAAAGATTTTTCAGAAAACTGTGCCATAACAGTTCCTACCTGCACAGGAGTGATACAATTTCAGTCTGGATTTAGGCCTCATCACAGCACTGAAATAGCACTAGTGAAACTATAAATAATCTTCTATTATTCCCTGACACAGCAAACACATCCTCACTGGTCCTGCTTTATCTTAGTGCAGTACTGATACAAACAGACCACTCTATCCTACAAAATAGGCTGGAAAACCTTGCAGGAGTCACAAGAGCTCTTTTATGGTTCAGATCTGACCTGAGTAATCACTACCTGTTTGTAATTATTAATGATGAATCATCTGCTCACAAAAATGTAATATGGTGTTCCACAGGGCTCTGTCTTAGGACCTATATCATTTACCTTGTATATGTTGTATATCTTGTATATACCTCTAGGTACCATCTTCAGGAAACAAGGCATAAATGTCCACACACACAATTGGATATTTGAGCCAAACCAAAAGATAAATTTCAGTTTAATAAGATGGAGGACTGTGCAAAAGACATAAAAGACTCGATGTCCAGTAACTTTCTCCTACTCAACAAAACATTCGTTCTTTTTCTTGGTTCAAAAGCATCTAGAAATGAGCTATGTGCCTTAATGCTTAATCCTAATCGCTTTATAATAGTACCAGGTACATCTGTAAAAAGCCTTGGTATCATGACCAATCCTGATCTGGCCTTCGATTAACATACTACTAATATTATTAGAATCGCATTCCTACATGTACACAATATTACTAAATTAAGAAATTGATTAATTTCCCTACAGGGCGCAGAAAAGCTAGTTCTTTCCTTTTTTATTTCAAGGTTGGACTATTGTAATGCCCTGCTTCCTGGTTGCTCTAGCAAAATCCTTAACAAGCTTCAGTTAGTCTGGGTGCTGCATCCAGAGTCTTTACAAGAAGTAGAAAATTTGATCTCATCTTCCTTTCATTGGTTGGCAGTTAAATTCCTCACTGAGTATAAATTCTTCTTTTGAAATAAAGCTCTAAACGACCTCGCTCCTCAGTACTCCTTAGATTTTAAGAGTAAGAACACTTGTATTGGTCAGTATGCAATATGTAGACCACTGACATAATACAAAAGTGTAGGATAAACTTCAAGGTGGCACTAAAGCAGAATAATTTTCAAGAGGTTTAATAAAATTTCTCCCCAGTGTAAACCTACAAAAACCTGGAAACAATTCCATGGGCACTGGAATTGTCAATTTGCTGTCCACAAGGCAGATTTCATCTTAGCTTTAGCATCCCAGCTCTCTCTGCACTTCTTGGTTCTGACTGAAACTTGGATCACACCTGAGAACTCGTCAACTCCAGCTGCTCTATTCTCTGCCTTTAACTTCTCCCATTCTCCGAGACAGACTGGCAGAGGTAGGGGCACAGGTTTGCTGTTGTCTAGAAAGTGGAACTTTACTCCACTTTCATTTCCTCACCTTTCAGTTTCATGTTTTGAATATCATGCTGTTACAGTGTCTTCCCCTACTAACCTTCATATCATTGTCATTTATCAACCTCCTTGTCCTCTGGGTAACTTTATTGATGAGTTAAACACTCTTCTGTGTCTCTTCCCTGTTGATGGGTCCCCGCTTCTTCTCCTCAGCGACTTCAACCTCCCATCAGACAAGTTGTAATTGGCAGGGGACCTACCCCTGCACTGGATGTCATAGTAACCTCTCTTCACTGCTCAGATCATCACTGTCTATCTTTCACTCTTTCCTGTCCAGCTCTTCCTGCCCATATCACCCCTTCACATTCTTCCTTCACTTGGTGTAACCTGCGCTCCGTCTCTCCCTCTTCTCTTGCTTCAACCGTCCTCACTACCCTCCCCCACCCTGACTCCTTTTCCTCTCTCTCCCTGAACACCATTACAGAAACATTACTTTCCTCTCTCTCATCTGCATTTAACCCTTTTTGTCCTCTCTCCCCCAGGTCAACAAGATCTTCTCCACTGCCCCCCTGGTTGTCAGACGTCCTGCATAGCAACTGGAGAGAGCTGAGGGTGAAAGAAGTCTTGATTCTGGATGGCCAGTTATCGTTCTCGGCTCACACACACACACACAAACACAAACACAAACACACACACACACACAGCTGTCTGTACCTGAGTGTGTCCAGTCTGCAGTGTGGATCCTCCAGTCTAGCAGAGAGCAGCTTCACTCCTGTATCTCCTGGGTGGTTGTAGGACAGATCTAGTTCTTTCAGGTGTGAGGGGTTTTCACTCAGAGCTGAAGCCAGATAAGAACAGCCTTCCTCTGTAACCAAACAACCAGATAACCTACAGAGAGGAGGGAAGATATGTGGTATTTGAAGTTTTATTCAAAAGTTATTCAAGAGTCATCCCTTGTCAAATTATACACTATACAAAGGGTATTCATACACATACGATTGAGCATGTATAACAAAACATCTATAACTCTCTCTCCTTCTCCCTATATATATATATATATATATATCTACCTATCTATCCATCTATTTATCCATCCATCAATTTTTTTGGCCAATATGATAACCGATTATCAGCACTTTGTTGTGGCTGACTCCCTGATATTAAAAACCCATAATTTAACCATTTTGCATTTTTAAAAAAGATCACATTATAAACTATATACAGACTGCTGTTAAAAACTTGATCAGTAATTCATTTTGCACAGCATTAAACCAGGTAAATCAGATATGCCAAATACTGTAAATATGAATTTACAATAGCATTTTATTTCCTAACCTACCTTTAAAGGGTAAGGATCTTTGATTAAGCTTATTTTAGGTACAGGCAACAACAAAGGCAATTCATGTATAAGAATGCTTATGACTGGGAAACTACAAGCAGCGGCAGATATTTAAGACTTAACTGTATCTTTCTTATATGTAGCTATCGCTCGCTTCTGTTCCTTTAAACTCCTTATATACAGCGTTCTGTTCCACCACGAGAGAACAAACCACTTAAACTATTCTTGCTTTTACTTGCTTTCAGTACAGTAACTGATGGCATAATCATTAAAATCTCACAGTAAGTGCACTAATCTACCTGTAAACATGCAATGCAAAACTGCCTACACAAGGGTTAATGATAAGCTAACGCAGTAAACAAACGACGCCAGGGAGCGTTAAAAACTAAACTTCCACCTCTTGTGAGAGAACCCAGATGACGACAGAAATCAGTCAATTAATCCACTAATATCTTAAATCTTAGGATACTTTAAATCCACTGCTACCTTAAATTCACTGCCATCTAATTAATTAACTCCTACCTTAAATGCAGTGCTACACTAAATTTACTGCTATTTTAAATCCACAGATTTTTAAATTCCCTGCTTCTTTAAATCCAGCACTACCTTAACTGCACTGCTACATTAGATCCACCTCCACTGGGGAGCAGAGCACATGGGCACATTTGCATGAGTTCTATTGCCAATACGTTCACAATAAAAAGAAAGACAAAGGAAAAAGAAATATCTAAATTATTAATTAATAAATGAATTAACACATAAAAAAAGTTGGCATTGACAATGTAAGTCTACAAGTGTAGAGCACATTTACTATGGTGGTCTATTATATGTAGTGCAGTAACTATAATGCTCCAACCTTTGGTTACAAGGAAAACTAAGCTCATTCTGGAATCGCATATTTCAGTCATTTCTGTGTTTATTCTTTTAGTGTTTGCTACATTTTGAGTTTTACATCTGTATATATTTTTAATTCAACCAATTATTCTTGGGGCTGGGAATGCCTGCATGGTGAGACCAAGAGAAGGTTCACCACCAGTAACCAGTGGAAGCTCTCAGCTCTCTGTCTGCCGCAGGGCCTCCAACAATGACACAGGACATTGTTCCAGTTATTGGAGACTCGATCGTTAGATAACTGAAAGTTCTTGGCTCCAGAGGTAAAGCTGCTATCTGCTGTTTTCCAGATGCCCAGGTCCTGGATATCTCCAAATGGTTTGGAGCCCCAGAAAATATCAGCCTTCAGGAATGTAAGGGTCCTTTTTTGCATTGAGCTCAAATGGGGCTTGTTTACTAATAAATTATTTTTTTTCTTTTTTCTTTGTTTACTAGTTTTGCTTTATTTTTACTGACATTCACATATTTTCTTACTCTCTGTCTTTCACACACACACACTCTCTTTCTCTCATAACATTTTAGTCTATTGTTGCATTTAGAATGGCTTGATTATTTGATGGTTTGAAATTTACAAGGTGTTTGTTTCAAATGAATGACCTTTAGAGTTTTTTCATTCAGAAATGAATATGCAGAAAGCTCACCTGAGTATCTCCAGTTTACAGTTTGAACTCTTCAATCCATCAGACAGTAGCTTTACACCAGAGTCCTGTGGGTCAGTGCTACTGAGGTCCAGTATTTTCAGGGGTAAGTTTGTTGATTTCAGAGCAGCACCGAGAGTTTCAAAGGCGTTCATGGTGAGTTTACAGCCAGCTAGTCTACAGGACACATAATATAGTACACATTACAGTTGCATCAGAAAATGAGAAATCCAGGTTCACAGAAATCAGGAGTTATTGAACTTATAAATAAATAAACAACATTTTAAAATACTACCAAATGTGGCTTTAATTTCAGTTTAACAAGAAAATAATTTTGCTTTTGATAATTTGCATGATCAGAATAGAAAAGCATTTTGTATTGTGACACAATTTACAATAATGGCAAAACATACTGTCTTTTTGCCCAACAATATTGAAACTGTAGCAATTCATTTTACAAATTAATGTACAAAATGTATCTCAAAATTATGTAATTTGCTGTATTTTCTGGATCCCACTGTCAAGCAACACTAGGCCTCAGCACATCCTACTAGAGTAACAAGGCTGGGTTATAGTATGTACCATGCAACCATGCTGTACTAACTGAACTTTTTCTTAATGTCACCTTTTAAACCTAAATATTCCTTATTTTGCGCAGCTGGGGCAGCAGGCATTAACACACACTGAAAGTTCTGCTTCTGAACTTGTGTTTATCTGAGCCAAAATAATGTATTTAATAATTTGTGCTATTACTGAAAACTTAAAAATTACATGATTATAAAATGATTACCTAACCTTCTTATCTTATCTCACCATACCTTACAGATAATAAAAATTGAGTCTTGACATCAGAACTAATAATTACATTTGTATTTGCAATTTATGTGATACTAATACTACTGATGATATGATATTGATGATTGGAGTCCATGTATAGATACAATACTGTTATTCAAAATATCATAATAATATGCTTTAACATTTTCCCCTACCACCCCTAAGACTCAGGCTATATCAGTCAATAAGTATTAGTCTCTCTTAGCCATCAGTACTCAAAAATGAAAATGTATTAATTTAATAAAATAAAGTAATATAACACTCACACAGCCTTTCTGCAGTTGCTAACAGCTGGGACCAATCTCAAATAACCCTCTTCTGATGTTCTGTAATTCTTCAGGTTCAGCTCATCAAGCACCTCTTCTGAGGTCACAAGCATGTAGGCTAAAGCTGAACATTCTCCAGTAGAGAGTTTCTTTTCCGAGGACTTTTCTGATTTGAGATATTCCTGAATATTGCTGGATAAAGACTGATCATTCATTTCAGTGAGACAGAGGAACAGGTTAATAGATCTGCCAGAAGGAAGATCCTCCGATTGTATTATGTGTTTGATGTACTGGGCTGTTTTCTTGATGCTTTCTGAGCTCCTCACTGTTTGTGTCAGAAGATCTTTTAAGAGCTGCTGATTGAACTTCAGTGAAATGCCCAGCAGGAAACGGAGAAATAGATCTAGATGTCCATTCTCACTCTCTAAGGCTTTACATGTAGCTTCCCTCAGCAGCTCCCCCAATAAAACCCTGTGAGGCCACTTTGTGTTGCGTGTCATCAAACACTGCAGCTCCTCCATGTTCTTGCTCACATAACAGTGAAACACATAGAGAGCAGCCAGGAACTCCTGAAAGCTCAGATGTACAAAGCAGTAGACCTTCCTCTGGTGAAGCACAGATTCTTCTCTGAAGATCTCAGTACAAATACCAGAGTACACTGAGGCCTCAGTGACATCAATGCCACACTCTCTCAGGTCTTCTTCATAGAACACCACATTGCCTTTCATCAGCTGTTTGAAAGCCAGATCAGCCAGTTTAAGAAGCATCTGTCTGTTGCATCCCAAGAGATCATTTGGATTTACCTCACCTCTGTCCTCATACTTCTCACTCCTCATGATGGTCTGAGTCCACAGGAAGTGTGAATACATTGCAGTCAGAGTTTTAGGGATTTCTGTATGACCTTGTTTCATTATATCCTGAAGCACAGTGGCTGAGATCCAACAGAAGACTGGAATGTGGCACATGATGTGGAGGCTCCTTGTTTTCTTAATGTGTGAGATGACACTGTTGGCTTGGTCTTGGTCACTGATTCTCTTCTTGAAGTATTCCTCCTTCTGTGGGTCATTGAAACCCTGAATTTCTGTCACACGGTTGATGTACTGAGAGGGGATCTGATTGGCTGCTGCTGGTCGGGCGGTTATCCAGATGAGAGCAGAGGGAAGAAGCTCTCCTTTGATGAGGTTTGTCATCAGCAGGTCCACTGATGACACTTTGGTTATGTCAGTTACTTTCTCACTCTGCAAAAAGTTCAGTGGAATTCTGCTCTCATCCAGACCATCAAATATGAACACCATCTTACACTCGTCATATGTCTTTGTGTCCAGATCTTTGAGCTCAGGATGGAAGTCACACAGAAGTCCTTGAAGACTGTACTGGTCATCTTTAATCAGGTTCAGCTCTCGGAACTGAAACACAAACATCAAATCTACATCCTGATTGGCTTTTCCTTCAGCCCAGTCCAGAATGAACTTCTGCACAGAGACTGTTTTTCCAATTCCAGCAATGCCTTTAGTCATCACAGACCTGAGCTTTTGTACTTGTGGACTGTTATCTTCTGTTCTTTCTTCATGTCTGTCATCTTCAGTTATTAAAGCTCTAATGTTGTCTTCTTCCATTTCTTCTACAGTGCACTGTACAGGTTTAAAGATATCTAAACAGTTAATCGGTGTATCCTGCCAGTGTTGGTTCCAGGGTTTCTTTTCAATTTGTAAAACTTCATGTTCTTCATTCACTCCTCCACTCTCTCCCTCTATGATGTAGAGCTGAGTGTAAATCCTGTTCAGAAGGGTTTTATTCTGATGGGTTTTAAATCCCTCAAATAAGCTCTCGTATCTGTTCTTCATGCTGGTTTTGTGTATCTGCGTGACTCTATGTGGGACATCATCCACTGGTTGGCAGTAGTCCTGCTTCATTGACTTCTTCAGACAGACTGGATCTGTCTGAATATGATCACACACTCCACACTTGGACTGTTCCTTAGGTGAAGTGTTCCTCACACAGCAAGGAGAAGAGAGAGAATATTAAAGAGAGAAAAAGATCATGTGCAGTACTTACAGTGTCTGAATGGCTTAATGGAAAAATACTAAAATGGTGAAGGCTTGTGTAGTTTGCCTACACACAGTTTTATACCAACATGAAATGCTGACATGAACCCCTACAGAATGACACGACAGGACATTAGTGTTGTTTTAAATATAGGATATATTAAAAAACAAATACTGAAGGAATCTGATGTATTATACAATGACATGCCATAGGCTTAGAGGTGTGAGCTTTCACAAACTGCAGCTTAAGGTAACATCACATAAGATTCAATTTACATCCCATGACTTTTTTAAAACTGGAAAAAACAGAGGCACTAGATAAAAAGGGTCTGGCATCAAGCAAACACAAAACACCACATAGTGTATGTACATGGGGAACAAACAAGAAACACCTGGGGCTAATGTGAGGGCAGGGCCTCAAACTACATATAGGTGATACAGGTAAACAGGAGGCAGGACAGGGGATGAGATGCTGACCAAAATAACAATACAAGCACATGGCTAGGTACATGAGGGAAAAAGCAAAGCCACTGAATGCCTGACTAACATCAGCTCATGGATGACAGCTCACCACCTTAAACTCAATCCCAACAAGACTGAGCTGCTGAACAAACTGTTAAAGAGGGCCGGCTCTGTCCTGGGAAGCCCCTTAGACCCAGTGCAGGTGCTGGTCCAGTCTCTGGTCATTTTAAGGCTAGACTACTGCAACTCGCTCCTGACTGGTCCTCCTCTACGGGCCATCAGGCCCCTGCACCTGATCCAGAACTCAGCAGCTCGACCCATCTTTAATCTTCCCAAGTTCATTCAAGTCATTCCACTGCTGCGCTCCCTTCACTGGCTTTCTGTCGTTGCCCGCAACAGATTTAAAACTTCCTACAAAGCCATAAATGAACCACTGCCTCCCTACCTTATGGCAATGGTTAAGAGTTGATCTGTACCTCGAGCCCTTCGAGCTTCAAGTACAGCTTGACTCGACCCGCCATCCCTGAGATTGCACAGAAGACAAGCGTCCAGACTCTTCTCTGTCCTGGCTCCCAGAAGGTGGAATGAACTCCCACTGGCTGTCCGAACAGAGTCTCGCGCAGTTTTCAAACTCAGACTGTAGACCCATCTTTTTGTAATGAACTTAAGTGAGTGAGCACTAGTAGAGGTGTAAGTTTATGTGTTCATGTACTTGTGTTGTGTTGCACTTCTAATGCACTTCTAATGACCTTTTCTTTTCTATAGGTATGAGCACTGGGCTGGGGCTGCCAAGTAGTGCACTTTTGCTTTATATATGTCAGTGTATTAATCTCTAGGTATCAGCCCTGTCCCTTGTACGGGGAGTGTCTGAGCTCATGGTGAGTTTAACCTTCCTGTACTAGCTGGAATATTATCCTACGGAACAATAAGCACGGTTGTAAGTCGCTCTGGATAAGATGCCTTAAATGTAAATGTATCTTTGTATATTATTTTATTTGGCCACTGCATCAATTTATCAACAAGCATGAATCAAATTTCATAGTTGTGCAAATTATATACAGGTATATATGTTGTAGTACCAAGTTAAAAATATAAGCAGAGCCTTCAGACCCACCTTCAGACCCACCTTGCATATAACAGCGCTGCCGTAAAGCTTTGGTGGAACTGCATGTACACTGTTTGTGACCTAGAAGATTTCACTCTCTGTGTGTGATAAAGGGTGTTCCTGGACCTGGCAATATACTGTAATAGGGGGCACACTTTATGGGTATCATCGAGAAAAATCAATCGAAAAAGTTACTGAGGAGTTCTTCTCCCTGTCACCTTTATGTACACATTCCACAACCTACAATCCTTCCATCATCATTACTGACACACAGACACTATTTACATCAGGTGATCATACAGATAAACAATGACTCTCTGTGGCAGTGAGCTATACATATTTAGTCTGAGTGCAGAAAATCCAAAAGATGCTTCCTGAGAAACATCCTGCTGAACTCACTAACATGATGTGTTAGTATCTCACCTCAGATCAGTACTGGATCTTTCATTACTGAATAGAGGAGGCTGATGCATTGAGTTATTGCTCTTCATAGACACACCGCTGGGCTCTGGAGGGTCTGCTCTGTTTGTCTGCAGTCTGGAAATGTGATGTGGAGAGACAAGAAAAACTACAGTAATTGCCTGGGAAACACTGAAGTTTAAAGTTTATCCCTTCTTTTCAACTACTACATGTTTGACTGTAATCTCACTGTAGCATTTTTAATTTACTACTCAAAATATATCATAACTAAATTTCATGCTGTACAGTTGTAGATGACTGTTATGAATAAACATTAAGCAGAATTAACAATTAAGCAGTTTCAAACAGGACAAATTTTAAATGAATGCAAACACAAACTAACTTACTTCGAGTCAGAGGTCCCGTCTTCGCTGCTGAAATGATGATCCATCATGAGGTTTTAACTTTTCGCAGATACAGTAAGACACTGATCACTGTTGCTGCTCCCTGTGAAGAGAACGCATGACCAGCCTTTAATCATAAATCCACCTCCACACAAACACTGTTCAACTTCTAGTGATAGAAACACCCCTCACCATGTATCCACACTGGTGTAGGTGAAAGTGAATCTGCAGCTGATCAGAAAAACCCTTCTAACACAATAACATTAGCTGGTAAATTAGCCTCGTCAGCTGAGACGCTCACAGCTGAGCACTGCTAGCACCACCCAACTCCACCCTCGCAGTAACTACTGTATTAGTTTAATCAACACTAACACACAACTTTACCCGTTAAACTACTAGATAATCAGATAAACACAACCAGATTACTAATGATCTTAAAGCCTACCGTCTCAAATCCTCTACTTCTGGAGGAGGAGGAGGAGACCTCTGATCCTCTGATGGCGTCTTCGAATTTAACTTACTTTCAGTTTCGTCTTACTTCCTGGTTTACCACCTTACCTGGTTCACCTGACTCATCTCCCAGTGTAGTCTCCCTCTAGTGTAAGAAGTTTGAAACCACTAAAATCTCATACACATATACACATGATACATTCCCCATCCTAATACAGATAATACAGCTGATCAGTTCAGCAGGAGAGACAACTGTGGTAGGGTAAGATGTAAACAGAGCCCCGCCCACTCCTGTAAACTAAACTTTAATATCAAATCAAAATCACTTTTATTGTCACATCACATTTTCACAGGTGTGAAGGTGAGTGAAAAACTTGTTGCGTAGTCCCTTACAGTACTTCAATACAAACATATAAATTAAATATATACAGTACTATATTCAGTACTAAGCACAAAATCTCTGTTTACACTAATTTACAGTTATGAATAAAAGTTATGAATAAAAACTATGATATATGCAGATGTACACATTACCATATAGCACTATGGGAAGGCTGAGGTAGATGAGAGATGCAGGGTATATACAGGGCATAGAATATTATATATGTATATACATACACTACAGATATACAGTGTGGATGGAAGATAGCAGTAGGTCAGTCTATATGTGCAGGTGTAAATATGCTAATGTAAAGTGCAGAGTGATGATTGTCCATGGAGATCATCGTTTAGATGATTTTGGTGAGATGTGCTGAACCAGGTCCATATACCGGTGCATTAGCACTACTAGCTGTTCATTAGCCTGATGACTCGGGGGAAGAAACTATCTCGGAGGCGGATGGTTCTGGACTTTATACTTCGGAACCTCCTCCCACTCGGAAGCTGTGAGAACAGACAGTGGCTTGGGTGGGCGGAGTCCTTTAGAATCTTCCTGGTTTTCCTCAGGCAGCGGCTGGTGTATAAATCCAGGAAGTTTGGAAGCTGAACCCCGGTGATGTACTTGGCTGTCCGCACCACCCTCTGCAAAGCTTTCCGCTCGATAGCAGTGCAGCTTCCATACCAGGTGGTGATGGAGCCAGTTAAAATGCTCTCCACAGTACATGTGTAGAATGTTCTGAGGATGCGGGGGTCCATGCCAAACCTCTTCAGCCGTCTGAGAAAGAAGAGGCACTGTTGTGCCTTCTTCACCACCTGTGTGGTGTGTTCAGACTGTAATGATCTAGCTGTTTTGGTTAATAAAAACTAAACCTCGATCTTCCACATGATTAAGAAGACCCATTAGAAGAGGATCCAATAGTATCTGTTTTTTCTCTTAACAGTTGGGACTGGTCCCCTCCCCTAAAGGTCAGGAAGTGTGACCCTCAAACCCCTCGAGCAAAGGGGGGGGTCTTCTGCAGCTATATTATAACTGTTCACAAAATCCTGAGTGAACAATCAATAACTTTGTTAAAGACTGGGGCTAAACCCTCCTGACATGGTCGTGTACCCCCAGTCACCCCGGAGGCTCCAGCACGCCCTGGGACCAACATCCTGTCTCCTGAGGTGTCACAAGATCAGACCCTATTTATGACTTGGGAAACAACGGCTCTCAAGAGACGGTCATCAAGTCGTAAACTTCTCCAAGAAAACAGATCATTCAGACCAAACGTGGCCCTTATCTGCCCCTTTTGCCAGTTAGGGACAGGAACTAGGGGCCTCTCTGTATCAATCTATCTGCATACCTACAACTTCCAAACTTCTAAGAAGATCCTAGAAACAGACTCTTAGGAACTCTTAAGGACTCTCCTGAATCTACATTACCCAGAAACACCCTTGTTAGAATTGTTCTGTTAAATGCTGTTAACATTTGTTGAAGTGTTAATTTATAATCCAAACCCAGTCAGAATCCAACTTAGAACAATCCTTCGAATATGTTCCTCTTCTTTCTCTCTCTTTATATCTTAGGATTCTTAAACTGTGATCTAGTTTCATTAATCAACATTAGTACTAACTTTCTTCATGCTTCACCTTTTTATAAGTAGTTTAGAACTATAGTTATTGAACTTGGGTTGACTGAATCGTGATTCAAAAGACGATCACCATGAATTATGTTTTAAATCATGACTTGCAATTTACTGTATTCTCTGTTCTACCAAATTCTTTATGCTTTGGTCCAATGTAACCAATCCAACACAGTAGGATTGTGAAAGGTTAATAAGTGGTTGTAACCCAAATACAAAATGGGTTTACTTATTAACCTCAGCATAGACAGAATGTTCAAGGTTTCAGATTAACTTCATTCTACTCTTTTTATATTGTGGTATTCCATAATATGTGTTCATTCTACACATGAGACGCTTGTTTTACTAAGGATACAACCCTGCTTTGAAATTCTCAAATGTATGTGAATATGTGACACTCTTGTGGATGGATGAGCAGACTAATGCATATTCATGAGAAAGTGACCATGGACCCCTCCTCCGTCCCGCCTTCAAGGCCTCTACTTAAACTCAGGTCACAGACAGTTTTTCAGTTCAGAGCGAGTTTACAGGCAGATTAGAGTTGCAGTTCTAGCTGAGCTCCAGCTCCAGCTCGGCTCAACTCTCTGAGCTCTCTTCAGGCCCAGAGCACGCGATGCTCCGACACTCCATGACGATGACCAGTGGAAGATGGGTCCTCTAAAAGCTGACTCAGGCAGAAGCAGAGTCCCTTCAACAGAACCCTCCAAAGAAACCAAGATGTAGCCAGCGCGCGGTCCGCTCACCTGACAACAGAGTCGCGGACCGGACAAGCCAGCATCGACTGCCAGACGCCAGGACACGTGACCAGAGGCCGCACGACTCAACGCAAAGGAAAGCTCCACGCCGACCCACTTCACGGGGAAGACGGCAGGCCAAGCCAAGGCCCAGCCAGCAGGGCCAACCCAAACGCATGGGTCAACGGAGGACCACCTCCCCGACCAGACCAGCCTGCACGACACGGTTTCAAGGTGACACAACCAATGTTCACTTCTGTGGTCCAGTCCTTGGTGCCATGTTTATTGATGCTGTGCTTTATATATATTATCTTAGATTCAGATTCTAAGTTCAGTTCTGCTCATTCTCCACAAAATAGTCCCCCCTGAGTTTCAGTAGACTCATGTGGTCTCTTTTGTAGGTGGACGTGATAAATCCAGACTTCCCATTATGCATATCAACCCCATTTGTTACTTAATGTTTATTGTGTTGTTTAATGTGCTGTAAATAAACTGCTTTTCTTAAAAGTAGTCTGGATATATGACTCAATATTGTGACAAGCGTGCAGATCACTAGATGTCTCGGAAATGAACTCTCACCCTGAGATTGGATAATATGGCAATCATGGTTTGTGCTTCAATTAAGCTAAACTATGCCCTCTAATATCCTAATAATAATTAATAATTGATTAATCAATTAATTGGTTAATTAATTATACTCCCTGTGATCACTACAAGACCATGTGAGTTCCTCTGTGATGTGAACACCGAGGAACTTAAAGCTGCTGACCCTCTCTACAGGGGCCCCATTGATGGTGATGGGGGTGTGCACTCTCTCCTGCTTCCTGAAGTCCACTCTCAGCTCCTTGGTCTTGTTGACATTGAAAGAAAGGTTATACTAATATACTACAGTGCACTAAAGTGTGCCTGCATCTGCACTTATGATCACTGTCTGACTGTACAGACTGCTAAAACTGAACTGAAGTTTTTAAATTTCACTGTTATACACTGAATGTATTATAAATGTACTCTGAACTTCAGATGTTTACATTAGAATTAAAATACACTTCTAGTTCCTGTTTATTAAAATATCACTACCAGGAAAACTATGTAGTACAATATATATGAATACACTGTACTACACTTTTCAGTATGTTACAGATATACTTACATCATTTTAATATTTCAAATACACAAATACAATATGCTGTACAGGTTGTCAAATACATTATTAATTTCTACTTTCAAATTACTATCAGTGTACTACATTACAGAAAAACTCATTTTAATTTTTTGTTATACTACACATACACAATCAGCTTTAGGGGTCGTCAGATCCATCGTTAATTCCTACTGTCAAAAAAAAAAAAAGACCGAAAAGAACAGCTGAGACCACAGCATAACACTGGTAACTTAAGGAAAATAAGATGGCTGATCTAACAGAATCACCTGACTCTTTTTACCCAATAATATCAGATTATAAAAAAGAAAAATGATTGCAGTTTACAAAACAACCACAAGGGGGTTTACCTCAATGACCACAACAGTAACCAAATTTAAATAAAAATTTAAAAAGAGCACAACACACTCAGGAATAGCACATTGCATGTCTCGAAAGCACCATGCCCTCCTTCAGGTGTTGTCTTTGAGTTTAACAAATTAATGTTAACCAAAAATGTATAACCATACAGAAGCTTAATGTTTTAATGGTTTCCTAACGGTACTAATTAAATTTAACACAACTCAAGACTTTAATAACTTTTAAATTTGGTGTACTTAAATAATAATATTGAGTATAAATGTTAAAAAATAATTGTCAGATGGAGACTTACTTAGCTCAGATATTTTGACCAGCAAAATAAATCTAATTATTTAAGGAAACTAATTACCTCCAACTAATTAAGTAAACATAAATATAAACCATCACAAAACGTAAAATAAACCAGCAAATATATCTGTTAAAATAAGCATTTTATATGAACTATACTATAACATGTCCATAATACAAGATACAAGCCAGTGATACTGTGCTCCTTTACTATACTCAAGAAACAACATGTTTAAAGAAGTCAAAGAGGTAAAACAAGAAAAACAGTAAACAAAATGAAAAAACAAATAAACCTCTTTACAAAAGCACACAAAAAGGAGTTATTTGGTGCTGCAGTAAAATGGGGGAAGCAGGGCAGACAAAAAAAGTGTGAGGAACGGGAGAGGGGAAGATAAAAAAAAACACACACACATTCATATTATATATATATACACACACAGACACACATATATAAGATCAATCAACCAGCTCCATCCAGAAGCAGCCCATTTCCTGCCTACTACACTTTAACACCAGTAGATCATTTTTAGATTCAGTATCCTGGGTGCTGGTGGTCTGAAGTCATCTAAGCCCATGATGACTTTCTGGATGAGGCTGAATGTGTGGGTCAGCTCTTTTGGGTAGTGGAGGTGTAAACCAAACATCATGAGGAAACCATCAGCCAAATAAGGAAGCTTATTCAGAACAATGTCACCATCCAGCACAATGGTAATCCTGGCAGGACTGAACTGAACAAGGGGACTTAGAAGAGCTACTGCCGGGTCAGAGACATCTGGTTCATCATCTCGTTCTGTCTGGGGGGCGGGGCAGGGGCCATGCACATATACACCATAATAAACATCCTGTGCAGTATTTCTCTCCATCATTCTGTCTCCTCTAACTCTCCTTTCAACAGAGAACTAGTACAAGTGTCTCAGATACAGTGGCACTGGGGAATCGGTTTCAAATGTTTAAGATGTATTTGATTATTTTATAAGTGTAAAGTATGAGGATGATTTTTAATGGTGTGTGGATCGTAAGTGATACAAAGTGACTCTACACAGAAACAATATACGGTCAGATGAAGTTACATATCTGACAACTTTCATTCCAAACCCAGAGTCATCTTCACGTAGATACACAGGGAGGTCTTGAAGCGCAGTAGTACGTCGGTGGTTAACATCAAACTGCTCCTGTAAAGAGACACACTGAAAATGATGAGTGATGGAGAGAAATAGAAAGAAGCACAAACAGAAGAATATGTACCAACTGCAGAAGCAGACAGACAGCAGCAGGAGAAACAGGATCAGCAGCAGCAGAGGAAGAGAAGGAAGACTAGAAGAAGCGGCAGCAGAAGTAGCAGATGAGCAGATGAAAAAGAAGAAACAGAAGGAACAATAGAAAAAGAAAACTTAGCTGTGTAATATTTTAGTTAAATATTAAAAGGTGATGTCACATACCAGAACATCATAGCCACTAAAGGCGCTCGCCAGAGCCTTCTGCTTGGAGACAGCCAGCAGTCGCGGTGTATGCTCGTCTAGCTCTGTATAAAACTTCCTCCACTCCTCTTTAGTATTTGTGATCCTGTGGAATTCAGCTCAAACCTGAACATACAGATACACATTGATTTACAACTTAGACTTCTATTAACTTAACGTTTTTACAGTGATGAATCATCATGAAGACACTGAAAACAACACATATGGGAGGTTAAGTTAAGGTCAAGAGGGAATCGACCTGTGACTCCAGTCGAAGGGTGGTGATGGGTTGTCGATAACAATCTGCTTACAACACACTGCATACATAGTTTACATAAACCTCCATCATCTGTAATCTAAAGCTCAGTATCCAGTTAGTAGGTGGAGGAACACTACTTTGTCTATGGACCAGTAGAAATCACCATGTGATCAACAGCAGCTGGCCTTCTATGATCTATGCAGAAAGAGGACATACGTCATTCAAGTCTGACACAGTGCAGTCAGTCAGTTCACCTGGACACCAGGACACATGACCTTAGACCTTCTACATAATTAGACTTATACTATCTGCAGAGAACTTCCTGAGACTGAAACGGGTCTCGGGTAACCCGGCAGAACCTGCACACATGTTGAAAAACTTATTTTTTTAACATATGCTGAACATTGTCTGAGCTATATGACCAATTTGTTGTTCACACTTACATTTTACAGAAGCTCTCATTATTAATTGTAGCTGTCGCCTAGGACATTATTTCCTAAACTGCATACTGTACAAGTCTTGTTCTCCCTTTAATCTCTAAATGTAATTTACTGACATAGTTGATCTGAGATAAATGTTTACAATTCAATATTTAGTTAAACCCAAGTTTCTCCAGCTTACAATTTGATCTCCTCAGTCAAGCAGAGATCAGCTTCACTCCTGAATCCTGCAGGACATTGTTACTGAGGTCCAGTTCTTTGAGAGACAAGTTTGCTGTTTGAAAAACTGACGAGAGTTTCACAGGACTGTTTACTAAGATTGCACATGGGAAGTCTGCAAAGTGGAGGATAAAGGGAGCTGGTCAGGTACTTCAAAACAGTGATGCATTTTGTACTACAGTTGTTTTTTGTTCTGCAATGTAAAAGTGTATAGAGTTAGAGGTGTGCATCCGGAACCTAGAAAAGAGCAGGAATAGTGAGCGGAGCTTAGACTCTCAGTTAGAGGCTCCGGATGCCTCAGGGAGAGTTAGCGCGTCCTCGACTCCGGCAGCAGAGCCCTCACAGCGGGGCGAATGGGTGGCGTCTCGGCGGCATAGAGGCAAAGCTAAAGCAAACGCTGAAGCTAAGGCTAAAGCTAACGCCGAAGCTAAGGCTAAAGCGAACGCTAAAGCTGGCCCACTTGAGCACCGCTCCTCCCCGGTTCACGTGTCAAACAGGTTTTCCCTCCTCGGTGAAACACCCGCCGAGAAGCCTGTTGAAAGAGCTCTGGTTATAGGAGATTCTATTCTACGACACGTGAAAATAGCTTCTCCTTTAGGGGCGCCAGTAGCAGTTAGCTGTATTTCAGGAGCCAGGGCGCCGGACATTAGAGGTAATCTTAGGATGCTAGCTAGTCATAGATATTCGAGGATAGTTATTCACGTAGGGACTAATGACGTTCGTCTGCGGCAGTCAGAGATTACTAAGGCTAATATTAAAGAGGTGTGTCAATTAGCCCAGACGATGTCCGATGCCGTAACATGCTCTGGCCCTCTGCCAGTTCGGCGTGGCGCCGAAATCTACAGCAGATTATGGCCGTTGAACTGCTGGTTGTCCAAGTGGTGCTCAGAAAACAATGTGGGCTTTATAGACAATTGGTCTACGTTTGAGGGTAAGCCTGGTCTTTTGAGTCGGGACGGTATCCACCCCTCGCGGGAAGGTGCTGCTCTCATTTCGTGTAATATAGCATGAAGTCTTAATCAGAGTAGGAGAATTAATCGCTGACAAACCAGGGCCAAGACCAGGCGGCAGACAAACAGGCTAAACCAAGTGTCTGCTCGCTGCCTAGAGACGCCACATAGGATCCATAGAATCGAGACTGTGTCTGTCCCCCGAGTCAAACTAAATTTTAGAAAACTGCAAACAGTTAGTCTTACTAACCTGATTAACATCCGACCAGTTCAATCAGTTCACAATGATCGTACACTGAGTCTGAAACTAGGTCTGCTTAATATCAGATCACTTACATCTAAGGCCGTCCTTATCAATGATCTCGTTACGGATCATAGTTTTGATGCTCTGTGTCTCACAGAAACGTGGATTAGACGTGAAGAGTATCTAGCTTTAAATGAAGCCACCCCGACAGGCTACAGTTATGTACACCATCCTGGTTTAAACGGGCGGGGTGGAGGTGTAGCAACCATCTTCTCCAATTCTTTAGGAATAAACCAGAAAGCTGGCTGCACATACTCTTCTTTCGAAATTATGTTTCTTAATATATGTGATCAAAGAACGAAAAAACACTCATTTTCACTGATTACAATCTACAGGCCACCAGGGCCCTACTCTGAATTCTTACAGGAGTTTGCTGACTTTTTATCAAGTTTAATAACAGTCTCAAATAAGGCAATAATCGTTGGAGACTTTAATATTCACCTTGACAAACCACAGGATCCACTTAGTAAGGCATTTTTATCCATCCTAGACTCATTCAGTATCACTCAGAATATAATGGGACCAACTCATTACTGTAGCCACACTCTGGATTTAATTTTAACCTTCGGAGTGAATATAAACAATCTATCTATACTTCCTCAGACCACAGCAGTCTCAGATCATTATCTAATCTCATATGAAATTAGCTTTAGTCGTACTATAGGTTTATCCACACAATACTGTGTTAAGTGCACTATGACTTCCTCTACACCTCGTAGCTTTATCGAAAACCTCCCAGATCTGTCAAATACTATTAGCTCTCTGTCTAAACCCACTGATCTAGATATTTTTACCCAGTGCTTGGAGGACACTTTGCACTCTACTTTAAATAAAGTGGCTCCATTAAAACGTAAAAGAATTAGGCAGAAGAAACTAGCTCCATGGTATAATGATCACACTCGAGCTCTAAAACAGATTGTCAGACAACTAGAGCGTAAATGGCGCCTGACTAAACTTGAAGTATTCCAGTCTGCCTGGAAGGATAGCCTCATAGATTATAGAAAAGCTCTAAGTGTAGCACGTTCATCTTATCTTTCCTCACTGATAGATAATAACAAAAATAATCCAAGATTATTATTTAGCACTATCTCTAAATTAACTAAGAGTCAATCTGCGACTGAACCCCAGATACCGTTAACATACAGTAGCAACGACTTTATGAATTTCTTCAGTAATAAAATTGAAACAATTAGGCTAAAAATACAAAATGCGCAGGTAACAGCTTCAAGTGTTAATGCTAATCTAGAGCACAGTATAACTCCTGCAGAGAGGCTGGAATCTTTTTCTGTACTCCAACAAAGAGATTTATTTCAAATAATTTCATCCTCAAAATCGTCTACATGCATACTAGATCCAGTTCCGACTAGTTTACTGAAGAAAGTTCTGCCAGAAATAACCATGCCTCTTCTGTCTATAATAAACTCATCTCTTAGCCTAGGTTACGTCCCAAAATCCCTTAAATTAGCAGTAATTAAGCCTTTAATTAAGAAACCTAATCTCGATCCCTATGAGCTAGCAAACTACAGACCCATTTCAAATCTTCCATTTATATCAAAGATTTTAGAGAAAGCTGTAGCACAACAGTTAAGCTCCTACCTGCACAGGAACAACATACATGAAAAATTCCAGTCTGGTTTTAGGCCTCATCATAGCACCGAGACAGCACTGGTGAAAATTGTAAATGATCTTTTAATATTTGCTGACAGAGGTAACTCATCCTTACTGGTCCTACTGGATCTTAGTGCAGCATTTGACACAATAGACCACTCCATCCTACTAGATAGGCTGGAAAATCTTGTAGGAGTAACAGGAATAGCTCTTTCATGGTTCAGATCTTACTTAAGCAACTGTTATCAGTTTGTAAATATAAACGGTCAATCGTCCACTCACACAAAAGTAAAGTTTGGTGTTCCACAGGGGTCTGTCTTAGGACCCATATTATTTACCTTATACATGCTACCACTCGGTACCATAATCAGAAACCATAACATAAATTTTCACTGCTATGCTGATGACACGCAACTGTATATCTCAGGTAGACCAGATGATCCACTTCATCTTAATAAGATAAAGGACTGTGTTAGAGACATAAGAGACTGGATGTCAAGCAACTTCCTCCTATTAAACTCAGACAAAACAGAAGTTCTTCTTCTAGGTCCTAAAAGTGTTAGAAACAAGCTGTCTGCATTACCACTCAATCTAAATAGCTTCTTAGTTACACCAGGTACCTCTGTTAAAAGTCTTGGTGTAACAATCGATCCTGATTTGGCCTTCGATGAGCATATTAATAATATCACTAGAATAGCTTTCCTACATCTTCGCAATATTGCGAAATTAAGAACTGCCCTGTCACTACAGGATGCAGAAAAACTAGTTCACGCCTTTATTACCTCAAGGCTGGATTACTGTAATGCCCTGCTTTCTGGTTGTTCCTGCAAAAGCCTTAACAAACTTCAGCTAGTCCAAAACGCTGCAGCTAGAGTCCTTACAAGAACTAGGAAGTTTGATCATATCAGCCCAGTCTTATCCAACTTACACTGGCTACCAGTTAAATTTCGTATTGAGTATAAAATTCTTCTTCTGACTTATAAGGCTCTAAACGGCCTCGCTCCTACCTACCTTACTGAACTTATCTCGTACTATAAGCCTTCACGTGACCTTAGGTCTCAAAGTGCGGGCTCTCTGTTAGTGCCTAGAATTAACAAAGTTACATCGGGGAGCAGAGCCTTTTCATACAAGGCCCCCCAGCTTTGGAATAATTTACCTGTCAGTGTTCGGGACTCAGATACAGCCTCAGTCTTTAAGTCCAGGCTTAAAACCTACTTGTTTAGTCAAGCTTTTGGTAATTAGTCTTTTCTTTCTGATAGATAAAAGGTGCAGGTCTAGGGGTCCACTGACAGAGAGTGTTTGGTAAACTGGGAATGTTGGTGCTGTCGTCCCGCTGCTCCTCGTGTTCACTCAGTTTTGTTGACGGTGGAGCAGAGGGGCGCTGACTTCTCAGGGAGCCCTCATGTCTGTGTGACCTTCTGGCTCTCCCTTTTTAGTTATGCTGTAATAGCCAGGCCTGCCGGAGTCACTGCTGCACTCTGTTAACATCATATAGTGTGTTCAGGTCTTCTGTCAGAGCTAACAGTCTGTCTGTTCTCTTTGTCTGAGCTGAACTGCTGCCCGTCCTGTGTGGCCTGATGCTGTTGCTACATCTGCCCCGACTGGGAGCCACTGGGAGCCTTTACTACTACTTAATTGAAAGATAAAAATTCATGCTTATTAAGGACAACTATGCAGTAAGATCCTCAGAACAGGGTAATTACAAAATAATCTTTTTAATGTAATGGAGTTATTTTAATTGGTGCTGGTACATTACACAAGAAATAGAATTAGATTCAAGATAGCCTAATGATAGGTCACAACCAATGATAAATGATAAAGGTACAGGAGGCTGAAAAATTGTTCAGCTACATAGTGTCACACCTACGGGCTTCCCTGACAGCGCCGATCTTTTCAAACTCCATTTCCAAGAGTGCACTACCCAATGACGTCACCTTCACATGTCCCCAGTCACCCAATCACACCTCGTACTCATGCTCAGCCTGGAGTACTGATTATACACACCTGCTGCTCATTCCCCATGCTGCATTTAAACCCCTCACACAAACACCCTCACATTGTGATGTTTAACCAAACCGCTGTTTGATTCACTGAGTGTTTCTCTCTTACCTGTCTTGTTGCTGTCTCTGGTTCTGACTCTCTCTCTCTCTTTCTTTCTCTCTTTGATCATCCCCTTGTTTTGGTTGCCTGACTGTTTGTCCCTCTGGTCTTTGGCTCTCCTTTTGTTTATCTGATGATTTTCTTGGATTTTCTTTTGGTTTTGTTCACTGGTCTGTTTGATTTCCTGGTTTTCGTCCCTTACCTATCTCTCCATCTAGGACCTTTATTACCCCTTTATGTTTGCTTGGATTTTGCAGTTGTACTTTACTGTTGATCTGTTAAATAAAACGCATCTGACTTTTAGCTCTGCATGCTCTTTGTTTCTGACACACATGTTCTTCAATACATTCTCTTTAAATATCATTTACAATACCTACATTTTATCACAACATTTTTCATTTCATTCCATTATGACTTTACCATTTTTATATTAAAAAGGTCATTAAACATGAACTGAAACACAACAGGTTATTTATTGTGTTGTAACTTTATTCAGTGACATTATTCTACAGTCCTTTCAACACAAGGTTTCTTTCTCTGTAGTCCCTCTCTTCACCGAGAATAGAACTCTAAGAAAGAAACCCTCCTCCATTCAGCATCAATTGTTTACCCCTCACAGATAGTGAGACAAAGATCAAAGGAACAATCAGTAGACGTATCTTGAATTGGTTTTACTATCTAAAGTTAATTTAAACATCTATAACCTCTGTGACTGATCAATGTTCATGAATACTCTGTTAACCATGGAGAGGAAGATCAGCAGCCTTGTAGAGACTTATGATCAAGACCTTTATTTAAAACTGTGGACTAAACTTTTTATCTAGATCTAAACCCAGAGGACTGGATCTTATTATGTCAGCTTTAATCCTCTGAGGAAGAAGTAGAGAAGATCATTTCTGAATTCCTCCTGAACATTTTGTTCAGGACTGCTGATGTTAGTGTGTAAGTGTATAGTGGTTTGATTAGTATAATAGATTCTACAGAATACATTTATTCATGAATTAGTTTAATTTGTTAAAGTAGAATCTGATGTGTATTTAGAAACAGTAGATGATCTATCAACTTTCTAGACAATAATGTCAGTGACTGGCCATCATTAACTTATCCTCCATCACTGATTCACCCTCCATCACTGACCCACCCTCTATCACTGACTTAAGTCATTCTGACTCCTTAACGACCTCGTAATTTGGAGGATCCAGTGATATTAAAAAAACCCTAATTAATTTTGGTCGTAGAGAAATCCTGCTTAGACCTGGATGACTGAATTACACAACTTCAGTGGTCTATATAAATATGGTGGGTGCTGTCCTACCTCAATCATGTAGAGTTTAATCTCTTAATACCAACATCCCTTAACCCTAGCGCTAACACAGTCAAGACTTAACAATGCTAGTTTTTATTTTTTAGCTTGTGTTCATCCAAGTTCATCAAGATTCAGGGAGGACGAACTCCAAGGACGAACTCTAATGTGTACTTCAAGCTGAGATGCGTTAACACACTGAGCTGCAGTTTTTAGAATGTAGCACATCAACCACGTCAACCTCTATTCAGACTGTTGTTGTCTGACTGAGCTGTGATGGTTCCAGGAAATGGAGAGATGAGCTGTTATGAGGGTCAAACCCTGACCCTAGCTCTTGGTGGAGATATTAAAGATAATTATCACCATATGTTTACATCTAAGTCTAACAGCAGGTGAGTTGCTGATGCCACACGTGAAAACATGGGGACTGACTGAGTTTAAGTGTCTAACTCACACTTACTGACTGAGGGCTGGAACTAGCTAGCTAGCTATACAAGTGATAAAACAGGTAACAGCCTCTGGTAGTGATTAGCAGCAGCAGCTCACCCACTCAATTGGACGCACTATCAAATGTAACCTGTGAGCTGTCATTGGTCAGTTTCCTGAATGACAGTCACATTAACCTACTAAACCCAAAGTAGCATCGTGTTTCAGTGTGATAACATAGCAACTACAGGAAAAGATGAGCTGTAGAACAAAAAAAATAAATGTGTGCATTTAGTTTTATTTATTAAACTGGTCCAATAATGTTTTCATTGCAGTGTATGAATAAACATTTAATAATGTATCTATAACTTACTCACACACACACACACACACACACACTCACACACATGCACACATACACACACACAAACACACACACACAGTGCAAATTTATTGAAAGAAAAACATTGAAAAGATAAATTTCCAGAATTAGAGTTTGAATGTAACTACGCATAAATATAAAAGCGATACAATTTTATATTAAAATTGTACAGAAAAATGTTAATTTACTGGTACAGACATAAACTTTATATAATGTGGTACATTTTTACAGATCTTTTTTGACATTTTATTGAAATCTGTAAGTCATTTAAGAAAACAGAAAAATACTGTATTGTTTTATACACAATTAACAGAAAATATCCTGTAAAAAGAGAAGTGTCTTTCCTGAAGAACATGCAAAGCCGCCCAGCAGCTTAAGCAGCTCATACTTACTGCTAAGTGGTTGTTATGGTTTCCCAGGTGGTTTCTGAGGTGTTGCTAGGCAGTTGCTGTGACATCCCAGGTGGTTGCTAGGATGTTACTAGGTGGTTACCATGGTATACCACGTGATTGCTGAGGTGTTCCTAGGCAGTTGCCCTGATATACCAGGTGGTTGCTAATGTGTTGTTAGACAGTTGATATGTTAACCAAAGTGTTTGCTTAGGTGTTGCTATGCATTTGCTAGGGTAACCCAAGTGGTTGATAATGTATTGCTAAGCAGATGCTAGGGTATCCCAAATGGATGCTAAGGTGTTTCTGGGTGGTTGCTAGGGTATCCCAAGTGCTTGCTAAGGTGTTGCTAGGTGGTTGCTAGGATAATCCAGGTGGTTGCTAAGGTGTTGCTAGGGTATACCAAGAGGTTGCTAATGTATTTCTAAACGGTTGCTGGGGTGTTGCTGGATGGTTGCTGGGGTAACCAATCTGGTTGATATGGTGTTACTAAGTGGTTGTCAGGGTTTCCCAAGTAGTTGCTAAGATGTTACTAGGTGGTTGCTAGTGTATACTGAGTGGTTGCTACGATGTTGCTAGGTGGTTGCTAGGGTATTCTGAGGGGTTGCTACAGTGTTTCCAGGTAGTTGCTAGGGTAACCCAAGTGGTGGCATAGCTGCTGCTAGATGGTTGTAGGTGGCTGTTAGGGTCTCACACACACTGAGGAGTTAGTAGTAAAGAGTCCAAAGCCAGCGTAAAGCGGTTCAGTGAATGTGGTGGTGAATGTGTGTAAGTGTGTCAGTGTGTGTTTATCCGTGGAGACGCTGTAGAAAGACAGAGTGCCGGCCGGACAGTCCAGATACACTCCTACTCTGTTAGACTGAGAGGAGGGAGCAGAGAGAACAGTTCTGTTATAATTGTGACAGACAGAGTAACTGTTATTAGAGCAGTCGACACTCCAGGACTCTACATTCCGTCCAAACCCACAGTCATCAATCCATCCTCCTTTCCTCCTGATTCCTTTATAAGTCACTGCTATATTAACAACTCCGCTCCACTCAGCCTCCCAGTAACAGTGTCCAGTCAGACTCTCTCTACACAGAATCTGCCAGCAGCCATCAAATCTCTCTGGATGATCAGGATATGACTGCTCCTCTCTCACACTCACCACCTTTCTGTTCTCCTCACACAGAGAGAGAAGTCTGTGTGCTGTGTTTGGGTTGAGTGTGAGCTCACAGGAATCTGAACACAAGAAGAGAAATTAACAGAGAGAGAGAGAGAGAGAGAGAGAGAGAGAGAGAGAGAGAGAGGACTTACATTTCTTTAGTCCTGGTTTCATCCTGATCTCCCCGCCATGATCCACCCTGAGAGAGAGAGAGAGAGCACATCACGTCACATGATCTACAGTAAACGTGAACTGAAGTCCAACAACAGGAGACCAGCTAGCAGAGCAGCGGTTAGCAGCTAGCACAGGAGGATCCTCCAGGATCAGGATTGGGAAGAAGAGAAAACAAAAGGAGGAAGGAAAAGAGAACAGGGATCTGCATCCCTGCAGAGGAGAAGAGGCAGAACACCTACTAGACAACACTAAACATACTGAGTGCTAAGTGTGCTAAGCGCTAAGTATGCTAAGAGCCAAGTATACTATGTGTTATGTATGCTAAGAGCTATGTGTGCTAAGTGCTATGTATGCTAACAGCTAAGTGTGCTAATGCTAAGTATGCAAAGAGTTAAGTGTGCTAAGTGTGCTCAGTATGCTAAACGCCAAGTGTACTGCGTGCTAAGCACCAAGTGTACTAAGTGCTGTATATGCTAAGTGTGTTAAAAGCTAAGTGTGCTAGAGCTAAGAGGTTAGCGGGTAGCACGGGAGGATTCGGCAAAATAGACAATACTAAACATACTGAGTTCTAAGTGTGCTAAGCGCTAAGTATGCTAAGAGCTAAGTGTGCTAATAGCTGAGTGTACTAAGTGTCATGTATGCTAAGAGCTAATTGTGTTAAAAGCTAAGCGTGTTAAGTCTGCAAAGTGCAAAGTATGCTAAGTGCGCTAAGAGCTAAGTGTGCTAAGAGGTTAGCAGTTAGCACAGGAGGATCTCCAGGATCAGTATCGGGAAGAAGAGGAAAACAAAATGAGGAAGGAAAAGAGAACAGGGATCTGCAACCCCACTGGAATAAACACAAAGAAGATTTAGGAGGAAACGGAGGAGAGAAAACTCAGAGACAGAAATCAGGAACAGAGCCAAGACTGGAGTCTGAATCCGCACACAGCTACCAGCACTCTGCCTCAGATCAGGGGTAAGAACCCTCTCTACAGTAAACAGTGAGGGTTCTCCAGATCACAGCTCAGTATTGCACAGAACCCGAGAACATGCAGAGGAGAAGAGGCAGAACACTTACTAGACATTACTAAACATACTGAATCCTTAAGTTTGCATGCTAAGTGTTAAGTGTGCGAAGTGTTGAGTATACTATGAGCTAAGTGTGCTAAGCACCAAGTGTACTAAGTGATATGTATGCTAAGTGTTAAGTGTGCTAAGTGCTAAATATGGTAAGTGCTAATGCTTTGCAATACTCAAACATAATAACTTCTCTCTCAATCAGCACATGGAACATCCGAGACCTAAACACACCAGGACATACCAAAGACACTGACGTCCTCAAATTAAAAGAGACGTGGTGTCGGACTGATACGGCCCCTCACTGCCCCCAAGGCTCCAGAGAGATCATCACGTCTTCCCAAAAGCTGAACTCAGTGAACTTACACTCTCAGTAAAGGAGGAGTCCACCTGGCAGAAATATGATTTTTGATAAAATAGCAGAAACTGAAAAATAAAACCAGGACAAAAAAACCCGAACTCAAAAAAGAAGACACATGGTTCCACCCAGAACCTCAAAATATGCAGACAGAACTTACAGATCGATCCAATCAGAACCACAGAGATCCAAACAATGTACATATATGCCTCCTTTACTGTGAAACACTGAAGCAGTATAAACCACACTCAGAATCAAAATAGCCCGATACACCTGCAAACAACCAACATTATTCCAGGAGTCCATCAGAACCACCCAGTTCTGGAATAACCGTAACAACCTGGAAAAGAAGGAATGTGAAGAACTGGCAATTCTAAGTGCAGACATATGAACTCATTTCCAAACTCTATTTAAGAAGAATTCAAACCCAATTCTGAACAAAATGACCCAAAAAGAAAGCTTGACAAACCAGAACCGGCTGTTAAAGAGAACCAGAACAGGATATTAAAGAGAACCAGAACCCTCTAGACCTCTCAGAGAACAGGACTTAAACCAAACAAGGCGTCAGGTCCTGATGGCCTCCTCAACCAGATGGTTAAATACAGTCCTAAATTTCAATGGGCTGTTCTAACACTATGTAACCCGGTTCTGAGTGTAATGTAACCCAGTTCTGAGTGTAATGTAACCCGGTTCTGAGTGTAATGTAACCCGGTTCTGAGTGTAATGTAACCCGGTTCTGAGTGTAGGTTCCTTCCCTGAAATCTGGATCATGGACTAATAACACCACTCTTTAAAAGTGGAGATGAGCTCCACCCTAATAATCACTGAGGCGTCTGTGTGAACAGGAACCTGGGGGAGCTTTTCTGTAGCACCTCTAGAACTCTAGACTTTTAAACTTCCTTACTGAGCACAGTGTGTTCAGTAGAAGCCAAACTGGATTCTTACAAAATTACCGCACCATCATATTTACACCCCGCACACCCTGACTGATAAATGCACTGTCCAGAACTAAACCACACTGTACCTGTTTTACTGATTTCAGAAAGGCCTTTGATTCTATTTGGTACGAAGGATTATTCTACAAGCTTCTAGAGACGGTGTGCGGTAAAACACACCACCGGATTAAATCACTGTGCACAGGAAACAGGTGCGGGATAAAAACACCAAACACCACACACACAAACTCCCTCTCCCAGGAGTGCGGAGTGAGACAGGGCTGCTGTTTAAGCCCAACACTGTTTAATATCTGTGTTAATGAATTATCAACAACATTAGAACAGTCCACAGAACCCGCTCTCACTCTGCACCACTCTGAGATCAAATTTATGCTCTATGTAGACCACCTGGTCCTGCTGTCCCCCACTGTACCACTGTACAGACCTGGGCTCAGACAGTAAACCTGAAAAAGACCAACATAATGATATTCCAGAAAGGATCCGGATCTCAGGGAACAGAGCCCACATTCCGGTTAGGCACAAAGGAAATCAGTCACTCCTCCACCTCTAATTATTTAGGAATCAGAATCAGTTCTTCACAGAATTTTCACCAGGCAGTGGGAGAACTGAGAGAAAAAGCTCGCAGGACTTTCTACACCATAAACCACAAACCTCTGCAGAACCTCCATCAGAATTCGGATAAAAATACTGGAGTCAATAACGGAACCACCTGTCCTTTAGGGAGGGACGTGTGGGGTCCGCGTACAAACCAGCAATCTGACAATTGGGACAAACACCCAATTGAGACTCTGCATGCAGAATTCTGTAGAACCGTCAAGTGTTCAGAACCACCAGAACCACCGCACACAGAGAGCAGAACTAGACCGATACCCATTACGCCTCAACATCCAGGAAAGGCCTATCAAATTCTGGAAGTACCTGAACACAGTGATCCCCACTCACACCATCACACAGCTCTGCAGTACCAGGAGTTCAGCAACACAACAGTCCCCTCACTCAGCTGGTCCTGAACTACACACTCACCAACACACTCGCTAACACACAAATCACACCCACTAACACACTCACACTCACTAACACACACTCACTCAGCTGGTCCTGAACTACACACTCACCAACACACTCACTAACACACACTCACTCAGCTGGTCCTGAACTACACACTCACCAACACACTCACTGACACACAACTCACACCCACTAAGACACTCACACTCACTAACACACACTCTTTCAGCTGGTCCTGATCTACACACTCACCAACACACTCACTAACACACAAATCACACCCACTAACACACTCACACTCACTAACACACACTCACTCAGCTGGTCCGACGTCTACTACATCCCATGAATGTAAATATAATAAACTGCAGGAACAGAAAGAACCAGTGAAACACTCTGCAGGGAGAAGACAAAGACTGGACTCCTACACACAGCACCACAGCAGGACCCTCAGCTCAGGAACAGAGAGACCCCGAGCAAGACCAGCACCCTCTCTCTCTCTATACCTCCAATACCCTGATTAAGGAGCACCTCACATGACTGGAGGTGGATTTAGTACACCTTCGAGAGATGATCCTCACACAGCAGCCAGAGAGCGAGAGAGAGAGAGAGAGAGAGAGAGAGAGAGAGAGAGAAAGAGACTGAGAAACAGAGCGACTGAGAGAGAGAGAGACAGAGAGAGAGAGACAGAGAGAGAAAATTATTTTTTTTTTACTTTTAACCTTTATTATAATCCTGTCCTCATTATGTGGCAATAAGTATTATAGACAGGTGAGAGGGTAAATGATAAAGAGAGGTGTAGAGGCAGAACACAGTCAAGATAAGAACAGGACAAGAAATAAAAAACTGTTCACTCAAATAAAATCTGGTGCAAACACCAGCTCGTCCTCCTCCACTGAGCAGACTATGTTCTCAGAGCACCAGACTAGTTTAAAGGAGTCCAGGTCGTTCATGCTTCTATTAAAATCAGTCTTCACCCTCGCCCTCACAAGTCTCGTAAAGATCTGCGTGGCATCATGGTCTGAGCTCTGGCTCACTTTGTTCTTCCTGCTCATGTTGATCGCTAGTTTAGCTTGGCCCAGATGAAGTTCAGTAGCGGGTATTTAAACCTCTGGCTCCTGACGTATTTAGTCCCGATAATAAAAGCCTGTGGTGTAAAAACGAGACTAAAACGTGTAAAAATGTTCCATAAAACCTGAAAGAGAGGACGCAGTCTAAAACATCTCATAAAAGCATGAAGACCGTCTCCCTGTCCAGACAGAAGGGACACTCGCGTGAGACCTCAGGGTTTAAAACAGAGATAAAAGAGTTGATGGACACTACGCCGTGAAGGACTCTCCACTGAAGGTCAGCAGCTTTTTTGGTTATCGGTGGTTTGTATAACACTCTCCACTCCGACTTTGTATCGCCACGGAGCCCAAGCTCTCTGCGCCACGGCGTTTCAACTCGCTCATCTAGCCTTTTCCTGTTAATCACCTTCACACAGGCTCTGTAAAGGTGTTTACTATTGGCTGCCCCCAGAACCATGTCGGCTTCCCCTGTGCACTCTAAGAGCGGGCCTCCACAGTCACCCAGGTTTGGTGAACTTGGGGAATGAGTCCCCGTCTGCTGGTCCTGTGCTGACTCCTGTGGTCGTTCATCGCTCATGAGTGCAGAACTATATTTGTGCAAGAGCTGACGGGCCACTCTTAGGGATCTAATTCCCAACTGTGCCGCAAAGTTTTTTCTGTTGGTCAGCTCAGGTCCCACAAGCCCCACCAGCTGCCCTAACTTAGTGACCCCCGCAGCAATCAGGATTCTGGACAAATCATGGGAGGTTTGGCTGGAGATGTCCAGACGGGCGCTGTTGACTAAAGGCTCTTCCATCAACCAGTACAGGGATGAGCAGCTCTCTCTGTGTAGGATAAAAAGCTCCCATATTTTAAAGAGTCCCTTATAAAACACCGGCAGTCCCCCAAAGTCCAAAGTCCTAGTGTCCAATAAAAACATGGCCCTGTCCAGTCCGTGTCCCTCCACAGTCTGCAGTACTCTGCTGACCGGTATCCTCCACACAATACTTTCAGAGCCAGTGAGCATTCTTTCAATGAACTGCAGTCGAAAGACAGCAGTCCTGCTGGCCAGATGGACCAGTTCTTGTCCACCCTCATCCTTAGGCAGGTAAAAAATCCCCTGTGGTAACCAGTGTAGGCGGTCCCAAAAAAAGTCCACCAGCATCGCCTGGACATCCGCCAGGTTTGCCAGGGGGTCTACACAGGCCAACTTGTGCCAAAGGGACGATGCAGCAAGGTTGTTTATGTCGAGCACACAGCCCCTATAGAACATTTTCGGGACCAGACACTTCCATTTCATTAATCGCCCTTTTATTCTTTCCAGCAAATCCTCCCAAAAATCCCAGTCCCCCAGGTACACCCCTAGGTATTTAAAACCTCCCTTCTTCCAGTGTAGGCCGTCTGGAAGTCTGGGCTCTTCACCCTTCCACTCCCCAACCAAGAAGGCCTCACTCTCACCCCAGTTAACTTTGGCAGAAGATAAAACCTGAAAATCATTTAAAATCCCACTCAGAACATCCACCTCCGCCTGGGAACCGACCATGGCCACAATGTCGTCCGCATATGCTGACACACAGAAGGACGTGCAGCAGTTGGGAATCCTAAAACCTGAAATCCCTTCTCTAATTTTACATAAAAGGGGTTCTATGGCAACAGAATACAGGCACCCTGAGAATCCACAGCCTTGTCTGATGCCTCTGTGTACCTGAAAGACCACCGCTAACCTCTAGAACACTCTCAATGCCACTGTACAACACCTTGATCATGGCTATGAAACAGGAGTTGAACCCAAGGTTCTCCAGCACTGTCCAGAGGTACCAGTGTTCAACTCTGTCAAAAGCCTTTTCCTGGTCCAGAAATAAGAGACCAGTCTTCAAGCCCAACAGCCTGTAGACGTCCAAAACAGCCCAAATGAGATGAATGTTATCAAATATGGACCTACCGGGCACACAGTACACATCAATGAAACTGGACGCCAGTTCTTCAGGTCAGTCAGGTCCCTCCTTCTTCGGCAGGAGCGTGAGGACAGCCCTACAACAACTCAGTGGAAGCTCTCCTTCCACCAAGCTTGCCCCGAGCACATCAAACACACCCTGCCCCAAAACAGACCATAAGGACTTACAGAACTCTATGAGAAGGCCGTTGATTCCTGGTGCCCTCCCATTCTCCATACACTGGAGAGCTGTTCATCCAGGGACAATGCCCTGTCCAGTGCCTCAGCAGACCGCCGGGTTAACTTGGGCAACTTGTGAAGAAAACTTTCCTCCAGCTCATGTGCCACTGACTGCTCACTGTTGTATAGCTTAGAGAAGAAGCTGACTGTCCGCATACGAATTTCAACAGGCTCCGATAGGAGATCCCCTGACTCCGCACAGCATGCATGAACCTTTTCTGTCCATTTCTGCTCAAGGCCGAAAAAGAGCTTTGAAGAAGCGTCCGTTTCAGACCACCAGGGCAGATAAGACACTGTGAGAGAACAGTACAGTGATGCTTAAAAACATAGAGCCGGTCCAGCCTAGCTAGTGAGAGCATGTGGTCCTTAAAATTAGTCCATGTGTACTGCCTCTGCTCTGCGTGGAGAGTCCTCCAGACATCACACAATTCGTTAGCCTCCACCAGCTCATGCAGACGTCTGCGGGAGGCAGGATGTGGTTCCACATGATTTCTGTCTATGTCATCAGCAGTACAGTTAAATCACCACCCAGAACCAAGAGATCATCCACATCTGTGTTCTGCCACACACTGTGAAGGGTTACCAAGAAGGCCAGCCTCTCTGTCCCCACATAGACACAGGCGCATAGACACAGATAAATACAAAGACCTCATTCTCAAAACAAGTCCTCACCTTTAAAAGCCTCCTGGTTACTATCTCCTCTGCATCATAAGAACAGGGGATAAAACTCTTAGCAAATAAAACGGCAACCCCACCACTCATAGAGGTGTGATGACTTAAAACAGCAAGTCCCTCCCACTCCTTAATCCAGTAGGCACTATTATTCACATCACTGTGTGTTTCCTAGAGCAGGACCACATCCAGTCTCTTCTGTTTCACCAGCTCAAACACATTTATCATCCACATGTGGGTTAATCACTGAGACAAACGAGTTCACAGCTACAGCCCCATGTAAAATTCTCCACTGGTGATCTCCAGATCTCTTCGTTAAAGGGGGTTTGTACAACACCCTCCAAACTGGTCGCATGTCCATCCCCAGCCCAAGTTTTCCTCTCCACACTGTGTCTGCCCTACCATTCAACACCGAATTATTATACACCTTAACACAACACCGATAGAGAACTTTACCTGAGGCTGTGCTCAAATTTATGCCTCGTAGTTCATGAAGATCCAGTAATGGACCAGATGTGTCTTTAAAATCAGGAGTGAGGCCAGTGCTTGGGAAAGGATCCCCTCCATTGGGCACCGCACTCCCACTCCAGTATCTCTGTAGTAGAGACCAGTCCTCTGAGTCTAGTCATTTCACCCACAGGTCGAGAACAGTCCTGATTTGGGGAACGGACCTCTGGCCTAAAACAGAAGCAACGGCCTGGGCATCCCCCAGTCCAGGTCCAGCTACATTCACCAAATGCCGCAGTTTTACTATGTTGGACATACACAAAGTCTGAATGAGGCCTGGTACTTCACTCGCAAGGTCCAAGCATGACCCTTTCATTAGTGGCTCCTCCAGCAGCCAGTAAAGGGCGGGTGCTAGGTTTCAGTCAGCCAGTCGTAAACAGTGCCCAACACTTAAACACTCCTCGATAAAAGAGTGGTAATCCACTCGAGCGTAGCTGCTTACAGTTCATGAGGAACAGAGCAGTATCCAGTCCAAGGCCATCAGCCTCTCGCAGAATAACGCTGGTCACCTTCCTCCACACCAAGTCCACTGAGCCAGCCAGAAACTTTTTAATAAACTGTATGCGAAAAGTAGCCAGTCTGCTTGCTAGGTGGACCAGACCCTGTCCACCTTCCTCTTTGGCTAGAAAAAGCACACCTTAAGGGAGCCAGTGAAGGCGGCCCAAAAAAGTAGTCCACCATGATGGCCACACAAGACACCCGATGCCAAAGAACTGAGGCTGTCAAATTATTTATTATCAGCACTCTTCCTCTGAATGACATTTGCGGACAAATCCATTTCCATCGTGCCAGTCTACCTTCCATTTTTTCCACCACACCTTCCCAGTTCTTATGTCGCGTAGCTTCGTCTCCAAGATAAACACCCAAGTATTTGATCCCACCCCTCTTCCAACTCATACCAGCCGGTAAGCTGGGCAAACCACAAAACCATTTCCCCACTGCAAAGGCCTTGCTCTTCCCCCAATTTACACTAGCAGCTGAGATTTTCCCAAAGTCACGAATAGCAGACACCAAGTTATCAACATACATTTGCCCCTTTACCATAATCATTACATCATCTGCATAGGCAGAAAGGCGATGTTGAACATCATACTGAGGTAACATGAACCCGTCAATTCTGGAGCGAAGCCTATTCAGCAGTGGTTCAATGGCAAAGGAATACAACATTCCAGACAAAGCACAGCCCTGGCGTATGCCACACTCATCTTTAAAGGTAGTGCTCAGAACAACATTAATCTAGAGCACACTCTCAGGGTCCTGGTACAGTACCTTTACCATTGCAATAAAAGAGGTACTAAAACCCACTACTACTCACTACTCACCCAGGGGCCTTTTCAGCTCTGCATTCATCCGCTCAGAGACTTTTGGAAGACCCGCATAAAAACTCGATGCCAGGTCGCTGTCCTCCATATGCTCACTTCTGTACAACTCAGAATAGAATGGAACAGCCCGTTTTCTAATGTCAACAGGCTCCATCAGCTCCTGACCCTCTGCAGAGCGCAGAGAGTGAATAAAACGGCGCTGGCCGTTCTTTCTCTCTAAACTAAAGAAAAAAATAGATGGGGCATCCATCTGCGTTAAATTTTGATAACGCGATCGGACCAGAGTGCCCTGTGCCCTAAAACCCAGCAGGTTCGCAAGAGCAGATTTTTTGGACTTAAAATCTGCAGTGTGACTCTGGTCTCCTGTAGAGTCTATCAGTCTCTGTAGTTCAAGTATCTCAACTTCCAACTGCTTCATGGAGTCAGTAATGTGCCGTGACTCTGAAAGTGTATTGTTGACAAAGCTGCCTGATTTCTACCTTCCCATAGTCACACCACTGTCACAAAGTCTTAAAATGCTGCTGTCTTTCTTGAAAATTAGCCAAAAAAACTGAAAACACTTGCTTAAAATTCACATCACACAGTAGGGAGGTGTTAAAATAAGCACTTTTGGGTTTCAAATTTGCAATAAAAACAGTGGGGAGAACCAAACTGTGATCAGAAAAACTGGCTGGTACAATTACACATTCTTTAAAAATGTTAAGATGGTGCTTAATACAATACAACCTAGCCAGTGACATAAAACCATCCCTCGTGTAAGCCCAAGAGTACTGTCTAACATTCTGATGTAAAACCCTCCAAAAATCACACAGACTATGGTTCTGAAGCAGCCCCCATTCAGTTCACTTTGACGCAGTGTGAGGCTCGGTGTGGTTCCTCGTCGTCTGAAACAGACAACATGCTTCAACAGGGGGGATTTACAACCAAGGAGGATCTTTCTCATTTGAGACACTGGGTGACCGTAACGTGCCAGTTTTGCTGTTATCAGTTCGTCTTTAATGAAGGACGGGACATTAGAGAGGGTTATTTTCCTCGCCGGGCGAATGAGAGGTGTTACAGGTGTAAACGTGGCCTGAACAACAACGCCGTTCTGCACCATTGTGTTTACCTTCTCCACATCGTCCAAAAAGACCACCACAGCCCGCTCATCCTGGATGCAGACATGATAAGGTTGTACCCAACAACTTCTCCCACAGCTAAGCTGCACTTCGCTATTTTGATGCCGTGGTGGTGCGAAAGTTTTTCAAAACTCACTCGCCCCACCGTCACAATAGCGGCCGGCAAACACAGGCTACCTGCGTTTCCCCGCTAAGCCTAAAAGACTAAAAGCTAAGCCTAAGCCAAAAAGATAGAAAACTCACTCGCAGCAGCAACCGCTCTCACTCACACAAGCTCTGTCACTCACCCACTTCCGCTCAGATAGGGAGAGAGAGAGAGAGAGACTGAGAGAGTGAGAGAGAGAGAGAATGAGAGAAAGTGAGAGTGAAAGAATGAGAGACAGAGAGAAAGTGAGACATAGAGAGTGAGAGACGGAGAGTGAGAGAGAGACAGACAGAGAGAGAGACAAAGAGAGAGACAGAGAGAGAGAGAGAGAGAGAGAGAGAGAGATCTAATGAAAGTCTGATTATGTAGAATCATCTGCAGGGTAAGTCTGAGGGCACATGTTCCTACTAAGTGTTTGTGTGTGTTGTGCCTTATCAGAATTTCATCGATTTGTGTTCCCTGTACATACAGCACTTCAAACCACAGAATTACTGAACACAGTTGCACCCTCATTAACCTCCAAAACTCCATAACACCAGCTGTGAACACCAGCTACAGCAGCTAACAGTCACTGTTAAAACAGTGAAAGCACAGTATGTGTTCAGTATCTGATTTAGTACCTGTTCAGTACATCTTCAGCTTGGATTAGCTAGCAGTCAGCTAAAAGCTGCTTCCTCTGTGTTGAGTTGTGAACAGTGGAGGTGTGTGCAGGTTTCAAGAGGAGGTTTATCTGTAAATGAATGAAGGTGATTGGATAAAGTCTGTTCCCCGTGTGCTGGTTTGTCCTCTAAACTTGTGTCTCTGAACTAATCTGGGCTGTATAGGGTGTTTGAGGCAGGAGCTGCTCTGGTCTGATTGGCTGAATCAGAATTGAGTATGTTAATTAATAACCACTTTATTATAATGGGTTTATGAGCTGTTTATGAACTGATTTACTTTACACATTTACTTTACTCAGTAACTCGAGTACAATAACAAGTGCAAAGGTAATTCATTAGTTCATTCCTCTGAATTTGACACAATAGATTTTTATATGTTATATTCCTATTGAAAATGGTGTTGGGGTGTCTACAGCTACAGCTACAGCCCCACTCTCCCACTCTCTGTATGTATATATATATATATATATATATATATATATATATATATATATATATATATATATATATATATATATATATATAATTAAATGAGTTAACTTGTGTGTTTATGGTCCCTTATTGTTCTAACCTCTCATTGGAAAAATCACTGAGAAAATTATCTTTAAGAAACGTACTGGCTACCAGTGTTTTACAGAATAGACTATACGGTCCTATTAGTGGTGAATCCCTGAATGGTGTAGAACTAGAATATCCAATTGATAAGCTGCAGTGAAATGAGCTGAGCAGAACTCTTATATCATAAGGAACTAGTCAGTCATATAATCCTAATTTACTTTTTATTATTACTATATAATTTAATTTCTGATTTTAAATCCATTTTAAACACTTTTAAGTTTAAATCTGATTTATCTTTGTATTTTCTCATTTGTAAAGCATTCTGAATGACCGCAGTGTATGAAAGACACTATATTAATAAACTTTACTTCCTGTGCCCTGCCTAACCCCTTAGGAGCTGATGAAGCTTTTCAGGAGTTTTCACATCCCACTTCATGTCCCTCCTTTCCTAGGACACTATTCTGTCTCATCAGACTATGATGATGTTTATAGGGATGCTGTCCACTGTACTGTGGTAGAAGCTGGTCAGGAGCATATGATGCACTTTTAGCAGGTTTAAGATTTAACATTCCTGTGGTGAGTCTGTGCTCAGTACTCTTCTTCACTAATGTTAACTATCTAAAATGTATCATCCATATAAAGCCTAAAATTCTTAATAAAGAGTCTTACGCTGTGTTGGGTATGTGTTCAAATTCATTTCCAATAGGGATGCACCAAATAAACCAAAATTATTTGAATATGGCAAAAAAAACCACTTTCAGCTGAGTGAGTGAAAAGACTGAATAATTTATACTGATGATGTTTTTAATTACGCAAGACCTTTTTCCAGTTCCCGGCCGGAGATGGAAACTAGAGTGAAACTTTTACTCATTAGGTTAATAATACCCACTTTAACATCTTACTTTTCTTCTTCGAGTCACACAGGAGCACGCTGACGTCTCACAGCAACATTGGGATATATTGGCAGTCAGCGTGGAGTGAGGAGCTCTTTGTGAATGCCGTAAACATGTCTGTTTTTATTGTCATACGGTGCTTTGTTGGTGTGTCTGCTGGGATGTTAAGATGCTCAGTGTTCAGTATGTTTAATCTGCAGGCTAGTAATAGACAGAAATACAGCCCAGACTGCAAGTTCAAAATCTGGCCCACATTCTCCATTTCTGGCCCACATTCTCCATTTTCATCTGGGCCACTTTTCAGATTTTTATGTCGTTGATGGCTCTTTGGTGGACCCCTCCCAGTAGCAAGATGAGGGTCACATATGCACCCCTTATTTCCAATGTGTTAATTTCATTATAAGAGTAAGAGCCTTTGTATTGGTCAGTGTAAAACATGATGTCTGGCACACAAGGCAAAAGTGGAGGATGAATTTTGTTTATTTCCAGGTACATTCCAACAACCTGGGGACATTTATAGAAATATAGAAATATCAGGTCACAGCCGTTCATTACAGTTTACAGTAGTTCAAAAACTGAATCCAACACACACACACACACACACACACACACACACACACACACACACACACACACACAAACATATATACACACACACACACACGTATAGAAAGCTGTCTGTACCTGAGTCTGTTTGTCGGACCCAATCTCATTTCTGTTCAGCTGTGGAGGGGGTTTTCACACTCAGTATCTAACAGGCCCGCATCAAGCACAAGGCCTTCCTCTGTACCCTCCACACCCGCGATACCTGCAGAAAGAGGAGGAGACCAACGAGTGACGAGAAGAGAGACCAGCGACTGTGGTCTTTTATCACTAGAGCACCAGAACCTACCCAACATGTTTTAAAACCATCTAATCGTGATTATACCCTAACCCCATCAACATAGCTGCCCCCATCCAGTGTTCACGACAAATCACCCTCTTTAAAATAGTCGTAGTGTTAGGAATGAAACCGGCAGTGTTGTATCTACATACACACTTTTAAATAAAGAGCGGGAAAATATATACAGTTTGTTTTCATAGTGTCACTGACTCTCTCGTTACCCTTTCAACGAGGAGCACTACAACCCAAACATATACTGCAGGCTTCCTTGCACAATTTCATAGTTATGTTCGTCATCTTAAATGACTAAAGGAGTATATTAAGTTAGGGGGTATTATATCATACAGATAATTTCATCTGCATACCGAAGCCAGATATAACAGAGTTTCAGAAATGTGTATTACATAAGGTAGAGAGGAACTCTGGGGTAGACCGTGTACAGTACCGTTTGGTAGAACCACTTACCACTGTCCGCCATTGACGTGATATTAACATCATTTTATGCTGTAGAGAGGAGAAAATTAAGTCGCACTTTCTTGCTTCACAAGATTGATGAATAACCCTTTTTATCCATCCGTCGACGTACAGGGAAATTCAGCTTTGTAACTGCAGCAGGAGGGCAGGTCAGAACAGCCTACGCGTATTATCTACCCGTGCAAGATTTTACCGAAATCAAATGAAGCCTATTCCAGAACATATTAGATCAACTGCTGGCTATTGTTAGGACAACACATAATTTACAACGATTTTAGTTACTGCCACAGTCATCTTGAAAAGATCTTTCAAAGATATTGATGCAGTTATCATTAACAGGCTACCGAGATGCTGCTCAAATCTCATGCGCCGAGTACACCTAAATTACCTGGCATGGGTGATCCCGGCTAGTCAGAGTGTATTCATAGTGCTGTTGGCAGTCGGTGACAGGTGGTATACAGGTGATGTACTAGGTGATGAACGTGCTAGCCAAAGCATAACTATTCACACATCACTAATTACTTCCACATCTGAGTATATTTGACTGGAATATGGGTCTCATATTAGTGTGGTGTCTTACCATAGAGTAGGGTCTCGAAGGTCTCTGCATTTTGGGGGGGTGTTTGTGGAGTGCGTGTTGTAAGTAGTCCTAAACAAGCTAGTAATGGGAGAGACACGAGGCTAGTGGTCTCTCTTCCTTAAAGCACACCGTCAGAGTAGAGATCGGAGGGCGCTAAGGCCGCTGAGTGTAGCTGGCCGATGGCAGGGTTAACTGTCCGTCCTGTTATGTGGGTGTAGAGGTGTTTAGGCTATCTGACACTAATCCACAGGATGTTTTCCTGCCCTCATATGGTTATTGAGTTCTGAAAGGATGTATAGCTGAGTTAGCAAGACCCATCCGCTGAGAAATCACTCTCTGTCAATTTTACCACCTGAGCGCTGGTACGTCCTGAGCAGTTTCAAGAAGATGGATAACTCTACTTCACCTTGCTTAACAACAGTAAACACCCTCGTTCACCAGCGTGTCTTAAATCATCAGTAGCAGGGTGGGCAGTCCTGTCATATTTTGGGGTGTGTTTTGTTTTGTGGGGGGTTGTTTATATTTTTGTGCACGTGTGGATATATGAAACTAACCCATGTCTGGTGAAATAAACTGTCTGGTGTGCGGAGCCGTCCTTATTGAGGACGTTTCATACTGGCCCGTAGGGGAAAGAGCTGGCCACTGAGCACCATTTTAGTCCGCTTTGTTCAACGGAGAAATCCAGCTGTGGTTGGGTTCTGACAGTCTGAGTGGGGGGTTTTTTTTGAGGGTTTGGTGCTGATCCTATTATAGTAAGAAGAGCAGTATTCCGGGTCTTGGGTGCTATCAGACCCAAGCTCTTTGGTAGGCTAATGTTATAGAGATAGAGGTACCGGGATGATTTGTAGAGCTGGTGCAACAGACTGGTGGAAGATAGAGCACGGGACCGGTCAGGGGTCGGGATGACTGATAGTGATGTCTATGCTGGAGCTGAGCGCTGCAGCGCCGGCAGGGAGGGAAGCCCAGCAGGCGCGGAAGAGAGTCTATGCCTGAGAGCCTGTCGCGCCCTATAGCTCGCCTGCTGCATTCGCCAGTCAGGTCCTCCATCTCGGTGTCTGTAGAAACAGTAGAGAGCAATAGGATGACAGGTGAAGAGGGACCGCAGCTGGTCCCTGCGATATCTTTCTTATGCTTTGCTATAGCTTCAGTTCGGGCTGGTCGCTCGTGGCTGTCCACTTAAGCCACAACAGATTAACCGTCTTTGCTGGATGCGACTATACAGGGTCTGTCTCATTGGTATGTGAGTGACATTCCTTTCTTTCTGCTTTCCCTCTAACTGGAGAAGTTATCTCTGAGTGCTCGGGTGTGTTAAAGGTTTCAGATAGTAATTCCGGGTACGACGTCCTCATTTTGGCGTCAGAATCACCGGTTTTTTTTTTCGGTCGGGGGGGGGGGGGGGGATAGAGAAGTCTAGTGAGCTGGCAGATGCGCTGCGAATAGCTACAGTCTGTGACCGTCTGGTTCTAGTCTCCGTGCTCTTTGAACCTTTGCGTCATAAATGTGTGACTCTGTGTACACAACATGAGAGCGAGGGCTTCTCTGTCTGCCCTCGCTCTGTTTCTTTGCTGTAGCTGTCTTCAATGCCGCCTTCTTTCCCCGGAGACTCACTGCGGAAGTTTATACGGGTGGGCATCTCCTACATGTTAACTAGGGTTTCAGTGGTTATAGGGGCTAAAAGCGGTCCTCTTCTTGTGGCTTGACTCATTCTTGGCCTTCAAACAAGCTCTAATGTTTCCTTTTCCTGTAGCAGACTTCATATAGCTGACACGGGCATGGCACGCGGACATATACTGTGCCTTTTGTGGCAGACTCAGGGGGGATTACTTTTCTGAAAAGAAGAACTCAGGTGTTAGCTGTTCTTCTGCAGCTTCCGCTTCCCTGAGAGCCCTCCACGTAACTCTCTAAGAGCGAAGTATTACCCGGGGCTGCCCCTGCTCTCATTGTTTGAGCTTTTACAGTCTTAATCGAGGCATACTATTTTAGCTTTTAGACTCTCATTTGTACGCCCCCAAGACACAGAGAGGCGCGGATAGAGTGGATGTTTTTCTTTTTCTCCAACATTTGAACCACTAGTACGTCAGTCTCTTCTCTTCTGTCGAAAACTGCTGTTGATTGTATTGGGGGCCTCTACATTGTAACTCCATGGACTTTGGTACAGTGATCGGAATGAAAGGGAAACACGTCATACCGTTCAGATCCGCAGTGACGAGGCTGGGCATTAACAGTACCTGTATGGCTGCTTCTAACTTTATATTTACGTGTGGTGAGAGAAGCATCCCCCAGTGTGAAGCGAGTATACATGGGTGAAAAAGTTCCTTTGAGGGGAGAGTTTTCTGCAGCCAGGCTAGGTGTTTTCTAGCTAGAGTGGTTTTATGTTTCCTGTATGTATGAGAACATAGAACTAGTCATCAGTCCTGGTGATCTTTTCGCGACTGTGTTTTCTCTGACACACCTTTTATGCACTGTGGATTTTCTGTTTGTAACCCACATGTTCAAAAAGGCTGTGTTTGGTATTATTAATTGACAGCTCCTTACAAGCCAGACAAAGCCTTTTGTGGGAGTTTTAAAGTGTTTTTGGGGCGAGACATGACTCTGGACTTTGGCACCTGGAATGTTCCACAACTGGACAACAGTCACTCGTGTCACTGCATAGAGTTACCATGGACCCTGTTGAACTGCGCCAACTGGCTGTGGAGTTTTATTCCGCTCTGTTCGCTGCGGAAGCTTTGGATCCGTCTTGCTCTGAAGTGTTGGTATCTTCTCTGTACCGATAATAAAATTCTGTCTCTGTGTCTTGCACCTGGACCAATCTGTGTACCTCAAAGGTCCATATATGACAACCTGTCTGATAAGTGATATGATAGACTTTGCAGAACTGTCTGTCACAGAGTTTGGTTTGTTGTCACTCGATCAGGAAAAAGCGTTTGATCGTGTGGACCATGAGTACCTGTTTAGTACCATGAAGCGTTTTGGGTTTGGGATGTCTTTCTGTCATGGGTCAGGCTGTTGTACACAGGATGCCTCCTGTTGAATACTAAAAAGTAAAAGGAGGTGGAGGTTTAAGCCTTCCGTTTCAGTGAGATGGGGTCATAAGGTAAGGATAACCCGGGTCAGGCTCTCTGGTCGATGGCTCTATGCCATTGCTGTTGAACCCCCTTCATTTTGGTTTATTTAGGACAAAACGGGGTAGGGCCTGCAGTTTGACTGCTTTGCTGAGTTTTTCTCATCAAACTTTCATGCAGATGACATTATGGTAGTAAAATGGTAACCCAGCGAAGATGTTCTGCTCTGAAAGCTTTCTGCACGTTATGATTTATGATTATATTGAAGTGCTAATCTTCTGCTGCGGAACTTGAAATGGGAGACAAGGAACGGAGGCTGTGTGGTGTTGGACCCTGAGCCAGAGTAGCGTGTCCCCTACCCCACCGCTTCTCTGGTGCTGTAGAGTGTCAGGGGGGGCAGGAAAGGGTTTCAGGGGGGGGGAGTGTTGCAGAGTTTTGGCTAGGGCACACGTTAAAGAACATGCCTAGGCTCAAGCACATGCAAGACGAATTTGGTTTAGGGTGGAAAAAATAGATAAGTCTGTGCTTGATTGTCTAAATGGTCATGGTTGCTCCCCCAGTTATCATATAGGGGTCGAGTTCTGATAGCCAATAACCACTGATGGATTTTTTCTGGAGTGGACAGCACTGGTTGAGGGCCTCGGTGTTGTATCTTCCCATACAGGGACTGATTGACATGCACTCGAGAGTTGCTGTTCTGCGCCTGCAGGCAGCGCAGAGGTTTCTGTATCATGGGCATCATGCCTGGATGGATGTGGCCTGCACTCTCCTTCGAGCCGCGGGGCGGATGGGCCTGGACAGACACCAGTTGTATCTTTCACTGGACTCTCTGGATTTAGGAGGCCTGACACCGTTCTACTCTGCGGTTTTACAGGCATGGCGGTTCTTGTCCTTTTCAAAGGAAAAGCCGACACCAGCCTACTGGGTGTTTAAAGAACCTTTGTTTTTTAATCCTGCCCTTCCCACAGTGTCAGGTTTCTGGCACACTAAGAGTCAGCCTCCTCGAGGCTGGGATCAGCAACCCTGTCATTTGAGAAGAGGCTTGGACTAGGTGACTGCAGAGCAGCTGGCGAATTTTGCCTGGCCTCCCAGGTGTTGGATCACGTGATGTGCAATCTCTCAGCCTCTGTTCTTGACTTTTTAGAAGCGACACCTGTGGAGGACCATCAAGGTGCATTGCCAGTTTCTAGCTATTTTAGCTACAAACATGTGGCACTACTTCATCCATTGGTTGGGGAGGGTTGTCCTTTTTGTGGGGTCACTGAGACGGTTTTCCATCTATTTCTTCAGTGTTCCCATTCGTGTCAGTTACTGCATGCAGTTCAGAACTGGGGCGTAATGATTTTAGGTTCTTTTGAGCCCAGCTTGTTCATTTACGGCTCAAGTGTTCTATTCCCAAGAAAGAGAGAGTAGTCCTTCTGAACTTTCTGTTCGCTACTGCAAAACTGGCAGTTTGGTGCAGCAGGAAGAACAAGGTCAGGGGATGTGGGGGGACAGATCCTTTACTGATGGCGAAGGAGTTTTGTTCTACAGTGACTCTGGTTGGAATATGATTTTTATAAACTTACTGATGATGTGGATTCCTTTTTTGCTGTGTTGGGGTTTGGGGGTTATATTTGTGAACCTGATGATCAGAATGGGTTTGTCCTGAATTTGTGAAGTAACGCTGTGGTAGTGTGGGGGTGTGGTAGTGTGGGGTTTGACTGTTTAAAATTCAATGTATTTTCTGTTTTCTAGAGTTTGATGTGCATTAAAGGTGTTTCAAAGTCAAGTCTCTCTCTCTCTCTCTCTCTCTCTCTCTCTCTCTCGCATGGTGCTATGAGTCACATGGTGTTGGCAGCTGATGGAGAGCGCATGTGAGAGGGGGAGACTGCTGCACCGCTTGTGGAGAGTCCTGGCTCTCCTCCCTGCAGCTGGGAATGTACTGTTTAGGCTGGAAGCTCTGTGAGGTGCCATTAGAGCTATAGAGTTAAGGGACTGAACTACAGGGGTTTATTTGTTGGTGATATTTGAATTTGCGGTTTTACTTGCTTAACTAACTGCTGGAGGTGTGTGGTGTATTTTTTTTTTTTTTTTGACATTTTTTTGCTTCTCTCCTTCCTTTTAGGTTTGCATTTGCCCTGGTTTAGGCACTTTGGGTGAGATGTACTGTGGGCCAAGCCTTAGTTAATGTTGCCCTGTCCTTCCTGTATAAAGGATTTTCTGTATAAGGACATTGATATTTAAGATTGGGTGCCCAGATTTCAAAATAAACACGTGCTGTATTGGGGTAATGTCACTTACAGTGTTGGTCAGAGTTCCTAGGGCTTTTATAATCCTAGGTGGTGTAGCTGGCTACAAATTCTCTTTATTGTGACCTTGACACCGGATGTGACTAACAGGCGAATGGTTGGATAGACAATCTAGTGCAAGTTATGACATCCTGGATATAGGTGAAGTGAAGGCATTATGAAGGCTGAAGAAGTGTATATACAAAGTATTAATAGCATTCATGCAGTATTGTGCCTTTGGCATGTAATGATTGGGTGGAGATCAATGGGACAGTCTGGTCAAGCTGAGGGTTTTCTTTAACTGCTGGCACCTCCTTTCAGATCAATGTTGTGTGTGTCTACTCAGTGAGTAGAAAAAAGAAAAACAAAGTTAAGGATGGACTAAGAAACACCTGTAGAAGTGTTGAGGGTCCTGAAGCAGGAGTGGGAGCTTGTGATGTTCTCCTCTCAAGTAAAGATAAGCTGTATGTTACCGCTTTTAGCTGTGATGGTGACAGTTTTGGTGGTCTGCCAGGTTTACATGGATGTTGTGAACCTAAATAAACCTGGTGATTTTTGAAGAAACCTGGAAGTGAGCTTTTAAAAACAAACATTTTAAAAACATAAACATCATTTTAAAACAAAGCCAGAACAGACTAACAGATAATAAATACTGTGATGTGGGCATTTTAAACTAAACTCCAAACCCACCCATATTCAGGATCTTCAACATAAAAGTTCTGATAAATGTGAACCTAATGCGACTTCCTTTAGACTGAATAATTATATTTCATGGACCAGAAAAATGGTAAGTCTTCTGTTTACCTTAATAATAATCACTTATAAATACTACTCCTACCTTCACCTAACACTGCTGCATCTGATCCAGCCTGCATGAGCAGTACAATATTGGTGGCTGGAGTGTCCTGTTTCTTCTCCGATATCTGATTGGTCTGCCACGTCATTAGTCTATAGCAGTGGGGCCACACTGGCTATTAGGAGTGGGGCAGGTGTTTTTGCCTTGTTAAAGCAACACCCCAACAAGATGTAGCCAGCTGTCCATGTCTGTTTTTATAAATATACTTTTAATTGATTAAAAAAAAAAAAAAACGGAAAATGGCAATAATAAATCATAAGTTACTGTGATGTGAATTTCAAATACGATAAAAAACTGTCTGATTAAACACTAGAACTCTGTTAAAGCAGTTAGAGTGAGATATATTTCCAATTTTGATCTAAGAACATCACTGTGCATGATCCATCACCACAAGCTGGTATTCAGGGGGCTGTTTTAGAGTGGTTGAACTCTTTCAGTTAAGGAATTTCTATTTCTCTTTGAAATCTAAGATGTTTAGATATTTAAGATTTAATTGTTTTTCAAGCTTGTTGGATGACTCATTATATTTCCTATGTACCTTTTCTACTTCTATATGTCCATAAAGATTCTATGTTTATCATTTATTTTCTCTTTCACTCTGTTGGGAAAGCACATTGTCTCTGGATGAAGTTTCTGCTACAACTGATTACTTCTGCCTGGTTTCTCAGCCCTGACCTCCACATGGCTGTGACTGGCCCGTGATTACATTTCATTGTGGCATGAAATCCTCACTGGTCAGACTGAAATACAGTCATTGCAGTGCATTTTGCTATGTCATGTTTGAAGCACCAAATGTGGTACAGCTGTAAGGTCAGTGATTTCAATTAAATTCTGACACAGCTCGACATTCTTTTAAATGGAGATTTTTTTGTATTAGGAGATCGAGCGACAAAAAAATCAATGCAATGGATGTTTTGCTTTTCATTATGACATGTTTACTACACGTATCATCTGTTTAAACACAGTCTCTTTACATGGCATTAACGTTTTTTTATTCCAATTTATTTACTTTCAGTACTGCAGAGAAAAAGCAGAATAGGTCTTCTCTAGACCTCTTTAATTAATATTTTTTCCTCACATGGTGAGCGTATCTTTAACGTTGAGTCAAGTTGTATTTAACATGGTATGAACACATGAGCACCTGAACATGTTCCACTTCCGAAAGTTCAAATTTTCTGCCTGTATATTATAGTAAAAACAGACCAAACATATTTCTAGTAGTTGAATTAATGTCCAAAGCTCCACAAATTTTATTTGAGACACCAGTGAAAATAACATTTACAGGTCCAAAAAAAAACCCAAAAACTTTTTTTAGACATGTTGTCATATAACAAGGCCTTTAAAACTTGACCCTTTCAAAATCCTTATGCTTTACATACAGTTTCTTTATTTATTTACTTTTCTCTCTTTATCTTTATCTTCAGCTTTCTCACTCTGTGTTATATCTCAACATTATAAGGTTTATTGATGGTCTAAACAGATTCAGTAATGGTCTGGGTATTCTGAGTGTAGAGTGTAGTATGTATTTGCAGATTAACCTGTTCATGCAGGAATGAATTTACAAAAAGCTCACCTGAGTATCTCCAGTTTACAATTTAAACTCTTCAGTCCAGCAGACAGCAGGTTGACTCCTGAGTCCTGCAGGTCAGAGTTAATAAGGTCCAATTCTTTCAGAAGTGAGTTTGCTGACATCAGAGCAGTAGAGAGCGTTTCCAATAAGCTCATGGTGAGTTTACAGCCAGCTAGTCTATAAGACACACATACAGTACACATTACAATTGAAACAGAGAGTGTGGAACTCAGGCTCACAGGAAACAGAGGTGTTGAGATGTATATAGGAAACAGCAATTTAATATTAGAAGTGTTTTCATTATATATACACACATTGTTTAGAAAAGTGTAAACAGTGTAAATAACTGGTTCAGTCTAAATATCAGTTCGGTCTGAATATTATTGTAACAAGGAGGTGGTCACGTCGGGATGCAAGTGCATAGTGGTTTTATTTGATGTAGTCCGGGTAACAGGGTTCAAAACACAGGTGGGTAAGACTAAAGACATGTCCATAACTAAAGAGATGATGGCAGAAACAAAACAGGGGTCAAGAACCAAAGACAAACACTATAAAACAAAGAGAACATGAACTGAAAGGAAACACAGCTAAACTCTTTTTAACTTTCAGAAACCTAAAATAATTATGCACTCTCTTACATTTTTTGCAGGAGTGTAATAAAAACAGCACAGTGCAGCTGATTTTCCGTATTCTTTGTAGTTCTCTTACTAGCACTCAAATAGAAAAATACGGCAAAGATTGTGACACATCTTGCTAATGTGAATAATAGAGTTGCTATAATTAATGCTAATATATTTCAAAAATTGTTCTTTGTAATTATAATTGCCTATGGTTAGACTGTGTTCATTTATGTAAAGGTTTTTCTATATGCAATGTTTATTACCACAAGATGACAAATAAGAGTCATGACACTAGTGAAGAAAAGTAGAAGAATAAAAAAACAGATTTTCAGTCTTTTTGTAGAAATATTTAAATTACTACTTTTTTCCCCATGTTTTATCTTTTTATATTTTATCCTATTGTGGTGTATGGATAGACTAAAGAGTTAATTCCCTGACCTACAGCTCAAACTCAAAAGATCCAACTGAAAGGAAATCCAACACTCTAAAGAGACTTACTGTGACTTGTTGAGCCCCTTCACTTGTCTGTTGGAGCTAAAACACTGGACTCAGAGCACCGAACTGGTGAGAGCATATTATACTGTTTACAGAGGCTCTTGTTAAGAGACTGTCATACACTGATGAAGTACTCTTAATAAATACATGCGGTTGGTATAAATTGGTGGGTAAATAAATGTACATAGATTAATTTAAATACACACTTTGAGCAAACTAAAGGCATTTGTGGTATTGCAAATAGTAACCATGAATGATGAGAATGATGTACAAATGAGCTGGAGTTTACTATACCTTCACAGCTTTACTTTACCATTCAGGAATGAACTTATAGGAAACTCTGAGTACCTGAGTACCTCCAGTTTACAGTTTGAACTCTTCAGTGCAGCAGACAGCAGGTTTATTTTTGAGTCCTGCAGGCCAGTGTAACTAAGGTCCAGTTCTTTCAGGGGTGAGTTTGTTGATTTCAGAGCAGAACAGATCATTTCACAGGAGTTCATGGTGAGTTTACAGCCAGCTAGTCTACAAGGCACATACACAAAGTACAAATTACAGGTGAAACAAAGATAAGGAATTTAGGCTCACAGGAATCAGGAATTATAAGATTTAAGAAGAATATAGCAATTCCAATATATTATATTATATACATTGTTTTAGAAAAGCATCAATAACTGCCTCGGTCTGTATATTGGCTCAGTCTGAATATTTTTAATAATATTTGCACTCTTTTTTTTGCATGAATTTTTGCCCTTCAAAAATTACACATGTTCTAGACCGCCAGAGCAGGAGAAACATACAAACACACGTGTGAGTTTGTACTAGTGAGAACACAGAGAGAGGTTACACATTGTTTTCTAGTTTTTGTCTGCTCTATTTTGTTCTTCTGCACGTCCTTGTGATCTTTATTTTGCTGCACATTAACTCCCACTTGTGAATCAGACTAAATAAAATTCACCATGAATCTTATCTACAGTTTTACAGGCAGATATCCTGCACAACTTTTTCCATAATTTCTTATGTCTGTAGATTTGTACAATATAGGAAATATAAACAGGTTAATTCTGTATGTGAGGATAAAATTATGTGCTTTTGGGAATAAACACGTTATTACTGCTGTTATTAATACTACATTATTTATCAACCTTGTTTTTCTGCCTGTATAACACACAAGAAACAGACAAATAAAAAAAACACTTGCACAATTTCAGGTTCCAAAAACAAGTTCTCCCTTACATTTTATCAGGAGGGTCATATAAGAAACAGAATGGGGCGGTTGTTTTCCTCACTCTGTGTATTTTCCGTACTAGAACCTACAAGAACGTGTCCTACAAAGACTGTGAAACGACTTGCTAATGTGCACCACAGAGTTGCTATGGTTAATGATCCTATACACTCTAATGATGTCAAAATTCTTAACCTGAAAACGTTTTTTGGAACACTATTGTGTGTACTTACCTACTGCCTGTGGTCTATGCAGAGGAATTTATGCTAAAATAAATCACTGCAGTACTGCTTTGTTAAATCCTGAGTAAAATCCTGAATTCATGTCAAAACCTCTATTAAATTGCTTTCACGTAGCTCTTTACTGAGACACTTTTTTTTAAACAGGTTACATGCGGTAACCATGCTAAAAATGAAAAGCAAAAGTTCCATTGAATTTACCACAGCTTGACCTCCTAACCGAAAACCAATACACTCAGATTTACATTAAAGTGAAATCCGAATTTGCATTAGCATTTAACACAAATCACTTTGAAAAGAAACCAGCACACGGCCATACTACATTTTACCATATAGTGCTTCAACCAGGCCAAAGCAAAATGCAATGCAGTGGTGATATTTCAGTCTGACCAGCGAGAAATTCATGCCACAATGACATCTAAGCACTGGCCAGTCACAACCCTATGGGAAGTAATCAATCATAGCTGCAGTCATCCTGAAGAAATGTCCTCTTGCCATAAAAGAAGAAGTATTCATAAATTCTACAAGTTGAAGATGCTGCAGTTACACAGGATTTAGCCTTTATGCTGGATTTAGCCTTTATGCTGGATTTAGCCTATGTGCTGGATTTAGCCTATATGCTGGATTTAGCCTATGTGCTGTTTCAAGTTGAGTGGCTTTTAGAGAACATGGGCCAGATCCTCACAGTCAGTGGTGAACATTCCTCCATGAAAAAAAACATTGTCTAACAGAACAGCGTCAGACTCCATCAGCCCGACCACACGCAGGAACATCTGAAAATACCTGAACCAATCAGCAGTATAATTTACTATCTTAATCCGGGATTAACAGCACCAACCAGACTGATCATAGCTGCTCATTCACAGCTTCTGAATCATTTGACTCCCTGTTCACAGCTTCTAATTTGTTTGGCTGTTTATTTACAGCTATTGATTCAACTAGGGAATAATTCATTATATACATTGATATAATTGATTTCATTCTTAAAAACTCATGTTTCTAATTTACTGTCTGCTGTTGATATGAGTTATTACTTCTGACTGGTTTCTCAGACATGCCTTAATATGGCTGAGACTGGCCAGTGTTTACTTTCCATTGCAGCACAAACTGCTCGCTGGTCAGACTGAAATACAGTCACTGCATTACATTTTGCTTTGGGACGTCTGAAGCACCACACAGTGAAATGTACTACAGCTGTGAGATGACTGCTTTTCAAGGTGATTTGTATTTAATTGTGATATTTGGAGTTTCACTCTTTTAAATGTAAACCTGCATGTACTGATTTTCTGTAAGGAGCTCGAGAGCATATACTCTGTTATTAACCACAGATGTTTAGACTGAAGTACAAATGAACTGGAGTGAAATGTGTGATATATTGATGTTGTAAGTTTCAGGGCTGGTAAAATATTTGAGACTATACAACCAGAAACCCACATCAGGACTCTACTTCTCATGAAAATTACATGTTTTTTTCCCAAATAATGATTATTTTGAGTACACAGTTTACTCTACCTTCACAGGTTAACTTTACCATTCAGGAATGAATTTACAGGAAACTCACCTGAGTACCTCCAGTTTACAGTTTGGACTCTTCAGTGCATCAGACAGCAGGTTCATTTCTGAGTCCTGCAGGCCAGTGTAACTAAGGTCTAGTTCTTTCAGGGGTGAGTTTGTTGATTTCAATGCAGCACAGATGGTTTCATAGCAGTTCATGGTGAGTTTATAGCCAGCTAGTCTACAAGGAAAATAAACAGAACACATTACAATTAAGATCACAGTGAGATGGGTGATAGGTGAACACACCTCACCCTCCCTCACACTCAGCACAGGATGCCTTCCGGACTGCATCCGCTCATCAGTGCTCTATACTATGTACGTACACCTACGACTGCATCTCAGGATCCCACAGTTCCAACACCGTCAAGTTTGACACAACAAGAATCAGTAACATTACCAACCATTAAAATATCTATGCTTGCGTAAACCTCTGTTTGTGGGAATAAGAATGTTATTAGTGTTATTTTTTGTCTAACATTATTTATAATATAATTAATAATGGAAACAATCAATGACCGGTATAATGGTCATTTATATGGCTCCCATTTACTAAATATACCAACATTTGATCTTACATCAACTTTCAGTCAAGATGTCTACTTGCAGTTCTATACAAATATCACTGAACCATCGAGTTATATAAAAAGTTTTTAAAAGTGCATCTCAAAATAATTGCTTGTCATTTGCTATCATATATCTACTATTTCTAGAAGTTGTGCACAGGGTACAGCAGTTACTGAAAGGTCTGTTTGAGATCTTTTGTTTATTTGAGCCAAACCAATCTATGTATACATTTAGCTCTGAAAAATCAAGACATAAAATATGAAAATATGTATATCATACTTCAGCTACACTAAACCTCCCTAATACTGTATATACACTGAGTTACCAGTTTTCTACCTTTTTAACATGCATGCACAACATTCATCCTCTTCCCATAAATGGAAAAGGTATTGGGCTATTTGTGGCTCTCAGACATCAATAATAAATTATTAAAAGACAATAATTAAATATAATACTCACATGGCCTTTCTGCAGTTGGTCACAGCTGGGATCAATCTCAAATAACCCCTCTCTGATGTTCTGTAATTCTTCAGGTTCAGCTCATCCAGCACCTCCTCTGAGGTCACAAGCATGTAGCCTAGAGCTGAACACTCTGCCGGAGAAAGTTTCTTTCTTGAGGACTTTTCTGATTTGAGATATTCCTGAATACTGCTGGATAAGGACTGATCATTCATTTCAGTGAGACAGAGGAACAGGTTAATAGATCTGTCAGAAGGAAGATCCTCTGTTTCTATTTGGTCTTTGATGTACTGGACTGTTTCCTTGATGCTTTCTGAGCTGCTCACTGTTTGTGTCAGAAGGTCTTTTAAAAGCTGCTGATTCGACTCGAGTGAAATGCCCAGCAGGAAACGGAGAAACAGATCCAGATGTCCATTCTCACTCTCTATGGCTTTACATATAGCTCCCCTCAGCAGCTTCTCCAATGAAACACTGTCAGACCACTCTGTGTCCTGTGTCTTCAAACACTGCAGCTTCTCCAATGAATCACTCTCAGACCACTTTGTGTCCTGTGTCATGAAACACTGCAGCTCCTCCAATGGATCACTCTCAGACCACTCTGTGTCCTGTGTCTTGAAACGCTGCAGTTCCTCCAATGGATCACTGTCAGAGCACTCTGTGTCCTGTGTCTTGAAATGCTGCAGTTCCTCCAATGGATCACTGTCAGAGCACTCTGTGTCCTGTGTCTTGAAACACTGCAGTCCCTTCCTGTTCTTGCTCACATAGCAGTGAAACACATAGAGAGCAGCCAGGAACTCCTGAAAGCTCAGATGTACAAAGCAGTAGACCTTCCTCTGGTGAAGCACAGATTCTTCTCTGAAGATCTCAGTACAAATACCAGAGTACACTGAGGCCTCAGTGACATCAATGCCGCACCCTCTCAGGTCCTCTTCATAGAACATGACATTGCCCTTCATCAGCTGTTTGAAAGCCAGTTCAGCCAGTTTCAGAAGTATCTTTCTGTTGGGTCCCAAGAGATCCTTTGGACTTCTCTCGCCTCTGTCCTCATACTTCTCACTCCTCATGATGGTCTGAGTCCACAGGAAATGTGAATACATTGCAGTCAGAGTTTTAGGGATTTCTGTATGACCTTGTTTCATTATATGCTGAAGCACAGTGGCTGAGATCCAACAGAAGACTGGAATGTGGCACATGATGTGGAGGCTCCTTGTTTTCTTAATGTGTGAGATGACACTGTCGGCTTGGTCTTGGTCACTGATTCTCTTCCTGAAGTATTCCTCCTTCTGTGGGTCATTGAAACCCTGAATTTCTGTCACACGGTTGATGTACTGAGAGGGGATCTGATTGGCTGCTGCTGGTCGGGAGGTTAACCAGATGTGAGCAGAGGGAAGAAGCTCTCCTTTGATGAGGTTTGTCATTAGCAGGTCCACTGATGACACTTTGGTTATGTCAGTTACTTTTTCACTCTGTAAAAAGTTCAGTGGAATTCTGCTCTCATCCAGACCATCAAATATGAACACCATCTTACACTCGTCATACGTCTTTGTGTGCAGATCTTTGAGCTCCGGATGGAAGTCACACAGAAGTCCTTGAAGACTGTACTGGTGATCTTTGATCAGGTTCAGCTCTCGGAACTGAAACACAAATATCAAATCTACATCCTGATTGGCTTTTCCTTCAGCCCAGTCCAGAATGAACTTCTGCACAGAGACTGTTTTTCCAATTCCAGCAATGCCTTTAGTCATCACAGACATGATCTTTTGTAATTGTGGACTGTTATCTTCTGTTCTTTCTTCATGTCTGTAATCTTCAGTTATTAAAGCTCTAATGTTGTCTTCTTCCATTTCTTCTACAGTGCACTGTACAGGTTTAAAGATATCTAAGCAGTTAATCGATGTATCCTGCCAGTGTTGGTTCCTGGGTTTCTTTTCAATCTGTAAAACTTCATGTTCTTCATTCACTCCTTCACTCTCTCCCTCTAGGATGTAGAGCTGAGTGTAAATCCTGTTCAGAATGGTTTTATTCTGATGGGTTTTAAATCCCTCAAATAAGCTCTCGTATCTGTTCTTCATGCTGGTTTTGTGTCTCTGTATGACTCTGTGCAGGACATCTTCCACTGGTTGGCAGTAGTCCTGCTTCATGAACTCGTCTATTAGTGGATGTAGAACTGGACGTGTCTTAGACCTCTTTCTGCAGAAGGGACAGGCAAAGTCTCCTGACTGAACAGACTGGTTCCAGTAGCTGTTGATGCCCAGTCTACAGAAAGTGTGTCCACAGTTGATGGACACTGGATCTGTCTGAAACTGATCACACACTCCATATCTGGACTGATCCTGGTGTGGTGTGTCCTTAGTATGGCTAGCAGAGAGAGAGAGAGAATGGAGGAATAAGAATAAATGAAAAAAAAGAAAAAAGTCAGAAATAAAGCATAAGTAATACACAGTAGAAATATTTCACTGAAAAAGTGTGCCAACAGACTGAATGAAATGACTCTTTGCAGACATTATATTATAAAACTTTATGTGCTTGAATCTCCTCTGATTCAGTCTATCATAAAATCATAATGATGTCATCAATCAGCCTAGACCTCAAACAGACAGTAAAGGTTTTCTCACATTTATACTGAAAATAAGAGAATATATTTTTCATGACTGACCAAATTCAAAGCAAGTAAGTAAACTGAGTTAAAAATACATCACTTTTCCCACATATGCACCTGGACAGAAATAAAATGACTATTATTTAAAATAAATAAGTTTTTTTTTCGGAAAATCAAGTATTCATATTCAGAACATATATACAGAAAACTTGTGAAGCACTTTGCTGCCAGTCAGCTCAGCATATTTTGCCCCAACATGGACCAAAGATGCTCAAGCTTAAAACCATGTCTTATTTAAACTAGAATCCAAGACCAGACTCCAGTACTACAGCTTTAGCATTCAGTATCCACAGCAGCATCCAAAAACCCTGAAAGCTACTGCTGGGAACATTCCTCACATCTCCGTGACCCAAAAAATAAGCAAAGCTGATCCATACATGTGCTGATGCTGCTTTCAAAGGGGCACTGTGATAAAGTGATCAGTTCACAGGTAGGTAGAGGTAAGTATATACAATAATAATATTTAGTGATGAATGAGGGGTACCTTCAACACAGGCATGCACAAGTGCACTTATTAAGTCTTTAACTGATTTACAGTGACATCACTGCATGAACTGTAAAATGTGTATTAGTTTTTATTTTGAAGAAGAAGATCTCTGCAGAATTAAAGTGCAGATGACAAAGGACTTTTCAAATACAGAAGTATTGCAGGATGAAATCACAAAGCCCTTTTGAATAATGAATTATGTCACTGCATGCAGTCTCATGAATCTGTTTGTTTGGGACAGAGGATGATTGACAGGACAAATAAAAAAATAAAATACTGAGTAGAAAACCATGTCCAGTGTAGTGCATGTGCTGCAGCCTACCCAGTGTGCAGTGGCCCTTACAGTCATAATTACCTCAGCAGTACCAGATACGCTCACATCACACAGTATGTAAACAATGAAAATCATCCTGCAAAAATCACTGGCCTAGTGTCTCACCTCAGGTCAGTACTGGATCTTTCATTACTGAAATGAAGAGGCTGAAGCATCGAGTTGTTGCTCCTCATAGACGCACAGCTGGGCTCTGGATGTTCTGCTCTGAATGTCTGCAGTCTGGAAATATAGATAAAGATATAAGAAGTCAGATATTTGGGGATAGTTTCCAATCTCTTAGGAATAAAAATTAGTAATAAATAAAATCACAAAAAATACATCCCTTTTCTCACAAATGTACCTGGACAGAAGTAAAATTGCTATCATTTACAATACTCCTGGAAGTACAAATCTATCAATATTTTGTTTAATTAACATCCAAAAACACTCAAAGCAAGTTTCTATCAATGAATAAAAAAGGTGTCCTATTCTGTCGGGACAGTCTAGACCACCATTCTCGAGTCCTTAGAAAAAGTCCAAGACCTAGTCGACACTAAGTCAAGACTGTGTCTAAAGTGAAATCACAAAGCGCTCTTATATAAGGAATTACATCACTGTGTCCAGTCTCTTAAATCTGTTTGTTTGGGAAAGAGGATGATTTACAGGACAAATAAAATAAAAAAAATACTGAGTAGAAAAACATGTCCAGTGTAGCGCATCTGGTGCAGCCTATCCAGTGTGCAGTGGCCTTTACAGTCATAATTACCTCAGCAGTACCAGATACACTAGCTATAATCACATCAACAAGCATATAAACAATGACATTACTAGTGTGAAATCATTCTGGAAAAACCACTGGCCCAATGTCTCACCTCAGGTCAGTACAGAATCTTTTATTACTGAAATGAAGAGGCTGAAGCATTGAGTTGTTGCTCTTCATAGACACAAAACTGGGCTCTGGAGAATCTGCTCCAGACGTCTGCAGTCTGAAATATGATGTGGAGAAACAAGAATAAGACTTAAATATCAATAATTAAAAGATTCCAAGATGGCGCTGCGGAGGTCTGATCTGATCTGATCACAATTTGGTTCATCTTCTGTCTGTGTACAAACCCCTTGTACACAGAGAACCAGCTGTGACCCACACGGTGAAGAAATAGTCTAAGGAGACTGAAGAGGCTCTGAAGGACTGTTTTGAAACAACAGTGTGGGAAGAACTGAGGGATCCTAATGGGGAGGACATTGACAGTCTCACTCATTGCATCACGGATTATGTTAACTTCTGTGTGGAGAACACTGTTCCCACCAAGACTATTCTGTGTTTCTCCAACAATAAGCCCTGGATAAATCCTGATATAAAGGCTCTCCTAAATAAGAAAAAGAGGGCCTTCAGATCAGGTGACAAGGATGAGCTGAAGGCTTATTTATTACTAATAAAAATTAGTAATAAATAAAATCACAAAAAATACATCCCTTTTCTCACAAATGTACCTGGACAGAAGTAAAATTGCTATCATTTACAATACTTCTGGAAGTACAAATCTATCAATATTTTGTTTATTTAACATTCAAAAACACTCAAAGCAAGTTTCTATCAATGAATAAAAAAGGTGTCCTATTCTGTCGGGACAGTCTAGACCACCATTCTCGAGTCCTTAGAAAAAGTCCAAGACCTAGTCGACACTAAGTCAAGACTGTGTCTAAAGTGAAATCACAAAGCGCTCTTATATAAGGAATTACATCACTGTGTCCAGTCTCTTAAATCTGGGAAGAGGATGATTTTTTTTTTTTTAGGGAAAGAGAGGATGATTTACAGGACAAAGGGTGAGCAAAGAAAAGAAAAGACAATACAAGTGGAGCGAGTAGAAAACCGATGTCCAGTGTAGTGACCGCGGAAAAGATCTGGTACGAGGAGAGAGCAAGAACACCTATCCAGCTGAAAAACATGCAGTGGCCTTTACAGTCCATGCGAGTGGCCGTTCATTAGACCAATAATTACCTCAGAAGTACCAGATACACTAGCCTATAATCACATCAAACAAGCCATATAAAAACAATGACATTACAATAGTGTGAAATCATTATTCTGGAAAAAACACTGGCCCAATGTCTCAACCTCAGGTCAGTACAGAATCTGTTTTATGTTACTGAAATGAAGAGGCTGAAGCCATTGAATAGTTGGGTATGACTGATAGTCATAGACACAAACCTGGGCTCCTGGAGAATACTGCTCTAACGACTGTCTGCAAGAATATCAATGGAAGGCGCTTAGTTCTGAGGTGGAAGAAACAATTAAAGAATAGACTTGAAAATATCAATGATTAAATGTATATTAAATGATTCCAAGGGATGCGCTGCGGCGGTCTGATCTGCTTCTGATCTGATCACCATCTGGTCATTTTCTGCATGTGACAAAAAACACTTGTACACAGAGAACCAGCCTTCGTGACCCGCCACGGTGGAAGAAATGGTTCTAAGGAGAATGAATGAGGCTCTGAAGGACTGTTTTTGAAAAACCAACCGTGGGGGAAGAACTGAGGGATCCTAATTGGGGAGGACCTTGAAAGTCCCTCACTCTCTGACATTGACATCTCAGTCCTTTAGGCCTTTCCCCCTTTTTTCCCCTAAATAAGAAAAGAGGGTTCTTCAGATCAGGTGAAAGGAATGAGCTGAAGGCTTGCAGAGGGGAACTGAGAAGGAAAGATCAGGGAGGGGAAGGCCAGCTACAGGACGAAGCTGGAGGAACAGTTACAGCTGAAACAATGTCAGAGGCCTTAAAAAACCATCTAATCTCTGCCACAAGACGCCGACTCCCATGTGGTGGGGGATCGAAGTGGGTGAACAAGCCCAATCTATTTTTCAATAGAGTTGATCACTGGCTTTCTCAACCTGCAACACTCACCTGTCCCCTCCTTATCACGATGTCCCTCCCACCCCTGCACAGACGGGGTGGTCCCTGCTGAATCCCGCGTCA
>JAMWET010002350.1:0-45000 GCA_024036415.1 Prochilodus magdalenae
TCGTGTTGAAGGCGGAGCTGAAGTCGATAAACAGCATCCTCACGTATGAGTTGTTGCTGTCCAGGTGGTTGAGTTGCGGTGTGGATTGCCAGGGAGACCGCATCATCAGTAGATCTGTTGGCTCGGTAGGCAAAACTGATGTTGGGTCCAGGGTGCTGGGAAGGCTCCGCTTTATATGAGACAGAATTAGTCTCTCGAAGCACTTCATCACTATGGGTGTGAGAGCGATGGGACGGTAGTCGTTCATGCTTGTGATTGTGGATTTCTTTGGGATTGGGATGATGGTTGTGGTTTTAAAGCAGACTGGAACAGTAGACTGTGCCAGGGAAAGGTTGAAGATGTCTGTGAAGGTGGAGGCCAGCTGGCTGGCACAAGCTTTCAATACCCGCCCTGGGATCCCATCTGGGCCCGCGGCTTTCCGGGTTGAAACCCTCATCAGTGCTCTCCTCACCTCATCTGCAGCCAGTATGAGTGGTGTCTCCTCCTCTGTGGTGGGGAGCAGGGCAGTGTTGCAGGACTGGGCCTGGGCAGAGGTCTCAAAGCGGGCGTAAAAGTTGTTCAGTTCAGCTGGTAGGGCGGCGTCTGTGGTCACTGGGGTACTGACTTTGCTCTTGTAGTCAGTGATCACTTGAATCCCTTGCCACATGCGCCTGGGGTCTGAGTTGGTGTTAAAGTGAGCTGCTATCTGTGAGCTGTACTGGTGCTTCGCAGCCCTGATGCCAGCCTTCAGGTTGTGTCTGGCAGCTTTGAGCTCCTCACTGTTGCCAGACTTAAAGGCTGCATCACGTGCCTTGAGCAGACTGCGGACATCGCTGTTCATCCACGGTTTCTGGTTTGGAAGTGTGCGGATTTGCTTTGTTTGTGTCACATCATCCACACACTTCCTGATGAATCCAGTGACTGATGTTGCGTATTCATTTATGTCTACCAGAGAGTCTGTGGTGGCTGCAGATCTGAACATCTCCCAGTCAGTACACTGAAAGCAGTCCTGTAGCACTGACTCTGCCCCTTCAGGCCACACTCGCACTGTTCTCACTGTGGCTCTGACCCGTTTCAGCAGCTGCCGGTATGTGGGCTTCATCAGCAGAGAGAGATGTGATCACTCTTACCGAACGGAGGCAGGGGTGTGGTGGTGAAAGCCTCCTTGATGTTCGTATAGACGTGATCCAGCGTGTTTCCCCCTCGTGTCGGACAGGAGACGTGCTGATGAAACTTGGAAAGTACTGTTCTGAGATCTGTTTGATTGAAGTCCCCCGCGATGATGAGTGCGGCGTCTGGATGGCGAGACTGCTGCTTGCCAATAGCGCTAGCTAGCGTGGTTAGCGCTAACTTAGCATCGCTTTGTGGGGGTATGTAGACAGCCACCACGATAACCACTGTGAATTCCCGCGGGAGGTAGTAGGGTCTGCATCTGACCACCATGAACTCTACATCAGGGGAGCAGCCGTGTTCAACAACCGTAGCGTTGGTGCACCATCGGTCGTTCACAAACACACACAGCCCGCCGCCCTTTGTTTTGAGCGAGGCGGCCGTGCGGTCCGCGCGGTGCGCTGTTAGCCCCTGTAGCATGACAGCCGAGTCTGGTATGCTGCTGTGAAGCCAGGTTTCAGTGAAGATGAAAACACAGCAGTTCCGGGTTAGGCGGTCCGTCGTAAGCCTGAGTCTCAGTTCGTCAAGCTTGTTTTCCAGAGAACGGACATTTGCGAGCAGTAGAGTTGGAAGTGGTATCCGAGTTAGCTTAGCTAGTCTAGCCCGGACACCTCCTCGTACAGGTCCTCTAATGTGTTTGGGGGATCACGAGTGGCCAGCTCATCTTTGAGGTCCTCATTGAGACCCTGCTGATACAGAGCCCCATCAGGGAACCCTGATGGATGTTCAGCAGGGCCGTAGCTGCTACACGGCCCCGCACTGGCCCATCAAAAGGTTCTTCTCATGGCTGTTGTAAATGCCACAGAGGACAAACAGGCAGGGTTCTTGCTCTCCCACAAGGCCGTGGCCCAGGCCAATGCCCGGCCAGTTAGGAGGGACATCATATAAGCCACCTTGGCCTGTTCAGTATGATACCTGGTGGGGGCCTGCTGGAATGCCAGAGAACACTGGAGTAGGAAACCCCTACAACCCCCAGGTTCCCCATCATACCTGAGGGGAGCAGGTAACTGAACCTCTGCACTAGCTGCAGGAGGAGGAGGTAATGGAGCAGGGGGTGTAACCTCCCCCTGGACTGGTCTGGCCAGTTGTTGGATTGCCAGAGTCAGTTCCTGCATTTGTTGGGCCAGCTGGGAAAGGGTCTCGTCGTGTTTGCCTAGCAAGGCCCCTTGAGCAGCAAGCGCCTGCTGTAGTGTGGCATTGTCTGCTGAGTCCATATTAATGGCGGAGTCTTTCTGTAACGCGGCAACAATCCTTATATGGAGAGAACGCTCTCTGGATTGTTGTCTCCTTTTATATTTTACGATCTGATGGAATCTTCCACCAGGGCGGACTCAGATGCAGTCACACAGTAAGATACAGATAATATGCACAACGGGAAAACGAGAACAAAGGAGCCGAAAACAAACAGAAGAAAAGAAGCCGATCAAACTGCGGGCACTGAGCGAAGATACTCAGGAAAAGAGAAGGAGTATCTTCTGAGCTTAGAACTCAGACAGAGCAAAGAGAAATAAACTATAAGCAGCCTCAAGGGAGATGGCTGGTGAGCAACTAGTAGTTCTTTTCTTTTCTTTTCTTTCCTTTTCTTTTCTTTCCTTTTCTTTCTCTAAGAGTACACAAAGTAGTACTGGCATAGTCTGGAAAGAATCAAGACTGGGGCAGGCCTTATAAGGGCAGTGACCAGGTGTTCTCCATCAGCCTGATTACTGCGAGTGGCAGAACGTGGCCTCCCTCTGGTGGCAGGAGGACCACGGTGCGGGCGGCCCCTTACACCTGGACACTACAGAGGGAAAGATCTATAGGGCTCCAGGTGACCAGTCGTGGTCGGTAAGTCTTGGTCTCTATTAGACACTCCTACCTTGCTGCTCCACCTTGTAGATGGACACTCAGAGACAATAGCTCATCTGCTGCTGCACAGTGCAGTGTTGGTCATCCTCTAGTCCTTCATCAGTGGGCACAGGACGTCTCCCGCCTGAGGTTCTACCACCACAGCAGAGCACCTTGTGTGGTCTAGTTCCAGTTCCGCAGTGACAACGCAGAGACTTTTACCTGTTTACATTTTATTATTTACATCTAAACAACCAAATAAACATCCAACAGGTCATACACACCTCCACCACAGCAGTCACGCAGCAGCTGGTTACCAATACTATACTACCATACAGGATCTGGACCGTCTCCATAGGTCTCCCCTCCATCTACACGGTCACATGACCTGTATGAGCAGAAATCCAGTCATCAGTGTAAACGTCCTGATCGTCCTGAAATCATTACGATGTTTAGAAAGACGTTCAGTACTGCTCATAATGGTGGTGAAGGTAACCAGACGTCCAGACTGGGTAGTGCCTCTAAAAGATATCCCACATTATGTGTCTGTGGACGTCTGGTTCCTATCACCACCATTAGGGACAAGGTTTTAACCTTCAGGCTCCTGCAGGTGGCGCTGCACGAGGATGGCGGGGATATAAATCCCTGTGGGGTGTGAGTGACAGGATCCGTAGATTGGGAAGAGGTGCTACAGTGCAGGGAATGTCTCGTTCCATGTGTGGAAAATGTCTCCAGAGCAGATGTTAATGATTGGCTAAAAGGAGGGACTGCATGTGGGCGTGGCCAAAGACCATAGTGTGAAGGAAGTAGCTGAATCTGCAGGTGTATGGAAGCGTACGGTCATACGGGTCTACCAGCAGCGGATACAGTCCCAGTCTACAGGGAATTCTCAGGAACGCTGGCGTTTGCCGGAGCTCCCTGGTGACTGACAGGCCAGGTCACGTCTTCCTGAGGATGGAGATCCTGCTGTTGAGCTCCGGCTTATAGAGGCCGAAGCCCAGACACACGGGCTGGGAGAAGCTGGTGCTGAAGTTGTGCAGAGGCCGCAGGTTGGACGATGGCCCCACCTCGGAGAAGGTGATGGAGCCGCTGGTGTAGTCCAGGGAGACGGCCAAGCGGTTTCCAGACAGCCGCGTGGAGAGCCGGGTTTTCTTTCGGTTGTGCCAAGCCGCAAGCTTTCGGCCGTGCTGCTGAGTCAGGCTCCACGATACCTGCGGAAAGAATGCAGCCATAAATCCCACAGCATCAGCACCCATCTGCTCCGAACGCACCGGCAGGCCAGTCACGGTCGCCCAGGAAACCCCATAGTGAAGGGAATCTCGTTCCTCTGATCCAGAACGCACACGCCCCAGTAAAACCGGGACATGTCGCGGCCCGACAGAGCTTCACCTGGGACAGTAAGGTGGATAACGGTACCTCATTGCAGCCGAAGGCCGTCCCCTCCTTGCCTTTCCTCTCGATGCTGTGGTAGGTAACTGCTACGTCCCAGAACCCCTCTGCTTCCAGCTCCCAGTAGTGAGTTCCAGAGGAGAAGGTTTGGCTGGTGACAACCTGGGACCAGTGGTCAAAGCGGTCAGGATGCTGAGGGTGGGGTAATCGATGTCTGACCCTCGTTACTGAGAGCAGGTCCTCAGAAACGCTTAGCAGTGGATGGGCAGAGCTGGAGTCCAAGGTCAGAGGACTGCTCACTGCAGAGGAGAGAGGAGCATGAACAGGTTTGACCACTAGGTGGCAGAGTAACGCTGACGTGTGCACCGTATGGTCTGACTGTCCCACCATCATCATAGTCACCAGACCCTCTCTACACGGCTTAAACTGTAGAAGGTGCTAAGAGGCTGGTCCATGCTAGAGCAGGGCAGGTTCTAGACGTCTGTAGGTCAGGTCAGTGCTGGCTGATGTTCTACATGGTTTAGAATAAATAACAATAAACATAAACTCGAAATTACATACTGGAATTATACATTTACTGGAGGCGCATTTGGATTTCTAATCAGGCTGCTGGGATGGAACTTCAGGCGGTCGCTAAAGCCATGCTAGGCCATTGCTATGGTGTCCCAGGTGAACGTTAATGTAATGCTAGGTCATTCCTACAGCATCCCAGGTATATGTTAAGGTGTTAGCCATTGCTATGGTGTCCCAGGTGAACGTTAAGGTGATGATAGGTCATTCCTACAGCATCCCAGGTGAACGTTAAGGTGATGCTAGGCTAGGTGTCCCAGGTGAATTAAGGCTATGGTACAGCATCCCAGGTTATATGTGAAGGTGTTTAGGTATCCCAGGTGAATGTTTATTGCTATGGTGTCCCAGGTGAATGTTAAGGTGATGATAGGTCATTCCTATAGCATCCCAGGTATATGTTAAGGTGTTAGCCATTGCTATGGTCTCCCAGGTGAACGTTAAGGTGATGCTAGGTCATTCCTACAGCATCCCAGGTATATGTTAAGGTGTTAGCCATTGCCATGGTATCCCAGGTGAATGTTAAGGTGTTGCTAGGCCATTGCTATGGTATCCCAGGTATATGTTAAGGTGTTAGCCACTGCTATGGTATCCCAGGTGAATGTTAAGGTGTTGCTAGGCCATTGCCATGGTATCCCAGGTGAATGTTAAGGTGTTGCTAGGCCACTGCTATGGTATCCCAGTTGGTTGTTAAGGCGATGCTTACAGAGATCCCTCTTCAGCTCAATCAGGCACCGCAGCGTCTCCGATATGAACTCCCGGTATTTCTGCTCCACGTTCTCCAGGGTGCGTTTCTTATCGAAGCTTGGCAGCACTGGCGTGGCCAGCGGAGAGTCCAGGTCCTCCACAAGCCTGCAATACATGTTCACATCGTGAATCCCTCTCTGAAAAGGCAGTGCGGCCTGGAGCGCCTGCAGGTAAACGAGTTCAGGTGCTGTGGGACTTCTCAGAGTGCGTGAGTGAGGAGGTGGACTTACTTTGAGTTCTCAGTCTGAAACGCCTGGGAAGGAAGACAGGGATAATTATTACAGGTGGAGAGATAATACAATAGATCTAACGCTGATTTAAAAAGCATCATGACATCATTAAACCCCGCCCCCTCCCCACAAACTCTGCTCTGAGAGGTGGCACCCAGAGGTCTAGTGATTTCCAGAGATGGTTAATGACAGCTCCTCAGGCTGGTGCAGCTCTGACCATTTCTATGCCCTGCATGCCTCAGCCAGCCCCGCTCTCTGAACCTGTCACCTGTGTACCTGAGCCTCCAGTTCGCGGCAGCAGCCCTCGCAGCTGACCGGCGCCGCTCGAGCCGCACACTCGTGGAACGTGCAGGCACCAAATGTGGAATGAGAGTACATTCACAGAACCCAACATCTGGAACCTGCGGATCTCTCACCCAGATGAGCAGGAAGGGGTCGGTCTCCTGCAGAAGGCCCCCCAGATGGTGGTGGAGGCGCTCGGTTTTCTCCAGGCCTCCTTTCACCCTGCTGAGCTCCTCCCGCAGGTGCCGGGTGACCTGCTGCCTCTCCTGCTCATTCGCCGTCCTCAGGGCCACGACCAGCCGGTCCACCTGCTCCTGCAGAGCCGCGCCGAGCCGGGCCACCTGAGAGTCGTCTGCCACAGAGGAGCCCTGAGGAGAAGACCACCGGGTTCCCAGTGAGCCCAGACACATCTGAGGATCCCTCAGTTTATCTGTTCCGGGTCAGAACCAGGAGGAAAAGTCTGGACTGGGCTTCACGGGCCCTTGTTAAGTGTTCCCAGTAATGTTCCTGAAAACACCCCCAAATATATTCAGGTTTTAGATCTGACTGATCAGACACCAGTAACCAACAAACAAACACACACAAACAAACAAACAAACAAACACACAAACAAACAAACAAACAAACAAACAAACAAACACACACACACACACACAAACAAACACACAAATAACCACACAAACAAACACACACACACACACACAAACAAACACACAAATAACCACACAAACAAACACACACACACACACACACACAAACAAACACACAAATAACCACACAAACAAACACACAAATAACCACACAAACAAACACACAAACACACACAAACAAACAAAAACAAACACACACAAACAAAAACAAACACACAAACACACAAACAAACAAAAACAAACAAACACACAAACAAACAAATAAACACAAAAATACCCACACAAACAAACACACAAACAAAAAACAAACACACAAACAAACAAAAACAAACAAAAGTGAATAAATTTTGTGATGTCATGTGACTATCTCTAGTAAGTGGTCTTCCCCGGTACTGGGGGTCCTGGTGGGATGAGCGTGAAGATAAACTGAAATGGATCTGCTCACTATTATGGTGCTGCTGGATCTCTCGTGGTCCTGAAGGATCCGCTCTCCACACCGGATCTTCTCCTCGGCTCGCCCGAGAAGAGTCTGTAACGTGTCCTGTGAGGAGAGCAGGTTTAGACATCCGGTTTAGAGATCCGGTTTAGAGATCCGGTTTACAGATCCGGTTTACAGATCAGGTTTAGAGATCAGATTTAGAGATCAGGTTTAGAGATCCAGTTTACAGATCAGGTTTACAGATCAGGTTTAGAGATCAGGTTTAGAGATCAGGTTTAGAGATCAGGTTTAGAGATCCGGTTTAGAGATCAGGTTTAGAGATCAGGTTTACAGATCCGGTTTAGAGATCAGGTTTAGAGATCAGGTTTACAGATCAGGTTTACAGATCAGGTTTAGAGATCAGGTTTAGAGATCAGGTTAAGAGATCCGGTTTAGACATCCAGTTTACAGATCAGGTTTAGAGATCAGGTTTAGAGATCCGGTTTAGAGATCAGGTTTAGAGATCAGGTTTAGAGATCCGGTTTACAGATCCGGTTTAGAGATCAGGTTTAGAGATCAGGTTTAGAGATCAGGTTTAGAGATCAGGTTTAGAGATCAGGTTAAGAGATCCGGTTTAGACATCCAGTTTACAGATCAGGTTTAGAGATCAGGTTTAGAGATCCGGTTTAGAGATCCTGTTTAGAGATCAGGTTTAGAAATCCGGTTTACAGATCCGGTTTAGAGATCAGGTTTAGAGATCAGGTTTAGAGATCAGGTTAAGAGATCCGGTTTAGACATCCAGTTTACAGATCAGGTTTAGAGATCAGGTTTAGACATCCAGTTTACAGATCAGGTTTAGAGATCAGGTTTAGAGATCCGGTTTACAGATCAGGTTTAGAGATCAGAGGTGGAGAGAGGTGTGATGGGAATATCGGGGGAGATTTTCTTTAGGGACTACTTTGCCTTGGAACACCCTGCACGTATCCCGCCCCCATGGATGTGTTTTGAGACATGTCTCCAGGGTCATAAAGGTTCTGGGAAGCTTAGAGGTTTAGAGACTTAGAGGCTCCCCCCAAATCCTACTATGGGGCCCCCATGGCTAGATGTGGCCGTCTACCCAATCACATCATCCCAGCCTCTTACATTTATACAGACACTATACAGTTTGGTCAGCAGGGGGAGCTGTGACCTCGCCTAGGAGCACAGCCATTGGCCCACGTGCTGCTGAGCACTGCTGTTTCATTGGCTCCCTAAAGAAACAGCCATCATATGAATGAATCAGACGCAGAGCAGTTGGTACGTCATCAAAGGAGGTCCAATCTGATGAACGAGGACACTATGCCAACCTTGTAGTCCCCCTCCAGTTTCCTCAGGCCCTTGACCTGGTGCTCCGCATGCCTGCCCTCCAGGACGCAGTCTGCACAGACATACTCCCTATCGTCCAGGCAGTAATAGCGGAACACCTCCTGATGGGCGGGACACCTGCGCCGGGACATGTCCATCAGCGGCTCCACCAGCAGGTGAGTGCTGTAAGCAGGGCACTGCAGGTGTGGCTGCAGGTGCTGCTCACACAGCGAGACCTCACAGCGCATGCAGCTCTTCACAGCGGGACACCCAAGTCCCGCGCCCCCCTCCTCCGGGCAGCAGTCGCACACCACCACACCGTGTTCCTCCTGACACTGAGGGCACGCAAAGCGCCACCTGCTGGGGCCGGAGCCCTCGGTCTGCCCCCACATCTCCCACACACAGTTGGGACAGAAGCTGTGGCCGCAGGGTAAGGGGGCAGCTGGACCAAACTGGTCACGGCACATGGGACACGTCTGCTCCGCCTCCATGGAACCCATACCAGGAGATGCTCTGTCACGGGAGTAAGCAGATCACAGGGGGTTACTTATTTATTCACAGAACACACAATGTGTGGATACACAGTCTCAGCCCTCTGCCTCGCCTGCCTCAAAGTCTCAGTCTTTACTCAGACTCTACTACTACACAGTCTCAGTCTTTACTCAGACTCTACTACTACACAGTCTCAGTCTTTACTCAGACTCTACTACTACACAGTCTCAGTCTTTACTCAGACTCGACTATTACACAGTCTCAGTCTTTACTCAGACTCTACTACTACACAGTCTCAGTCTTTACTCAGACTCTACTACTACACAGTCTCAGTCTTTACTCAGACTCTACTACTACACAGTCTCAGTCTTTACTCAGACTCTACTACTACACAGTCTCAGTCTTTACTCAGACTCTACTACTACACAGTCTCAGTCTTTACTCAGACTCTACTACTACAACATCTCAGTCTTTACTCAGACTCTACTACTACACAGTCTCAGTCTTTACTCAGACTCTACTACTACAGAGTCTCGGTCTTTACTCAGACTCTACTACTACACAGTCTCAGTCTTTACTCAGACTCTACTACTACAGAGTCTCGGTCTTTACTCAGACTCTACTACTACAAAGTCTCAGTCTTTACTCAGACTCTACTACTACACAGTCTCAGTCTTTACTCAGACTCTACTACAACAAAGTCTCGGTCTTAACTCAGACTCTACTACTACACAGTCTCAGTCTTTACTCAGACTCAACTACTACACAGTCTCAGTCTTTACTCAGACTCTACTACTACACAGTCTCAGTCTTTACTCAGACTCTACTACTACACAGTCTTGGTCTTTACTCAGACTCTGCTACTACACAGTCTCAGTCTTTACTCAGACTCTACTACTACACAGTCTTGGTCTTTACTCAGACTCTGCTACTACACAGTCTCAGTCTTTACTCAGACTCTACTACTACAGAGTCTCGGTCTTTACTCAGACTCTACTACTACACAGTCTCGGTCTTTACTCAGACTCTACTACAACAAAGTCTCGGTCTTAACTCAGACTCTACTACTACACAGTCTCAGTCTTTACTCAGACTCTACTACTACACAGTCTCAGTCTTTACTCAGACTCAACTACTACACAGTCTCAGTCTTTACTCAGACTCTACTACTACACAGTCTTGGTCTTTACTCAGACTCTGCTACTACACAGTCTCAGTCTTTACTCAGACTCTACTACTACACAGTCTCGGTCTTTACTCAGACTCTACTGCTACACAGTCTTAGTCTTTACTCAGACTCTACTACTACACAGTCTCAGTCTTTACTCAGACTCTACTACTACACAGTCTCAGTCTTTACTCAGACTCTACTACTACACAGTCTCAGTCTTTACTCAGACTCTACTACTACACAGTCTCGGTCTTTACTCAGACTCTGCTACTACAAAGTCTCGGTCTTTACTCAGACTCTGCTACTACAAAGCCTCGGTCTTTACTCAGACTCTGCTACTACAAAGCCTCGGTCTTTACTCAGACTCTGCTACTACACAGTCTCAGTCTTTACTCAGACTCTACTACTACACAGTCTCAGTCTTTACTCAGACTCTATTACTACACAGTCTCGGTCTTTACTCAGACTCTACTACTACACAGTCTCAGTCTTTACTCAGACTCTACTACTACACAGTCTCAGTCTTTACTCAGACTCTACTACTACACAGTCTCGGTCTTTACTCAGACTCTACTACTACACAGTCTCGGTCTTTACTCAGACTCTACTACTACACAGTCTCAGTCTTTACTCAGACTCTACTGCTACACAGTCTCAGTCTTTACTCAGACTCTACTGCTACACAGTCTCGGTCTTTACTCAGACTCTACTACTACACAGTCTCAGTCTTTACCCAGACTCTACTACTACACAGTCTCAGTCTTTACTCAGACTCTACTGCTACACAGTCTCAGTCTTTACTCAGACTCTACTGCTACACAGTCTCAGTCTTTACTCAGACTCTACTACTACACAGTCTCGGTCTTTACTCAGACTCGATTACATCAAAGTCTCTGACCCAGTACTTGGAAGTAGGACTGATGGGGTATCCGTAGATCCACCTTCTAGTTTAATCTGTTTTGTAAATGGACTACTTACAGGATTTCCCATTTGATTGCTCTCTGTACTCCGAGGATCTTGGAGGTCCTGTGTCCATTGCTAAGACTTCCAGATCACTCCCAGTGTAGCTACATCAGTAACAGCCCAGACATGAAGGAGCAGCAACACCCAAGTCTAATCTACCTCTGTTAGGAACAGCACCCCAACCCTTCTCTCTCTGGACCTCTCTGGACCTCTCCAGACCTCTCTAGTCTCTCCAAAGACGTGTTGATGGAAGAGTTCTACTGACCTGTCCGTGTTCCGGTCCAGTGCTTCACAGTGCGGTCACTGTACGAGCAGAACTGCTTCGGACTGGAGCTGTGTGTGGGGTATGGCAGCTGGCTTATCCCCCTGTAGTACCTTCTTAATCTGAAAGATTGACCTCTTGGCATGCAGTGCTGTTAAGCTCTGAGTCAGTCACATGACCCACTGAGTACAGGGTGTGCAGGTACAGTGTTGTTCAGCACCGCTTTAGACTCTCCTAAAGGGAACCCTGGACGTTCTCCTAAAGGGACCCCTGGTCACTCTCTTAAAGGGAACCCTGGACGTTCTCCTAAAGGGACCCCTGGACACTCTCCTAAAGGGACCCCTGGACGTTCTCCTAAAGGGACCCCTGGTCACTCTCTTAAAGGGAACCCTGGACACTCTCCTAAAGGGGCCCCTGGTCACTCTCTTAAAGGGACCCCTGGACACTCTCCTAAAGGGACCCCTGGACACTCTCCTAAAGGGACCCCTGGTCACTCTCCTAAAGGGACCCCTGGTCACTCTCCTAAAGGGACCCCTGGACACTCTCTTAAAGGGACCCCTGGTCACTCTCCTAAAGGGAACCCTGGACACTCTCCTAAAGGGACCCCTGGACGTTCTCCTAAAGGGACCCCTGGTCACTCTCTTAAAGGGAACCCTGGTCACTCTCCTAAAGAGACCCCTGGTCACTCTCCTAAAGGGAACCCTGGACGTTCTCCTAAAGGGACCCCTGGTCACTCTCCTAAAGGGAACCCTGGACACTCTCCTAAAGGGAACCCTGGACACTCTCCTAAAGGGACCCCTGGTCACTCTCTTAAAGGGAACCCTGGTCACTCTCCTAAAGAGACCCCTGGACACTCTCATAAAGGGACCTCTGGTCACTCTCTTAAAGGGACCCCTGGTCACTCTCCTAAAGGGAACCCTGGTCACTCTCCTAAAGGGACCCCTGGACGTTCTCTTAAAGGGAACCCTGGACACTCTCTTAAAGGGACCCCTGGTCACTCTCTTAAAGGGAACCCTGGACGTTCTCTTATAAGGGACCCCTGGACGCTCTCCTAAAGGGAACCCTGGACGTTCTCCTAATGGGACCCCTGGTCACTCTCCTAAAGGGACCTCTGGTCACTCTCCTAAAGGGACCTCTGGTTGTTCTCTTAAAGGGACCCCTGGACACTCTCTTAAAGGGACCCCTGGTCACTCTCCTAAAGGGAACCCTGGACGTTCTCCTAAAGGGACCCCTGGACACTCTCTTAAAGGGACCTCTGGTCACTCTCTTGAAGGGAACCCTGGACGTTCTCCTAATGGGACCCCTGGTCACTCTCCTAAAGGGACCTCTGGTTGTTCTCTTAAAGAGACCCCTGGACACTCTCTTAAAGGGACCCCTGGTCACTCTCCTAAAGGGAACCCTGGACGTTCTCCTAAAGGGACCCCTGGTCACTCTCCTAAAGGGAACCCTGGACGTTCTCCTAAAGGGACCCCTGGACACTCTCTGAAAGGGACCCCTGGTCACTCTCTTAAAGGGAACCCTGGACGTTCTCCTAAAGGGAACCCTGGTCGTTCTCTTAAAGGGAACCCTGGACACTCTCTTAAAGGGAACCCTGGTCGTTCTCTTAAAGGGACCCCTGGTCACTCTCCTCAAGGGAACCCTGGACACTCTCTTATAAGGGACCCCTGGTCACTCTCTTAAAGGGACCCCTGGACACTCTCCTAAAGGGACCCCTGGTCACTCTCCTAAAGGGACCCCTGGACACTCTCCTAAAGGGACCCCTGGACACTCTCCTAAAGGGACCCCTGGACACTCTCTTAAAGGGACCCCTGGACACTCTCCTAAAGGGACCCCTGGACACTCTCTTAAAGGGACCCCTGGTCACTCTCCTAAAGGGACCCCTGGACACTCTCCTCAGGGGACCCCTGGTCACTCTCTTAAAGGGAACCCTGGACGTTCTCTTATAAGGGACCCCCGGTCACTCTCCTAAAGGGACCCCAGCTTCACAGCTGTTGATGGAACATGTGTTACGTAAGCCCACTTAACATTACATGGCAGACCTCAGAGAACTCTGAGTGCTCAGAGTACACAGATTGAGAAACCGGGGGTTTCGTAACGGGAGGCCTCAAGATCCTTAACAGCTGAAAGACCGGGAGACGCGGGAATATGCAGAGATGGTAGAAATTCCAGTTTCAGCTTTCCTAATCAGAGACGTCTGGTCTTTATAGGCTGGGGAGGGACTGCGCCTGAAGCAGACCGGAAAGTAGACTGAGGTCTTTGGAATTTTAAACACAGTATTCCAAAGGAATTCCACCACAGAAATGGAGCACCTCCTAACGGGTCGATAGACTCTACTCTCGAGGCAGCCAGAGGAGTTTCAGCAGCTGCGTATGCTTCTACAGGCAGCCATCTTGGAAAGCACCCAGGTGTAGTCACACTGTGTACCTGACTGACCCAACACCACCATTACAGACCTCCAGCGAGCAGTGGTGTCCTCCGTGAGTCCTCCTGTTAGTGCAGCACCATCGGCAGACGGCTGCACCACGCAGGACTACATGCACACAGACCGTTACCACGACTGTCCTTAACACCACGTCACCGTCACCAAAGACTGCAGTGGTGTCGTACCAGACTGTCATGGAGTGACTCAGAATGGCAGCGGGTCATCTTCAGTGACGAGTCCCGCTTTAGTCTTGGTGGAGACGCCCAACGAATCCGTGTGTGGAGGCACCGTGGTCAGCACCAAGATGAACGGTGTGTAGTCACACGTCCAGAAGACCTGGTGTCCCTCCACCTCCACCCCTACCGCACCATCTGCAGGAACTGTGTGAGGATGTTCAAGCTGCATGGGATGGATTATCACAGGACTCCATCAGGAACCTCTACAGCTCCATACCGAGACGTCTGGCGTGTTGGGTTAGCGAACACGGTGGCCCGACGCCATACTGAGAGACAGACTTCTGTATGTGTAGCTCAATAAATATTGATCATATCAGTCTAAACTTATCATCAGTTATTGATCCTGGTCACCTTTATCTCCCTTCCCCACACACCTGCACTCCCACACCTCCTTCTGGGTGCAGCTGACCTGTAGACAGTGAGTGTCTATAGAAGGACTTGGAGGTGGGACAGGTTCAGAACTCCTTTGGTCAGATTTCTTTACAGTGGAGGTAAAGGCACACTGAGGATGTGTTTACAGGCTCCCATTAACACCACCCAGCCTGACAGCGCATGACTGTTCCACCATCTTATGATGAGGGATAGGGACGCGCCAGAAGAGGGCAGCAGGTGTACACACTCTGAACACAACAGCCCTGTGTGGAGCCTCCGTCCAGGGCCTTCTCCTGCGGCCTGGTATTAGGAGTCAGAGGCTGATTCAACATCACGCTGTATAACTGGCTGAACGGACAGACAGACAGACAGACAGATAGATAGACAGACAGACAGACAGACAGATAGATAGACAGACAGATAGACAGACAGATAGATAGATAGATAGATAGATAGATAGATAGACAGATAGATAGATAGATAGATAGATAGATAGATAGATAGATAGATAGATAGATAGATAGATCTCAGCCTTAAACTCCATTCATGGTGGAGGGATACATGCTGCAGGGCGCTGTGAGGTCAAATAGTCCCCCAAAGGAACTTAGTATTTCCAGGTTTTCCAGATTTTCATCACCAACATTCCATACACACTCAGAACACACGTGTAGGATCACCGGTGGTTCTAGATAGGCAGTAAAATGTCTGTGTGTGTTCTCATGGAGAACCCTGGTTCCCATCACCACCACTGTACAGAACCACCTCACACCAAACCCGCTCTCTATCGCTCTGTTTACATCCCATAATACTGCATTCCGGGGGAATTCTGAAAGTCGGTGGCGTTCCCCTTCCGTGTACCCGGTTGCTCCTTTAACAGATGCCAAACAGACCGGACACAGTCAGCTCTAGTCTGGCTGTTAGCTGTAATGGGAGGACAGAGGGACCCCTGTGGACAGACCCCCGCCGGTGCTGCAGAGTAGGAGGGTCAACAAAGCCGCACAGCGAGGACAGCGGGCTTTTCCCGGAGCACAAAGGGCGCGGGTGGGCGAGGACAGAGGAGGACCGAGGAGGACCGAGGTGTGAGCACAGACGGAGCCCGCGCAGGATCCGCTGTCATGGCGGTGTAGCAGGCTGCTGTAGGCCGGACTCCGCCGCGCTGGGCCAGGGGCGGCTGGGCTGTTCTCTCCGGGTCGCTCCGCCGTCCTCTCATCTCATATCCAGCGATTAAATAACCGACATCCGGTAAGTTCCTCACCGCTCCTATTCACCGCCACAGCACGAGCGCCGAGCCCGAGGGTGACGCAAGCTGCGCGCGCTCTGCGCCGACGCGCGCGAATATGAATCATAACTGCTTATGACCGTAGAGTACAGAACGCAACAGGTCATCGGTACAGTACGGCCGGGCTCAGGCCTCGGGACTCGCCCTTCGAATTCCCCGGTCCACCTTAAACGCTGCAGCACACACACAGCGCCTGCACAGGCAGGAGAACTGAACTACTGCAGCATTTAAGGTGGAACGGGGAATTCGAACAGACTGCACTGTGTAGCAGAACTGGGCAGCTAGCGAATGCATCATGAAACCGTGTTTCCCAGTAACTCCCAGTAAGTTAATATACTGATCCCCAGTAAAACCAGTATGTGGTGTGGTGTGGGTGCTGGTATACTGGTCAGCAGTAATGGAAGGTAATATACTGGTCACCAGTAAAAACAGGATGTGGTGTGATGTGGGTGCTGGTATACTGGTGAGCTGTAATGGAGGTTGATATACTGGTCACCAGTAAAACCAGTATATCCTGTAGTGTGGGTGCTGGTATACTGGTCAGCAGTAATGGAAGTTTATATACTGGTCACCAGTAAAACCAGTATGTGTTGTGGTGTGGGTGCTGGTATACTGGTCACCAGTAAAACCAGTATGTGGTGTGGTGTGGGTGCTGGTATAATGGTCACCAGTAAAACCAGTATATCCTGTAGTGTGGGTGCTGGTATACTGGTCAGCAGTAATGGAAGTTTATATAATGGTCACCAGTAAAACCAGTATGTGGTGTGGTGTGGGTGCTGGTATAATGGTCACCAGTAAAACCAGTATATCCTGTAGTGTGGGTGCTGGTATACTGGTCAGCAGTAATGGAAGTTTATATAATGGTCACCAGTAAAACCAGTATGTGTTGTGGTGTGGGTGCTGGTATAATGGTCACCAGTAAAACCAGTATGTGTTGTGGTGTGGGTGCTGGTATAATGGTCACCAGTAAAACCAGTATGTGTTGTGGTGTGGGTGCTGGTATACTGGTGAGCAGTAATGGAGGTTGGTATACTGATATATACGGGTGATTAACTTCATTTCTGAGAGCCGCAGCTTCCTGTACTCACTGAATGAAGTAAATGATTAACAGAGGCTCATTTACCGGTAAAGTAAATTGGAGTGCTGGTACGATAATACGGTAAAGTGAAGTGTGGTGGTGTGGTGGTACAGTGAAGTGGTGGTGTGGTGGTACAGTGAAGTGTGGTGGTGTGGTGGTACAGTGAAGTGTGGTGGTACAGTGAAGTGCTGGTGTGGTGGTACAGTAACGTGCTGGTGTGGTGGTACAGCAAAGTGCCGGTGTGGTGGTACAGTGACGTGCTGGTGTGGTGGTACAGTGACGTGCTGGTGTGGTGGTACAGTGAGGTGCTGGTGTGGTGGTACAGTGAGGTGCTGGTGTGGTGGTACAGTGAGGTGCTGGTGTGGTGGTACAGTGACGTGCTGGTGTGGTGGTACAGTGAAGTGCTGGTGTGGAGGTACAGTGAAGTGCTGGTGTGGTGGTACTATGGTGGTGATAGGAACCAGGGTTCTCCATGTCTAGAACATACACATAGACTTTACTGACCACTTTATCTAACCCACCAGTGAACCTACACGTGTCTTCTGAGTGTGTATGGAATGTTGATGATGAAAATCTGGAAAACCTGGAAATGCTAAGTTCCTTTGGGGGACTATTTGACCTCACAGCGCCCTGCAGCATGTATCCCTCCACCATGAATGGAGTTTAAGGCTGAGATCTTCTCCACACTATCATAAACAGCGTCTCAGACATCAGGCAGCGTATTCAGAACCACCTCCTGTAGGAACTTCCTGTGAGGGAGCTTTTAGAGGGGACGTCTGGTTACCTTCACCACCACTGTGAGCAGACTGGGTTAGCTGAGCTAGCTGGCTAGTCGATTAAGCCAGTCATGTGTTTTCAATGGGAGTCTTCATTCTGCTTTCGGCTGGGTCTGTGGTTCTATCCTTCTTTTCTCTCCGTCAGTCTCGTTATCCCCTCCCTCCCTCCCTCCGATCTGAAATCCCATCCCTCCTCTGGCTCACAACGCTCCGTGCACACTTAAGAGCCAACCCTGTTGCCACAGCAACACATGACCAGGGACAATGAACCCTGCCACAGAATCCTTAAACCCTTTCACCCGCCTCCCCAGCCTCTCTGCACGCGCAAGACAAACAGCCGTGCATACGGACCCTCCCCATGTCTCTCCTCCGCCATCACGCCCACCATCTTACCTGGCTGTTAGTCGCTGTGGGTGAACCTGCCCTCACTGCCTCGGAGGTTTGGGCTTGTTAGCATTGGGGCCACATTCCTCGGCGCGGTGCTAAGACATGGCGTTCGGATGATTTGCGGCAGCAAACAAACCAGTCCAGTCTCAAACGAAGTCCAGCCTGGAAGTAAAGTTTATGGAAACCAGTGTTGGATATAGATCAGACCCAGGATATCGTGAACAGTCTAACAGGGAAATCGGATTCGGTGGGAAAGTCGGATTTGGTCCACTTTTACCTGCTGTGTGAACGGAGCCTCTCCGATCATTCCGTCCTCCCAGAGGCTGCAGGTCTAATCTCAAATCGCTAGCCCCTGTCTTAATTTGTCTGCTTGAGTAAAGACTCACACCCCCCACACCCCCACACACTGTTCCTAGCCATCTATCAAATTACCGGTTTACTGAAACCCCTACACACAGCGATCGGAACCGTCCAGGACAGGGAGAACGTTGATGCCTTTGAAGTTTGGTGCTGACCATGACGTATAAGGGAACCTAAGATGGGAAAACAAACCAATTTGATCCCCGGTGAAATCGAGCCTCACTCGCACCTGAAGCCCAGGTATCCAAACCGAGCCTCAGGAAGGACACGCTTGGAGCCAGTGGTGAGATGGGTAGGCACTGGGGATTGGGGAGTGTCTGGAGTGGACTCGTGTCTCTGAGTCGTGGTTTTCCGTGAATGTGTCGTCAGGGCTTCTATATGACTTCATTAATGGACCACCCTCAGACCACCTCTCGGGGGGTCTCCGTTTGGTGGATGTGTAGTTGATTGTGCGGTCCCAGCCTGCTTTGTGTTTTGCTGTATGGACGTCGGGGTTTACCGCAGTAAGGCCAGTCCTCCAGCACTTCAGATTACCGAAGATCATACAGGGACCTACTCAGAATAAGGCCTGCCTGTGATCCCATTACGAGACCGGAGCGCTGACACTGTGGTAATGAGATCTACGAGCCCATGTGATGTTACTGTGTTAAAGGCCACTGGGAAGCAAAACGGACTTTCATGATGCATTCCGAACCCAGCAGTCCCTGACCAGCCCTCGCGTTAACTCTGAACTCTGTTCTCCACTGGTCTTGTAAATTTGCCACCTGTCTAGACAACTAAACCCAGTTAGTATGTGGAGTTAGCATTTTGGAAAGATAGGGCCTTGCTGGCCCGCTGTCAGCACTGGCAATCAGCAGTCAGTTGGCCCACCTGTCCCAAAACAGGTCTGGTCTACTTCTGGCACAGATACGGCAGAGTTGCCTGCTTTTGGCCTAGGCCTGACCCTGATCTGGTGTGTATGTGGCCCGCATCTTGCAACCAGGAGTGGTCCACCTAGGAGCCGTCAGCCCATGTGGCAGGTGGGCCTGATGAAATGGGAACAAAACATTTCAAAACAAATGATCTGTTTGTTAATACCATGTTCATTGGATAGAAATCTGTACAAATCTATAGATATCTGTAGAAATCTGTGGAAATCTGTGGAAATCTATAGAAATCTTTAGAAATTTGTGGAAATTATAGAAATCTGTAAAAATGTGGAAATCTGTAAAAAAAAAAATCTGTGGAAATCTGTAGAAATATGTGGAAATATGTAGAAATCTGGAAATCTTTAAAATCTGGAAATATGTAGAAATTTGTGGAAATCTATGGAAATCTGTGGAAATTATAGAAATCTGTAAAAATCTGGAAATATGTAGAAATCTGTAAAAAAAATCTGTAGAAATCTGTGGAAATCTAGAGAAATCTGTAGAAATTTGTAGAAATCTGCGGAAATCTGTAAAAATCTGTGGAAATCTGGAAATCTGTAGAAATCTAGAAATCTGTAGAAATTTGTGGAAATCTATGGAAATCTGTGGAAATTATAAAAATCTGGAAAAATCTGGAAATATGCTTCCAGAGTGTTTGGGGAGTGGTTTTGAACAATTTGGATAGGTCCTAGACTGATACCAGTCCCAGTCTGATATTGGATATATTTCAGTTTGATCTATTGTCATTTATTCTTTGTAATGCTGGAACTCGACAGCCTGTTAGAAATTTTTTAAAAAAAAGTTTATCTTTTTTTTTTTTTTTTTTTTTTTTTTAGATGCTTTGGTGCGAGTTACTATTTACTGATTGCGTACTGTCATTATTAGCATGGGTTGTGTTTTTTCTGTGATTCCTTATAAATAAAGTATATAAAAAAAAAAAATCTGGAAATATGTAGAAATCTGTAAAAAAAAATATGTAGAAATCTGTGGAAATCTGTAGAAATCTGAGAGAAATGTGTGGAATTCTGTAGAAATCTGGAAATCTGTAGAAATCTGTAGATATTTGTAGAAATGTGTAGATATTTGTAGAAATCTGTAGAAATGTGTGTTTAAGTGTATGAAAGATCTCTTCTTGATTTTATAGAAGTCGGCAGTGAGGTTCTCCACGTCTGCTCTTCCAAAGACCTTTCCCTCTCCTGTCGATCCTCAGCAGTCCAAAGTTTCAAGCCCATCTCCAGAAGGTCTCCTCCTTACATGCCCACTGCAAGCTCCCCACCTACCGTGTTCCCCCAGCTCATGACTCTTCCTGGACCACCCTCAGAATCTCCGGACACCAGCTAATCCCCCACCCTCCCTTTCGCTCCACTCTGTGTTAGTGGGTCAGTCCTCCCGCGGGTTCTAATGGCGTCTCCAAAGTTAGCCGTGCCTGCCACCACTACAACCTTGTCTTCATCGTCCTCCCGCTCAGCGTCTTCCTTCTGCGCTCCACAACACATTAGCGGCCTTAGCTCAGTGCCCGAGGCTCCCACTAGCCCAATGGCAACTTCCCTGTGCCCGAGTGCCATCCCTGCCGCTCTGGTGAGTGCCCCCGTCAACATCGCTGTAATCCTGGAGGAGCTTCGCATTCTGCAGCAGAGGCAGATCCACCAGATGCAGATGACGGAGGAGATCTGCCGGCAGGTCTTAAGACTAGGAGAAGCATCTTGCGACCTCGACTCGGCTCCACTCATCCTGTCTCCACTGCCCCTCTGTTTGGAGGGTTCAGATAGCGCTCCAAGACCTCCCCGACTTGATCAAACACCTCCTCCTGCTTCTGTGACCCCTCTGTTGGCATGCCTCTCCACCCTGCTTCCTTCGGCGTCTTCAGCGAAACCCTCCAAACCTGCCCAACCCCTGTCCACTGACCTGCATCCCTATAAACCTCCGCAGGATGAAACGGCACCTCCTGAGAAACAGGCCAGCGCGACAGGTGCTCGCTCTACGTCCTCATCTTCATCCTCTGCTGCGGTAAGCTATCCGCTGAGCCTCTCCTTTGGCTTACCTACTCACTACTTATATGATAAGTCCTCTAATACCATAACATCTGGTGCTCCTCCTGCTCCTGCTGGCTCCGAGGAGCCCCAACACTCAGCTCAAGGTGCAGCTTTGCCCACGGGGCGTTTGCAGCACGCTTGCCGGTTTTGCGGAAAACTGTTCAGTAGCGACTCCTCCCTGCAAATACACCTGCGCTCTCACACAGGGGAGAGGCCGTACCAGTGCCCTGTTTGCCTCAGCCGCTTCACCACGCGAGGAAACCTCAAGGTGCACTTCCTGAGACACCGTGAGCAAAACCCAGAGCTGTCGTTCTCCCTGTTGCCTCCCTCACTGTTTGTGCCTGGATCAGGGGGAGGGACCGGGGGATCGCCACAAGCAGCTACCAACTCCGGTACTCAGGACCGGCAGCAGAAACGCAGAGCGGAGGATGATCTTTGTGGTGTGGGTCTAGAGGTTTCAGCCGCAAGTGGTGCCCTGTCCACAGCCTTGCAGCGCTCCCCACCCTCGTCTCTGCCCCTGCCTCCCAGTATCGATCTGGCTCTGTTGACCACGGCTCGCTCCCTCTTGCAACTCAACTGCGTGGCTGCGGCTGCTGCTGCTGCGGCAGGTACCTCAATATCCTCTACTTCCTCCAACACGCCATCCTTGTCTTCTTCATCCCTCCTTTCTTCTCCCTCCTCCGCCTCCACCCTTACTGGACTGTTTAAAGGAGCAAAGCAGCAGCGCTTTGACGAGAATACTCCCCCGGTCCCTGACCTGCTCCCTCGTCACTTACCCAAAATCCTCTTCCCGGCTGCCTCCTCCCACCACCATCCTGCTTTTGGGCTTCTAAGATCTTTGGCTGCAACCACGTCCAACCCGTCATCCAGCCAGCAACAAATCACGTTCTCCAGCGCATCTTACCCTAAAGATTCGTCCTCCTCCACCTCCTCTCTGTCCACATCCACCCCGACCTCGGACACCTCTAAGCTGCAGAAGCTGGTGGAAAAGTTAGAGAAGGAGCCCCAGACGTACAGCCAGTGGCTTCCGTCCTCCAGCGGGAACCCTTCCAGCAGTTACAGCACGGTTGGAGCACTGAGAACCGCCAGCACCTCCACTACTTATGTCGTAGCCTCACCTCCGTTCTCCACCACAAACGCTCCACCATCCTCGTTCAGCAGGGAGATGATGGCAGCCCTAGGGATGAATGCTAAGGGAGAGAACGATTTGGTGGGCACCATGATGCCCAATCTGCACTTCATGACCTCCGTCGGGTCACTCACGCCAAATCAGTGCGGCGTATGCCTCCGAGTGCTCAGCTGTCCCAGAGCGCTTCGCCTTCACCAGGCCACTCACCTGGGTGAGCGTCCCTTTTCCTGCAAGCTGTGTGGGCGCTCCTTCTCAACCAAGGGCAGCTTGCGGGCACATCTGGCGACACACAGAGCGCGTCCACCAAACAACCGCACACAGAATTCCTGTCCCCTGTGTCAAAGGAAGTTCACCAATGCCGTGGTGCTGCAGCACCACATTCGAATGCACTTGGGAGGACAGCTGCCACCAGAGGGTGTCCCGGATCACCAGGCCTCCTCGGAGCTATCTAAAACTCAGGTGCTTGACATCCCCAGTGCCGTTTCAGCTACCACAGCTAGCGCCGATAATTCCCAGGAGTGCGGTTCATCCGTGAGTGCCCCGGATCCCCTCCCTCTCATCAGTTCTTCCCTGGAAAGTACCAAGACCAAACTGAGTCTGGAAATGAATCTGCCCTCTGACCTAAACTCTGACCAGTCTTCAGACCACGCTCCTCAGTCTGATCCTCCTGTCCCCTGTGCTAATGTCCCCCATCTAGCCGGGTCCGGTCCCCCCAGCCCTCCACTAGCTCCCTCATCTCCAGTGGAAGTAGGATCTCCGGCAAACAAGGAGCACTTCCTTGAACATCCCATCAAAGCTGTGACTACGGAGGACACGACCCCAGCTCCCATGTCCCTCTGCGAGGCAGTTGACCAGGCAATCCATGACAGAGGAGCTCACCTGGACATCACCTCATGTGAGCTGACCTCAAACCTGGAGAACCTGCTGAGCATGGACGCCCACACCTCGCCAGAGTTTTCTCACCCTCTACTGACCCCGTCACCCTCCTTGCTGACCCTGAGTCGTGAAAACTGTTCTACTCACCTGGGATCCCTGTCAGAGCCTGATCAGGATATCGTCTGTGAACCCAAGTCATTCACCCCAGAGCCAGTTAAAGGAGGCGACGTCCCGCAGGACACGGCAAGTACCGCCTCAGGGGCGGCTTCGGAGGACAACAACGCCATGGCGCTGGCGTACGCGGTGGAAAAGACAAGTGAGGTTCTGGAAAAGAGCGTGGCGGATTCAAATCGCATGCAACCGGTGGAGCCGCGGAAGGATGCTCGTACTGATGTAGCAGCTGATGGGGTTGGGGTTAAAGAGCCTGCAGGAGCTGAAAAAGAGCAACCAGAACCAACGGCGTCTACCTCGGTGGCTCGTTTGGTCCCGCTGTCTCGTCCAGACAAAAAAACCTACTGTTGCTCTGAGTGTGGGAAAGAGTACGCGAGTCGCAGTGGCCTGAAGGTGAGGAACCCGAATACAGTTCTAGACACGATATACAAGCTTACCATAGTGATGCACGCTGTGGTTCTGTAGTAGTGTAGTTAGGTTTATCTAGAACTGTGGCTTCATCACATTTAACTCCAAACCCACTTACATGTCCAGTGGACCGGATAGAATAGACAGTGGGTGTAGATACTACCTGGGTGGGACGGTGACTGGCGTGACTGTAACATCCCCTTCCTCTTTTATGATCTACAGGGACACATGAAGCACCATGGAGTTCCCCCTCATGTCCCTGCAAGATCCAGAGTCTCGGAAAGACACCAGCCTGCGACTTCACAAATCCTGCCCATCACTTCCTCCACACCTCCAGCCACTAGAGCGTCAGTCAGCTTCCTGAACCAGTTTCAGGCCCGCCACAGCGCCAGCCACGTCACTCCGAAAGGAAACTCTTCTCCAGATCGCGCTAGTAGTAAAAAGGGAAATGGGACGGAGACGTCCCTGTCAGATGAAAACTGAGAGCAGCCTACAGCATGGGGAACGCGGTGAACCTCAGCTGGTAAAGAAACAGAACCCTGCTTTGATGTAACCTGTATAGCGCTTACGTAGCCTGCTCACTCGCGTCCTTACCAGCTCTTTTGCTAAGTAATGGATCCATCGCCTGGTTCGGGGGGGTGCCGAGTCCGTCGGGGGCCTCCCTAAGTGGGATGTAATGTTTCCTTGATCATTTTGTACCCCAAATTTAGTAATCCCAAATCCCCCCCCCTGGCTAGTTCTCCCGCTAGCACGCTAGGAGGCTGAAGGCTAGCATATGCACCGTGTCTTTTTTCCAACTGCTGCTAACACACGTTACTGAACAGCTCAACGTGCATGAACAGGAACGCTAGCTGCTAATTTAGCTATGTCAGCTAACAGATACCCATAATGCCTTGCATCATATTGAGCGATAGAGCACAATATCTTATCTGACCACACCGAGCAAGATCATATAGACTCTCACGGATCCTGCTTGGAGAATTCCCGATCCTTGGACATATGGGCCTATGGTTAAGCTGCTTTTCCGTGGCAAGGAACCGGCTCAACCTCGCTTGCTGGTTCACGAGGCCTGATCACATATGCTAATGCTAGCTACCAGGTTAGCGTACCCCCTGCATCCCGTCTGAGAATCAGAGATAACATATATAGCGCTTATATAACCAACTTTACGTGCCTAACCTCACTTGCCGGTTTATGGGCCCTGAACACACATGCTAATGCTCGCTACCATGTTAGCATACACCCTGCATCACCTTTAACCCCCAGAACCCCTTCCTGGTCGGACGTAGATGTCCCCAGATTCTCCTGTTTGTTCAGAATCTGCCTCCTTCACGTCACGGCAGGTTCATGAGGCATTGCTAGGATCACCTAGGTACGCTAGGTACGCTAAGGAGGTACTACATCTGCAGTGGTACCAAAAGTGAGTAGCGTCGAGCCGTACCGTGTGGTGGCAGAGTACCATTAGATAATCACACTACTACTGTGTTCACCATATTTACTTGCTGTCCTGATATCTATGCTATCTATGCTAAGCTAAAGCAGTTAAATCAACTTTGTTTGTTTTTTCACAGTAGAAAAATAGAATTTCATGTAACATTCTTTAGATATGAAGGAGGGGGATCGTGATCATCTCTGCAACCTGATTGGACGATTTTTTGGTTTTTTATTTATGTATTTTGACCCAAAGCTAAAACTGTGTGGACAAAATCAACATTTTGCCAGATTGCTTTAATTAGTTCTAGCCAACAAAAAAAAAAAAAAGCTCAAAATCTGCCCAAAATGTAAAAAAAACAGTGGAAAGATTCATTTTTCCCACCAAATACAACCGGAATCTGGTCAATCTGGCAACACAGTCTGTCAGCCAAATCTGCGGTATAAATTAAAATGGTTTTAACTGACCGAGTCAGAAATAATGATAATGAGGACATGTTTAAATATATGGTGCTAATGTACCGCTATTGGTCACCATGGAAAATCCAAAATACTAATTTTTATAATCAGTTGGAATTTATTTGGATTACATAGACCACAGTCATGTTTTTATATGTTTCACTAAAAAAGAAGCTCCGACTCGCAAAAATACAAAATCAAGATTTTACTGGTGAACATATGCAGGAGTACCAGGTACATACAGAACCCTGAGAAATCCCTTTGAAGAAAATTGCATGCAATTACACAGTTCCACCAGAGGGGTCTCCAAATCCCCACCGCTTACCTAGGGTAGCTTTAAATAAGTCCAACTCTGAAAGGCATCCGATCCCTAGCACACAGAGCCCCACGGTCAGATATAACACCCTGCGGATGAGCTGGCAGGTAGCCGTATTCCGCGGCAGCATGTTAAACTATTGCCGGTGCTTTTTGCGTACGACGTTTTTGAGATCTTCGCATCCACAGTGATCTGACCGTTTCCCTTCTGGAGATATGCTACGGTGCACGGATCAAAAAGAAAGCGCTGCTGAGCCTCCGGCCGAGTAAACACCCTGTTTACGCCGTGTAAACACTCCTGTAAACAAAGCGGGCTCGAAGAACCCGGAGGTCACACTGAGCTGTAAATAGGACCTGGCCTGTCTCTCCTGGTGTATGTTCCTTTCCTCGCTGTACTGTGCCGAGTAGCGTGACCTGTTACGTGTTTACACTGGGACTAGTCTGTGATGCGTCAGCGTTGATAGCGTGTAGATGGCGTGAGTGTCGGTCCGTGGTGAGTCCCGGTGATCAGCTCCGAGCTGTGGCTGCGGTGCCTGCTGTAATTGTTGTCGTGTATCTTCTCTAACACTCAGATCCGGGTGAACCGTTCCTGTGACTCTGTGGCGACTCGTTGTGACTCTGTTTGGATCTGCATTGGTGTTCTGTGTTTGAATGTTTTGCCCTAAACTGATATACACTCACCGGCCACTTTATTGGAAACGCCTGCCCTAGCTCCTCTGTTTGTGTTCTCCACCTCATGCCCCTAATCAGTGCTGACCACAGAGCTGCTCCTGGCTGGGTGTATTTGGGTGGAGCAGTTCGGAACAGACAAAACAGAACCCACAGGTATGTGAGGATACCTGGTTTACCCAGGCCCCGCCCACAACGATCACACAGAAGCACCATGTGGAAACAGACTAAATAAAATGAGGTGTGGTTGTATGTAAATGTCGGGGGTGTGAATATTAATGAGTGTTCCGTTAAGGTTTAGGATTTTGGAATCGGCCCGTTTTCCCGCCCCCTTTGGGGAAATGCCGGATTTGGATTTGAGGCAGGAGCAGCAGTGTCTGAGGGTCACGGTGTGTCGGGAATAACGAATCCTTCAAACAACAGACACGGCTCGGTGATGACACCACTGAGCACTGAGCGGCCCATGTGGTCAGAAACTGACCAATCAGGAGCAGCTCTGAAAGCGGCCAGCCTGTTTAAAGGGGAATTCCACCAGTGTGTTCAAAATATCAGAGGTGGAGAGACGAAGCCATTCCGATTGTTTTGACCTGAAATGGTTTATATGTAAAGTCACTTCCAGATGTTCTGTACAGTGGTGGTGGTGGGAACCAGGGTTCTCCATATCTAGAACACACATATAGACACTTTACTATCTAACCCCCAGTGCCCCTACACGTGTCTTCTGAGTGTGTATGGAATGTTGGTGATGAAAATCTGGAAAACCTGGAAATACTAAGTTCCTTTGGGGGACTATTTGACCTCACAGCGCCCTGCAGCATGTATCCCTCCACCATGAATGGAGTTTAAGGCTGAGATCTTCTCCACACTATCATAAACAGCGTCTCAGACATCAGGCAGCGTATTCAGAACCACCTCCTGTAGGAACTTCCTGTGAGGGAGCTTTTAGAGGGGACGTCTGGTTACCTTCACCACCACTGTGAACAGCTCTGACTGTATCTAGAACCGAGCGTTTCACACAGAACCCCTCTGAATGAGTGTGTGTACATGCTGCCCGTGATGATGCGGAGTCTGTGGAGGCTGTGTGATGACCCGGGCGGTGAGTGTAGGGCTCAGTTCTGTAACTCTGCTGTGTTTATTTTAGATGACTCCTGTATCCTAGTCCAGTTGTTTGCGTACTGCCATTTCTCAAAGACCTGAATAAATAAAGAACCAAACCTTTTCCACATACCCCGACTCTTAATTCCACAGGACCGGCATAACCGGATCAGTTCAGTCATATATATCTCTGCACACATGTCGTTTTTATACTACGGAAAACATCGATTCTGAATTCAGAGCTGCGACTCCGAACCTGGGACTGTTCCGACCCGCTGTCACACCACAGAGCTGACTACACAAGCGTTACTACCACCTTCATACACAGTCCTCCATGTTAGTGCCTCAGACACACGTCAGGGCGCTCCGCCGGGACACGGCCTGTTGTGTTACTGCTTCGTTACGTCCATTGGGTTGAGTACGTCCTGTATTCATCCATCAGCTGAGCTGCTAGTCCTGCTGGGTCACTTTGGGGGCGCTGGAGTCTATCCCTGCACTCACTGGGTGGAAGGCAGGAAACACCCGGGCCAGCCCACCCAGTCCATCACAGGGCAGATACACTCACTCTCAGCTGGAGGGGTAACTCTGCGTCTCCAGTTCACCGGACGGCTAGGTTTGGACTGTGGGAGGAAACCCACCCCGTCAAGGGGAGAACAGGTACACTCCACAGTGAAAGGACTCCGGCTACCTGGCAGGGGAACCGAACCCAGACCCAGCTGTGAGAGGACAGCGCTACCCGCTATGCCGCTGTGTCGCCCTCGGTTGATTCTCAGTGTGGAATTTTCCTTTGGAATCTGCTGAGAAAAATACCACATAACAAATTATTCAAATCTTCAGTCCATCCATTCCTTCTGCCTCCAAAATGTCAGGTGGTGAATGTGTAGATAGATAGATAGATAGATAGATAGATAGATAGATAGATAGATAGATAAGGTCACTTAGATATGAAATTCTAAATTAAATAATTTGGCATGATTTTATTTTTGAAATCTTACAGAAACGATAAAAGCCATATTTAAAAAACAGGGCAACTTTAAAAGTTCTGCACGTCATCAAATGTCAGGTAGCCCAACCAAAAACTAAGGACAAAGGTGTAATGTCAAGGTCAAGGTCAGTCTGTCATGTCAGGTGGTACAACCTCCTCAGCAAAACCATGAAAATGTATATAACATTCATAATAACGTTTATAATAATGTTAATAATTAATCTGAATGTCAGATGGTACAACCAGTAAGTCCCATGGTGCAACTAGAGCAGCTTTAATACCTGAAACCGGCCAATACAACTTTAATAACACTACATATACTGAACATCTCACACACACATACACTCACACACACACACACACTCACACAAACATACACACTCACACAAACACTCACACATACACACACACACACTCACACAAACACACACTCACACAAACACACACACACTCACACATACACACACACGCACACACTCACACAAACACACACACACACACACACATACACACACACACACTCTCACACTCTCACACACATACACACACACACACACACTCACACATATACACACACGCACACACTCACACAAACACACACACACTGATGTGCGTATAAAGATGTATATGTGCAGATATAAACACACATCATCTCTGTTTTAATAATACTTTATAGAGTTCCTTACAAACGTTATGCGGTTTACTGCTGGAGATCTGGTATTCGTAGCCTCGTACGCGAGCGTGGCGCCAGTTTAGACTGAAATTAAAAATATGGGTGGCCGAATCTGTTTTGGGTTAGAGCGACCTGCAGCTGAAACAGCGGAAGACAAACAAGTCAGATTATACTGACATCAAAGCTTTTCAAATGACCGTGTACAGCAGACACCGGTCACGTGGAATTAGTCTCACAGGCAACCAGCAGGTGGCGCCGGTCTGCACTTTCCCTCCTCTAGTTTCCCAACCTCAGTGGAGGCATGCTGTCCTCCATAAGTTATCTTCAACTGTATCTGCAGTGTCCACTCTATCAGCTCCACTGACCATACAGGACACTCTGTAGGTGTACAGGTCCAGACTGTAGTCCATCTGTTTCTCTGTGTACTGTATTACCCTGTTCTTCAATGGTCAGGACCCCCACAGGACCACCACAGAGCAGGTATGATGTGGGTGGTGGATCATTCTCAGCACTGCAGTGACCCTGACGTGGTGGTGGTGTGTTAGTGTGTGTGGTGCTGGTGTGAGTGGATCAGACACAGCAGTGCTGCTGGACACCTCAGTGTCACTGCTGGACTGAGAATCGTCCACCAACCAGAACTATCCAGCCAACAGCGTCCTGTGGGGCAGCGTCCTGTGGGGCAGCGTCCTGTGGGGGTGCGTCCTGTGAGGCAGCGTCCTGTGGGCAGCATCCTGTGTCCACTGATGAAGGACTAGAGGATGACCAACACTGCACTGTGCAGCAGCAGATGAGCTATCGTCTCTGACTGTCCATCTACAAGGTGGAGCAGCAAGGTAGGAGTGTCTAATAGAGTGGACAGTGAGTGGACACAGTGTCTCTTGTAAAGCGAGTCTGGCTGGCGAAGGAAACAGCAGCGCATAAGAGGCAGTGTGGCAGCAGAGGCCAGCAGAATGGATGTTGCGGTCCCGCCTGCTATGATGCCGGCAGAGGGCCGGCTAGGGCCTGGTGCAGCATGGTGGTGCTGACGATGCTCCTCAAACGGCGTAGGCATGTCTCTCCCTGCAGAGACGGGAGAGACACTTGTAATGTAAATAAGTACTTAGCTTAACATGTCTGCACATGTGGGCTGGCTAGCAGGACTTAGCGGCCACCACGAGCAGCCACAGTCTTCTACACCAACACCACAACATACTGGAGACATGGTGACCCCTGGTCCCCATCACCGCCACCACCACCACCGCTGTAAGGACATCTGAGCCAATGTCTCACACTAAACCACTATGTACTGAATTATTGTGCACACTGTTTAGGTGTACTGCCTCTTTGGAATGCCCCACATACAGAGGGAAGGCATTGGCAGCTGGAAATGGGTGGGCTTCTTTAGACAAAGAGGAGGGCTTTAGAGGGAGCTGCTTGTAGAATAGAACCCTAAGCAGCCCTATGGAGCCACCACGTCAACAGGTCTGAGGAGAGACGCTGTAGAGACGCAACACCGTGACATCCGAGTGTGAGGACCGATATAAAGCAAAGTACTAAAGATAAGCCAGGCGTGGAGGAAGTCAGTGAGACCCCTCACTCCTCCGGTTCCGATTTATTTCCCAAAAAAATATGACTTGCGGAGAGTTTACGCAGAGCAGTGAAAAGCTAGCCGAGATTTCCGCGTCCGCAGATTCGCCGTCTTGTATCTGATGGAACTCTGAGGGCGGCTAGCAGCTAAAGAAAATAAGACCGTGTGTTTGTGGTCCGCAGATTCGCCATCTTTTATCTGATGGGACAGTATTTCTGAGGCGGTTATTGGTATTAGAAAAAAAGGTGTTTTTTTGGTGATATTTTGGCAGCTCGGGAGGTAAAGAAGAAGAGTTCCCGGGTACAGGAGAAGGAGTTTGGCTTCTAGTCATGGCGGGCTGGTCGGATGGAGTCGCGAAGTTGCTGCTCGTAGTCTCCTGTTGGCTCTGCGTGTACGGAGAAACGGGCAAACCAGAGGTTAAACCTGAGGTAAGTCGGGATTTTCTTTCTTATAGTAAGATTTGAGACTTAATATAAATAACTAGAGTGAAGTTGGCTCATTATTCGCCAGCGACTTTTTCGAATTAGCCCGTCCACCTTAAATGGTGCAGCTATTCCATTCTGGCGCCTCAGGCGCCAGAATGGAATAGCTGCACCATTTAAGGTGGAACGGACGATTTCATAAAAGTACATTTTCTTGGGAAAACACATACATTACTTACATAAACCAATATATAAAACTCTATAAACCCTTTTATTGACATGGTCGGTACACTTGAAGGCATAGTTTGTCTTATAACCTAAAAATAATCTTTAAAAAAATAAATAAAATAAAATATGCATTGCATCATCAGGCTGAACATCGTAAATGTTTTTTTTTACCATCATATTGCTGCCACTAATATTGCACATAATAGCTCAGAAGACATATGGTGGTTTTCATAGTGAATAAACTAGCGACGTTAGTGCTGTAGACCCCTGGAGACCCCCGGCTCCCATCCCCACCTCCACCAGAGTAAAGAAATACCAGCCACTGGATTGTGCAGGAAGTCTGAAAACCTGTGCTTGCTTTATAATGAGCTGTTAGCAGAGCTCCAGAGCTCCTAGCTTATAGACTTAGCCCAGCATGGTATCAGCCAGTGTTTAAACCTCATAGCTAGAACCCTAGAATACCAGGTCACGCGCTCACTGCTCGACCACCACCGAGACATGACATATGTACATATGCGTAAGCCGAAATGAGTTCCGGCTGGGCTAGCGCGGCAGAGCGTGTGCCGCACTGGCCCCGTGTGTTCTGGTCTTGTGACTCTGAAGTAATGCTTTTGTGTTGTAAGAAGTTAGAGGAGTCATGTGATGAGAGGAGAGGGGCAGGAGGATGCTGAGTCTGCAACTAGGGCCTGGTTTACTGTGGATAGGATCGGGAAGAGAGGGGGCCGGAGAGCCGCCCCCCCCGCCCCACCGCTGAGGATCCCGACATCTGTTCTGAGTTACGATTATGGTCACAAACAAGAGAAGGAGACTTCACGGCTTCAGCTGGCTACCATTTTCTCGTCCCGCTTATCAGCACACGCTTAGAAAAGGTGGTTCTTCCAGGGTTCTCCTGCAGCGAGGGTCTGTTTAGCACCACTGAGCTTATAACAATAGGTGCTGCACACGGAGCCACACGTTTGCTTAGCCTCCGTATCCTCCTTCCCAAGTGTTATACACGGTTATCCTTAGTAGGGGTGCACTGATCCAGCTTTCTCAGCTCCGATATCGATACCGGTGCCTAAATTCTGAGAACTGGACGATACCCGATACCGATACTGATCCGATACCACTGCTGAGTGAATAGACTGGACAGGGAGAGATCTGAGGCGTCAGGATTGGCTTACACGTTACCGTACTAAGCCTGTAAAACAGAATTCCCTCCCACAGCAGACTCTCCGGCACGCTCCATGTTTGGAAGTGAAGTCTATCGGAATGCTGTGCATGTGCTGATGGCATATGGGATAGCATGTGTGGCAAACAAATAGATCGGCCTAATGATCCGATACCCGATCCAGCTAATTTTATTAGTATCGGGACCGATATCCGGTCCGGTCCGGTCCGGTCCAGTCCGGTGAAGCTGGTGTTCAGGATCTCAGGAGGATCGGATCTGCTCACCAGCAGCTTACGCACAAGCCGTGCAGCTCCAGTGCATGCTCGCATTACCACACATGGAGATTATCAAATGTTCCGAGAAGAACTGAACCTCATGTCCCGTCTTATTCGGAATGCCGTACGGATGATAGAATTCCTAGTGAAGATGATTCTGTTCTGCTGACACTGAAAGGCATGCAGATATGGAAGTCTCAGACCACTGTGCTCAGTGAGATCTGTGTTTGCCCATAAACAGTCACCAGTCCACGGAGCTCCTACCAGCGAAATCTGAATCACAGTCCGTTTTTGTCCTGGGCTTACGGCTGGGAAAATCGGAGCTGCCCAGTCACATCCTGTGGTAAAGAGGAAGTGGTCAGGGGCTTTTCCGTGTGTGTTTGAGCACCAATATCCTGCGAACTGATGTTTATACCACACAGAAGAGGAAGTGGGAAAGGATGGAGGGAGTAGAGTTCATAGAAGAGTGGCTTTAAGAAGGAGAGGGGGATGAATGAAGGCTATTGAATCAGGAAAGGGAAGAGGTGAAGAATAGAAGCCATTGTATATCCGAACTATGATGTCATGCAGGGAACAAAAGGGAGTGACGGAGTCAGAGAGGGCTCCAGGCTAGAACCGTACAGCACCGTGGGCTGCGGCAACAGTGGGGCTCTAACACCACTCAGAGTCCACACCATGTAGTGACTTCCTGTGGGGGGTTTAGAGGTGGACGTCTGGTTCAGTGTTTCACACCGAGCCACTCTGACGGACTCCGAAGTCAGAATTCCTGGCTCATTCCTTGGCGTTCCCTGTCTCTGCCGAAAGCAGATGCTTCTCCTACAGTGATGAGGTGGGAGAACTTCTGGGAAGGTCTCCAGGACTGTTTTTGTATTCCTGCACATTGGAAATGAATCCGTGACTCTTACAGTGCAGATGCTTCCGATGTAAACAGAGTCATTCCGAGTGGTGCGTCAGCCGTAGACTCCATTCATGGTGGAGGGATACATGCTGCAGGGCGCTGTGAGGTCAAATAGTCCCCCAAAGGAACTTAGTATTTCCAGGTTTTCCAGATTTTCATCATCAACATTCCATACACACTCAGAACACACGTGTAGGGGCACTGGTGGGTTAGATAGTCAGTACAGTGTCTATATGTGTTCTCATGGAGAACACCGGTTCCCATCACCACCACTGTACAGAACATCTGAACCACCTCACACCAAACACCCACTCGGAATTATTTGGGTTACGTCACATAATTGAGTAACTGAAGTGTGGGTGGGAATTCCCCGCGTTTGGGGGACTTGAGCACGATGTCCTTCTGTCCGTTGTACTGGTGTTGAAGCTAGCTGGTTGCGTAGCAGAGCGATCGTGTTCTGATCAGTAGTGGAACCCGGCTGGACGTTTGGTCGGGTTACTCAAAAGTCTCGCCTTCTGAGGTTGACCATTGTCTGGTCTCACTAAACACAGGGTTCTGTGCTAGGCCTCATCTTCCAAACACGCCTGCTCCAGTAACCCTGGCAGTGGTCCACCGTCATGAGACAGAAAATCCAGGGTTGGATCAAACGTGCTGGCGAAGCAAGTCCTCCCGCGCAGGAATAGGTTCGCCCCAGGTTATGGGCTGTTGCTAAACCCACTAGTGCATCTTCTCAGCGGGGAATTCCACAGACCGTATTCCAAAATACACACCCAGTTCAGTCATTTACGGTGTAAACAAAGTCATCCAGAGGGGTGGGTTCTGATGCTCCATTCCAGAGTCAGAACTGCTCAATGATGGGGTGATGGGACCCAGACGTCTCAATCATTTAGTCCCGGTAAAGCTCCCTCAGGAAGTGTTTACCACTTTATGCAGTATGAATCCACTACCTGGTACCTAGTACACAGTTCCACAGGAGCTTTAAGGAACCTATGGTGGTTCTAAGACATGTTGTATACACAAGTATCCAATGGAATGGAATTCCCTTGGAATAATCACAAGGCCTTTTGGTAGTTTTCTTGTGGATGACCTAGAACACTCAACTGGTCAAGAACCAATCGCCCAGTTACTTGGAGTTCCCTGCAGGACAGTTGACGTCAGCGCCGACTAACTGCTCCCACAGGTGCAAAAAATCAGAATTTAAAGTCTGTAACAAAGACAGACTCCTGACGTCAGTAGGGCATGACGTGCTGCGTTCAGTGAACTCTGCTAGCCTTTAAGGAACCGGAGAGTCTCAGAAGGCCCTACAAACAAGGTGCGCCAGGAGCAGATAGCTTCCAGAGCGCACTAGAAGTGAACCCCAGTCCACCGATTTCAGAAGAACCAAGGTTCGGTGCTCTGGACGTCTCCCAGACTTGGAAAACAGCTTTCGCACTTGACCCAACACACCAAACCCATGGAGCAGGCAGGCCTGGGTCCGGAAAAAGCCCTTAGGGCATTGTAGGAGTTACCAGCTTTACACTGTGCAGCATAACAGGGCGTAGACTCTCCAGGTCTTCAGGAAACCGGGGCTAGTGACCTTCAGTATCTGACCTTTGAAGCTCTGTAGGGCAGCAGAGAATGGACGCCAGAGGTTCTGGAGTTACAACACCAAGGTACCTACCTTCTCTGATGCATCCATGTTATCAGTGTCATGATCACGTGATCAGGGAGTGGTCAAGATCAGGTCTAGTAAGGAGTCTACGTGGTCTACCTGGTACGGACACACATACCTTCAACCTCAAGCTTATCTCCAGATTCCTCAGACTTCCAGCTCCTTCCTTACGGACCCACTTGCCTGTCTGAGTAACAGAACTGGGATAGCCATTTTGGATCTTGACCCATTTTGGATTTCTTGGACCCTCATTCGGCAAAACGGTCCAACTGGGTCAAACATCCCAAGCCAGAGGTGGGCAGCGCTGGAGTTCAGCCCGAAGGTTAACCGCTGAGCTGAATGGAGTTTGAGCAGAGACCTGGTCGTCCAGGGCTGATGTCGCACACTCCTGCGCTGAGCGTCCTATGCTAGATCAGACTTTGCGATAACTGGGTCCTTTGATGAATGTCCAGCCATGCTGTTACCCCTGGCTTACACTCCTTTAGAGCGGCTGGGTGGTACGAACTGGTGGGCTTCAGAGGCGGCGTGGAACATCTGCAGCCTTTGGAGATCCCTGGAGAACGCTGAAGCCTCTCCAGACTTGTTCACCCTGTGTTTAGGTTCATGGTTTCCTTAGCTGCCTTCTTACTAATATCCGTAGGTGCCGTATTCCGGCCTGTGGCCCAATGTGTGATCTCCCATCCTGCCCCAAACGTAACCCAGTATCAGGACTAGCTCTGACTGAGACTGGAGAAGTGCAGGCCCAAGGCTAAGTGGGCCAGGTGCTAAAATAGCTTGACTTATAGCTGCATAAACAGCAGCTGGAGATCTCATAGACACGGCCGTGGAATATGATTATATTATATCCTCAGCCGTCTTCCTCGGAGCGCCCAACCACAGGCATTCATGGAAAACGAAGCACCATTAAAATCCTCCGCCGCTGGAGTTCCACCTCAGAGTGGGTGATTTAAAGACCTACGGCTGAGGACGGAGAGGAGCGGTCCATGTCGGGGTATGAGCGGGTTCCAAAAGACCTGTGGACGCGTGGGACTGTACCGATACCGATACCGCTGAAGTTCAGTTCCCCACGGTGATGTTAGTGACCCCTGGTGGTCAGGACACGCGCTGGGGCCGACCTAGCATATCCCTAGGGATGCTAGCGGAAATTAGCATTCCTGTGTAGAGCCGTTTTCTGTCTCTTGTGTTTTTCGACTGAGCTTAGACAATGCACAACTCTACTGCTATTCCATTTTTCCTTTTCTCCCGTTTCATTGCCGACTAACTATCCGTCGTTTATTCATCCCTCGTTCCTCCCATAGAGTCCCAGTCATTTTTGGACCCCTCTAAAGCCGGCCATTTCATTCGGCCTAGAGGTGCGAAGCTTTACATACACACTAGGGGCAGGTCCCCAGGCACCAATCCACAGCCATACTGACCCGCACTCCTCTATCTATCGTTGATTCATCCCTCGTTCCTCCCATAGAGTCCCAGTCATTTTCGACCCAAACCCAGCAGTAACGTTTCCATTCGCCCGAGAGCCACCAAACTTCACGTACTCACTAAGGGTAGGCCCCAAATGATAATCCACAGTCATAACGACCCGCACTCGTTTACTCATCCCTCATTCGTCACTGACCAAGCTGTGCAACCATCCCGCGTTTCCTTCAGGAAGTGCACTTTTCTAGTTTGGTTCTAAAGTTCTAGGGGTCTCTGTTCATGACGGGGGGGTTCTTCAGGGGTTCATTAGTACAGATGGTGATTCTGTATAGAGGCCAAATACTCAAAAAAGCCATTTGCATGGTTCTTTGCATTGATGGAGGATTGCCGTGTATGGTTCTGTAGGTCATTAGAAAGGGTTCTAGTCTTGTTATGATGTCGAGCATCTGTCTGAAGAACCATTTCACCATGCACAGAACCATCTACGCATGCAAATCATTTCCAGTCTGAGCAGTGCAGTTCCCAGGAAGCGCATGAAGGCACGAACGCCCGCGTGGTGGTGATAGGGTTAGCTGGCTGTCGGGGCTCTCTATGGTAACTGGAGAAGCCGGACTGCCTTGGATATGATCACCTCTGGTTGGGATCTTGTTTTATTCCGTTGGCTTTGAGGAAACGGAACATGTGAGTCATTCTTTCCCTGCAGTTTGGTCGTCTTTCTTTTACCCTCTCGGATATTAACTGCCAGGCAGCGTGCACACACGCGACAGCCTTCCCGCTCTCCGGGGAAGGGCAGTGAAACGATGTGCTGGGATATAACGAGTTTGAGAAACCCTAATTAGGTCATGTGGCCATATTATGAAAAACATGGGATTCGTTTAGAGATGCCGTGTCGGAGGACTTCCCAGCCTTTACAGAGCTGTTCCATTGCACAAGAGGTCTGAGGTTGATCCTCTCAGCACCCATTAGTACCCAGCTTGTAAATCTGCCCTGCATGGAGCGACCTCAGTTAGCAGAACTCAGCAAACCGCTGACAGTAACCTAAAGGTGAGCTCATCCGACTTTCCAAAACGTCCACATAAATAAGCGGCTATGATGTAAACAGAGTCGTTCTGAGTGGGTTCGGTGTGAAATGCTCGGTTCTAGATACAGTCAGAGCTGTTCCCAGTGGTGGTGAAGGTAACCAGACGTCCCCTCTAAAAGCTCCCTCACAGGAAGCTCCTACAGGAGGTGGTTCTGAATACGCTGCCTGATGTCTGAGACGCTGTTTATGATAGTGTGGAGAAGATCTCAGCCTTAAACTCCATTCATGGTGGAGGGATACATGCTGCAGGGCGCTGTGAGGTCAAATAGTCCCCCAAAGGAACTTAGTATTTCCAGGTTTTCCAGATTTTCATCATCAGCATTCCATACACACTCAGAAGACACGTGTAGGTTCAGTTGGTGGTTCTAGACCGTCAATACAGTGTCTATATGAGTGCTCTAGACATGGAGAACCCTGGTTCCCTTCACCACCACTATAAAGGTGTTTTTTTTACGTGTACTACTTCGAGCCAAACTCATTTAGACCTTTTTAAGATGAGATCAAAGAGGACTTCAAAGAGGTTCTCTTTCAGGTCCTTCTTAGTGCCGATAAGATCTCAAACCACACCTCCTTCAGAACTCGGACTCCTTTCACACCGCTCGCAGTGGGCGCTCGCCGTCTGGCTGCGCAGGTGGCCGGCGCTCTTTGATATAGCTAACTTTTGTGGTGGGGAATGAGACGACCAGACACGCCTGCTGCTGACTTGGACTTGGCCAAAGCGTGTTGGACCGAGGAGTCCAGGTCATTCGTGCGGCGCTCCGTGCGGAACTGTTTGGAACCCAGTGCTGCGTGTGTGTCTACCACGTCTCCCAGCGGTCTGGTCGTGTCCTGTAGTACGGTCTCCGGTCTCTGGCGGTCTGTGTTGGTGTGCTGAAGTGCTGGAAGCCTGTGGTTGTGTACATACGGCAGGCCTCAGCAGAAAGTGGAGCTGGGGAAGGTTTGTTTTCACAGTGCATGAATCAGACCACAAACCGAACTCCAAACAGAGACCTCCCTCGAGACGGGGTCTGAGTTCATTCTGGGGGCCGTTTCGGGGGTTTCTGAGTTCATGGTCACATACGCACAGGAAGCCATGACCTCCGAACCCGTGGACGGTGCTACGCCCAGTGAGGGGAAGGGGGCTGAGCTGGAGACAGGCGGGTTAGGTCATCTGTAGGAGAATAATAGCTGTTCTAGCTGAGGTTACCATTTGACCTTCAGCTGAACGAGCTGTCCCTGCATACCTGGTGACCAAACTACATATGAGCCGGACCCTCATACACCGAAGGGACGTCTTAAAACTATTCCTCTTCGCTGATTTACTCAGCGATTTAATAATCTATCCCAGTCCCAGCTCAGTTAAAACCGATCAGGGTGAGTTTGAGTCAGGGATTTAAATCCCCAAGACTGCTGTTAGATCGGATTTGCTTCTCCGAGGTCTGAGATGCAGTTTATGATACTGCATTCTGCCGTTCACGGTGGAGGGATACATGCAGGCCACTGTGAGGCAAAATGGTCCCCCCAAGAAATTATATCTGAGACCTCAAATCGGTCGTCTTGTCAGACGCCTGTCCGTGCTGTTCCTTGTAAGTGATCAGATCGGATTTGTGTGTCCTGACACCACCAGTCCAACGGCATGACTGGCTCGTCCTCCGAACAGCTACTATGTCAAGTCATGGTCTTCTGGAATTCCGGTACTTCAGATTTGACAGTCAGTTTTGGCCGAGTTGCAAAGGTGATGTAAAGGTTGGTGTTTGGACGCGTCAGAGTTTATGTGGGATCGGATTTCATCAAAAATCACACACACATATATATATATATATACACACACTCCGGATGTTCCAGAAATCGAAACCGAAGCTCTGTTAAAGCACTGAGGTGTGGTCATGCCTTCTGTACCGTGTGGTGGAGGAGGGACATGGGGTGATGGAAGACCCTGTGGAAATCTACAGCCCGGCTCGGTTTAGCCCCAGTAGTGTCCTGTAGGCATCTGGAAGAGTCACCCCACCGAAAAGCGCCCAGCTAGCGGCTAACCGACGATTAAAAACAGAAGGGAAAAGCGAGCTAGCGCAAACTGTGCTGATCAACAGGCAGAATACCCTGCGCTGGAAAAACACTATCCAGCCCAGCGCCGGGGCCAAACCCCATAAAGAGTTGCACATTTTCCAAGTAGGGCCATCTCACGCAGCTGTGGAAAACACTGGAGTCAGCGCGGGTCGGAACGCTGCTAATACCTCACTCCGGGTGGATCCAGGCTGGACTGAGTCGAAGCACAGTACCAAGTTTAAGTGTGCTTTTCAGAAGCGTCACAAATCATACCCGGTCAAGCACACGGCATACTGCAAAACCTCCAGCCTGGATCCGGAAGTGGAGAGGATTCCAGAGTATCACAGGAGGAGATTTACCAGTTACGGGTTTGGGAAGTTTACAGAATGGGGAACGCAGCTCATTGTTTCAGGAGCTGTGGAGTGTTGAATCAGTTCTTGATCCCGTTTGGAAGCTGAAACGGGAAGTTCCATGGTTCCTATGTCCAGTGGTATGTGGTTCCAGAGTCTCTGCACTGCAGCTGCAGAAGCTCAGTCGCCCTCGAGCTTCAGCTGGGACTGTGGAGCAGCCAAGTCCTACTGCTGTAAGGACCTCAGGGACCTGGAAGAGGAAGGAGGGTTTAGGGCGTCTGTCCTGCCCGACCCTGGGCCTGTTGTGGGGGAGGGGCTTATGATCCCTTCCAGTCCGACCTGCGGAGTGATAGCACAGACGCTGTATGGTTATGATCTTATACAGGGCCTGTAGTCATGGTGACGCAGCAGTGTCATTGCAGGATGTTGTTTTTCCACATTGAGGTGTGTAACCGCCGTTTCCTGTTCCTCGGTGCTTTAGGCCTGGCTGCAGCAGTATGGTTACCTGCCTCCCGGAGATCTCCGCATGCAGGCGGCACGCTCCCCTCAGTCCATTTCCTCTGCCATCTCTGCCATGCAGAGGTTCTACGGCCTGACCATCACCGGAAACCTGGACCCCGCAACCCTCACGTGAGTGGACTGCACACACAGCGTGCTGTTACTAGTGAATAAAGGTCTGTTCGAGTTCTCTATTCGTTCATAGCCCAGGTACGCTGGGCAGATGACCCGCCAGGTGAGCCCGCCACTCTCCTCCAGCAGGGCGTGTCTCCGGAGACACTACAGTTCTTCTGGCCTACTGTCTGTATGTAATCGGCCAGTTATATAACCCAGCAGAACTGGAGGTATATGACTACGTAGCTGGGCGACCACAGAGCGAAGGACGTGTACCTTAGAGCTGCAGAACTCGTGGTGTGGCTTTCTGCCGTGAACACACGTTAAAGCGTGACGTGGCCGAGCGGATCAAGCGGCACTGAACAAGCAGAGCGGCAGAATAACGTAGTTAGATGATTTAACCACAGACGGAAGCACCGGACACCGTCTAAGAATAATAATACCAAGCCCAGCTTATCAAACCACATCCCAGTTACAAGTTTCCCAAACAGAGAACTGACTCTAAAGCTAAAATGACACTGTTAGCATGTAAACGGCTAATATTAGCGGGATTAGCCAACTAACGTCGTCTATACAGCTAAATCAACCTCATAGTTACGAATATCCCAAACAGAGAACTGACTCTGACGCTTAAAATGACACCATCGGCTAATAAGAGCAAATTAGTCAGCTAACGTCGTCTACACAGCTAAAACAACCTCATAGTTACGAATATCCCAAACAGAGAACTGACTGTGAATCTTAAAATGACACTGTTAGCATGTAAACGGCTAATATTAGCAGGATTAGCCAACTAACGTCGTCTATACAGCTAAAACAACCTCATAGTTACGAATATCACAAACAGAGAACTGACTCTGACGCTTAAAATGACACCATCGGCTAATAAGAGCAAATTAGTCAGCTAACGTCGTCTACACAGCTAAAACAACCTCATAGTTACGAATATCCCAAACAGAGAACTGACTGTGAATCTTAAAATGACACTGTTAGCATGTAAACGGCTAATATTAGCAGGATTAGCCAGCTAACGTCATCTATACAGCTAAAACAACCTCATAGTTACGAATATCCCAAACAGAGAACTGACTCTGACGCTTAAAATGACGCTGTTAGCATGTAAATGGCTAATATTAGTGGGATTAGCCAGCTAACGTCGTCTATACAGCTAAAACAACCTCATGGTTACAGATTTCCCAAACAGAGAACTGACTCTAAAGCTAAAATGACACTGTTAGCATGTAAACGGCTAATATTAGCGGGATTAGCCAGCTAACGTCATCTATACAGCTAAAACAACCTCATAGTTACGAATATCCCAAACAGAGAACTGACTGTGAATCTTAAAATGACGCTGTTAGCATGTAAATGGCTAATATTAGTGGGATTAGCCAGCTAACGTCGTCTATACAGCTAAAACAACCTCATGGTTACAGATTTCCCAAACAGAGAACTGACTGTGAAGCCTAAAATGATGCTGTTAGCATGTAAACGGCTAATATTAGCGGGATTAGCCAGCTAACGTCATCTATACAGCTAAAACAACCTCATAGTTACGAATATCCCAAACAGAGAACTGACTGTGAATCTTAAAATGACGCTGTTAGCATGTAAATGGCTAATATTAGTGGGATTAGCCAGCTAACGTCATCTATACAGCTAAAACAACCTCATGGTTACAGATTTCCCAAACAGAGAACTGACTGTGAAGCCTAAAATGACACCATCGGCTAATATTAGCGAATTAGCCAGCTAACATCATCTATACAGCTAAATTTAATCTCCCAGTTACAGATTTCCCAAACAGAGAACCGATTCTGAAGCTAAAAATTACACTATTAGCATGTAAACAGCTAATATTAGCGGGATTAGCCAGCTAACGTCATCTATACAGCTAAATTTAATCCCCCGGTTACAGATTTCCCAAACAGAGAACCGACTCTGAAGCTAAAAATGACACCATCGGCTAATATTAGCGAATTAGCCAGCTAACGTCGTCTATACAGCTACAGCAGCCTCTCAGCGAAAGGGTACACTGCATTATCTTATCAGTATTAATACAGGACATTAATTTAGATCATCTAGCTCATTCCAACATAACTCTCCAGGAATGAGATCATTCCGGTTTTAATAACGGAGTACTGCAGCTTGGTATGAGCTGGGTTCCGCCTGGGCGTGCCCATCAGGTCCGTGATGAGCTTATGGACTGGGTTATTAAACGGTCTCTCTGATGTGCTCTGATCACTGATGAAGGTTCCTGCGTGTGTGTGTTCAGGCGTGTAGTTGTAAAGATGGGGAGCTAGCGTTAGGGAGCGGGGGGTTTCGGGGAGGGGGCTGACAGACGGAGTCCGCTGTTGGCGTGCCGTGGCGGTTTGGTTGTTGTGCTGTCGGACGCTGTTGCCCGGTGATTTAACCGGCTCTGCGTGTCTGCACTAATAAGGGGAAAAACAAAATGTGACCTCATGTGCTGGGTTGTTTTGCCAGGGCAATGAAGAGGCCCCGCTGCGGCGTTCCAGATAAGTTTGGAGCGGAGCTGAAGAGCAACCTGAGGAAGAAGCGATACGCTATCCAGGGACTGAAGTGGGAGAAGAAGGAGATCACGTTCTGGTAGGAGACAAATCGTTCCGCAAATGAGCCGATTGAGTTGAAGTCCGGAGGGTTGCCGGTTCGGTGAACTAACTCCGCCCCCCTGGTTCCCTCACTTATGGAAAAGTCATTTTTGGCGCACAGCGCGGCCCATTCCATTCCACTTTAGGTTTGGTCTGGCCAGAACTTCTGCGCTGAGCTGTCTGTAATGTAAATCACTTTCCCCCCCTCCCCCTCCCCCTCTCCCCTGCCATCGCCGTATCGTCCTTTTTCCAATGGCCTACTTTTCCGTGATTGCCTCTCCGGGTTGATCCTTTCTTCTCCTCTCCTTTCTTTCCTCAGCATACAGAACTACACCCCCAAGGTCGGGGAGTACGAAACCCACGAAGCCATCCGAAAAGCCTTCAAGGTGTGGGAGGGTGTCACGCCTCTGCGCTTCCGAGAGATCCCTTACAGTCACATTAAGGACAAGGCCTCCGACTTCGCGGACATCATGCTCTTCTTCGCCGATGGGTTCCACGGAGATGCCAGCCCGTTCGATGGCGAGGGAGGGTTCCTGGCACACGCCTACTTCCCCGGCAACGGCATAGGAGGAGACACGCACTTCGATGCCGCGGAGCCGTGGACGATTGGGAACCGGGATCTGCAGGGTAAGAAGGCTGATAGAGATGCTGTGGTTCTCCTGGAATTCCGCTCGTGTGGGCGGTTCCTGCGGGAAAATAGATGGCATGTCCCAGCAGGGCTCCTTCGGGGTGTGGTCTTCCGGCTGCTTCAAAGCAGGCCTCACGTTCAGCTCCTTTGTTGGGTGTGTCCTGGATCGTCCTGACTGTAAACAGCTCTTTAAACTTCCACCTGGGTGGGTTCCTGGGACAGGTAATCCGGTCTCCAGTCCAGGCATTCCAGCGAACACGACTGGATGACCAAATTCCCTCGGCACACATCACGTCCAGCATGAATCTGCAGTATGGAACGCGATCACTGCAGAGGAAAGACATGCAGGCCGCTGCAGACATGGCAGATGCAGGCGTGTGCACAGACCACGCAGGACCACCGTTACACGGCCTGGACCCCTCTCCATACCTCAGATGTGTTTACCTGTTACGGTGACATGCAGCACACAGGACTACACTGAAACACCAGTAACAGATCCGTGATCCAGCGAGCAGTGGTGTCCTCCATCAGTCATCCT
>JAMWET010002350.1:50000-101185 GCA_024036415.1 Prochilodus magdalenae
CTCTGACTCCCGCTCCCGCAGGTTACACGTACTTCTACAAAACCAACAAATACTGGAAGTTCAACAACCAGCTGCTGCGAGTGGAGCCTGGCTACCCCAAGTCTGCCCTCAGGGACTGGGTAGGCTGCCCAGACGATGACCCCAAGACTGGCGGAAGAGGTGGCGGCGGCGGAGGCAACGACGGCAACGACGGCAACGACGGTAACGACGGCAACAACGGAAACGACGGCAGTGACGGCAACGACGGCAGGGGCCGCGAGGAGGACAAGCACGAAGAGGAGGACAGAGTGGAGGAGACTGATGTGATCATCATCAAGGTGGACAACGCTGAGGGTGGCGGGAGCGGCGTGGCAGCGGTGGTGGTGCCGCTCATGCTGCTGGTGTGCGTGATCTGCACGCTGGGGGCGCTGCTCTTCTTCCGCAGGTACGGCACTCCGCGCCGTCTGCTCTACTGCCAGCGTTCTCTACTGGACAAGGTTTAGAGAGGAGGAGTGGTGCGAGGAGAGGGGGACCACAGAGGATCGGAGGAGGAGGAGGAGGAGGAGGAAGTTTCGGAAGTGCAGCATGGCAGTATTCGGGATGAAGGAAGTTGAAGCCCTGGCTCTGAGGTTCGGCACAGTATTCCCAGCCGGAATCCCAGAGCTCTGAACGCAGGAGCTGGCTAGCAGTGACACGAAGAACCAGTGGACTGTAGTAGTTAAGGTCTATTTGGACGGTGTGCTCTTTCGGATTTTGTTTAAAATTCCTGAATGTGTTTTTTAAAAAGGGAAAAGATCCACTTTAATTGTAGCTGGGAATTTTCCACACTAGAACACGTCTTATAATACTCAGCATGCACCTGTATGACTCTGATACCAATGACATCTATCTATCCTTACCAAGTCGGGAAGGGTTCCTCGGGTAATGTCGTAGGAGAACCTTTACAGGGAGAACCACGGTGGAAATCAGAGCTGTGAGAGTACAGACCCTGTAGAGGTAAGGGAGAGGCGTCTGGGTTGGTCCTGTCATCAGGAGGTTTAGAGGCCGATTCCCGCCAAGGTGTAATCCGCTTTGTAGGATCCGGGTGGGGGTTCTCTATCCTCCCGATCACTCGTCCGCAGTGCAAGCCAGAGTGCTAGCCAGCATGCTAGCAAGCGTGCTAGCCAGAGTGCTAGCCAGCATGCTAGCAAGCGTGCTAGCCAGAGTGCTAGCCAGCATGCTAGCAAGCGTGCTAGCCAGAGTGCTAGCCAGCATGCTAGCCTGGCGTCTCTAAGAAAGCATGTGCTAGCTTGTCCTCCACCCTCCCAGCCTGGAAGCGTCATGCTCCAGATAGCGGACCACTCTGAGACGCACACTCATAAGTCTCCCGCTCAAAACTTCTTCTACGGCATTCCTCAGTAACCCTTTCCCGGACTAATCCCGGCCTCGGTAGGTCTGTCACCGTCATAAACCGATTCACTGCCTTGTGAAAAGCCTGAAGGGGCTAAACTGACCGGTCATCTGGGCTGGCGGGGTGGTGTGGGGTGGAGGGCCATGCTGAAGGGTTGCTAGCTCACGTCTACATCACTACCACTAGGAAGGGTGAGCTAGCAACCAGACGGTTGTGGGTTTGCATCCTACAGCGTCAACCACACACCGCCCTACGACGTGACACAGTGCTGCCCCCAGAGAATGACTGGTCAGAGCTCAGTATTACGAGGTGTCAACAGAGTGATTCCGAATGGGTTTGGTGTGAGGTGGTTCAGATTCTGTACAGTGGTGGTGGTGATGGGAACCAGGGTTCTCCATGTCTAGAACACACATCTAGACACTGTATTGACTATCTAACCCACCAGTGAACCTACACGTGTCTTCTGAGTGTGTATGGAATGTTGGTGATGATTATTTGACCTCACAGCGCCCTGCAGCATGCATCCCTCCACCATGAATGGAGTTTAAGGCGGAGATCTTCTCCACACTATCATAAACAGCGTCTCAGACATCAGGCAGCGTATTCAGAACCACCTCCTGTAGGAACTTCCTGTGAGGGAGCTTTTAGAGGGGACGTCTGGTTACCTTCACCACCACTGGGAACGCTCTGTAGAGCGGAGCGTTTCACAGCGGCACCACTCGGAATGACTCTGTGACTGTAGTGAGGCGGTTGGTGTGGTCAGGTGATTGTGATCTAATTTGGGAATTCTGAGCCGCACTGCGCTCATAAAGGAGCATCTCTATTTAAAGAGGAGCCTGTCATTTCCGCCGCCTCCTGTGCCTCCACTGTTCGGAGCGTGTATCGTGTTTATATGTGCTGATGGATCTGGAGTTGTTGATGATGCGTGTTTTGAGGTCGGTGTGGGGTCCGGGGGCCGGGGGCCGGGGGCCGATCCCAGTATCTTATAATGTTTTTGGTGTTTTTGTTTTTTTAACCTCAGCCAGACTTAAAAAGGGATGATGTTCCTTTCCTGTTGCTCCCACACAGTCTCCTCTTTCTCCTCCTTGGATCCACGTGTACTCCCTCTCGTCTAGCCTGTGACGCCAGCTCATCGCTGTTTGTTTGGCTTTCTGTGTGTTTTGATGTTCCTACCTGGCTGTGGTCGTCTGCGCTCCAGAGTCCCATCACGTCAGGCCACTGAATTGGACCACTTGGCAGAGTTAGAACTTTTAGAACTTAGTACCGTCACATCTAACCCAGTGCAGTGAACCCCACACACACACACACACACACACACACACACGTACACTCTCACACACACACACACTCACACACACACAGACATCAGTGAACACACAACCCTATCCACAAGTGCCTTGCTCCGGACCATGCACTTCAGTTATGTCCTTTCAGGTCAGGGGACCCCCTTAGAAGCCCCACCTTAGTATCCCCCTTAGCTTCCCTTCTTACTATCCCCTACCCCATCACCCCCCAAGTATTCTCCCAGCACCCCCCCCTTAGCCATTCTCACCCAATCACCCCCCCCCCATCCCTAAGCATCTCCCACCAGTCGCCAGCATTCCTCCCCAGCATCCCCTCGTCCACTATCACCCCCCCCCACTAGTATCCACTAGCATAGCCCCTCCCCATATCCTTCATTACCCCCTTTAGCATCCCCTCAAGCCCCTCCCAGCCCCTCCCAGCTACCCCTCTTACCACCCTCCAAGCCCCTCCCACCATCCCCAAACCCCTCCCAGCATCCCCTCCTACCATACTCCAAGCCCCTCCCAGCATCCCCATCTACCATCCTCCGAGCCCCTCCCACCATCCCCTCTTACCATTCCACAAGCCCCTCCCAGCATCCCCTCCTACCATTCCACAAGCCCCTCCCAGCATCCCCTCCTACCATTCCACAAGCCCCTCCCAGCATCCCCTCCTACCATCCTCCAAGCCCCTCTTGCCATCCTCCAAGCCCCTCCCAGCATCCTCTCTTACCATCCTCCAAGCCCCTCCCGCCATCCTCCAAGCCCCTCCCAGCATCCCTTCCCTTTTATCCTCCAAGCCCCTCCCAGCATCCCCTCTTACCATCCTCCAAGCCCCTCCCAGCATCCCCTCTTACCATCCTCCAAGCCCCTCCCAGCATCCCCTCTTACCATCCTCCAAGCCCCTCCCAGCATCCCCTCCTACCATCCTCCAAGCCCCTCCCAGCATCCTCTCTTACCATCCTCCAAGCCCCTCCCAGCATCCCTTCCCTTTTATCCTCCAAGCCCCTCCCAGCATCCCCTCTTACCATCCTCCAAGCCCCTCCCAGCATCCCCTCCTACCATCCTCCAAGCCCCTCCCAGCATCCCCTCCTACCATCCTCCAAGCCCCTCCCAGCATCCCCTCCTACCGTCCTCCACCCATCGTCAGTATATCCCCCCAGGCAATCCCCCAAATGGTCGGATAGGGAATAATCCAGGGTCCTGTTCACCCCGTCGCCTGCTACACCCTACTGCCTCCGTCAGGGAGTCTGCGTTTGTGCCTTCAGTAATAGCCGGTATATTGTACTGTATCCTAGACTGTTATTATTGATAATGATGATGTCATTAATATTATTATTATTATTATTATTATTGCTGTTATCGTTATTGTTGTTCTCCTCCACAGAAATGTGTTTGTTTATGTGTGTTTTTATAAACGTGGTCATTGAGACGTCCTGCTGGCCAGGCGACAGATGTTACCGAGTGGCCTTAACCGGGGGGGTGGGAGTGAACGGGGGGGTTTGTACTGTTTAAGATGAAATAAATTCCGGATGTGAAAACGAGTTCTCCGCCTGTGTTTACGCTCACGACTCGTGGTGCTCTGAGTTTTGGGAATCTTCAGAATTAAAACAATAATAATGATAATGATATTTTAATGATAATAATGATGGTTATCTAGCATGGACCGCCTGTACCCGGCCATCGGGCTCTTTTCCTTTATCGAGTTTTTAATAAATGCGGTTTTCTACGTTGTATCTGCTCGGGCATGTCTTTATTAGGCTGTTTTGTTATTTTCTTCTTTATTATGGCAATTAAAAAACCTCATAAAACCCCTGTCTGACCACCGAAATCATTCCCAGCAACACACGTCTGAGGGTCACACGACTTAGACCACCAGCCCTAAAACCTTCCCAGCACTGACCGAGTAAATCTGCAGCCCCTTCTACATACACTCATCAGAACAGCTACACCAGGAGGAGGTGTGGGGGTGCGGTGGTGTTGGGAAGGAAGATAAAGGAGACCAGGATCAATAACTGATGATAAATTTAGGCTGATATGATCAATATTTATTGAGCTACACATACAGAAGTCTGTCTCTCAGTATGGCGTCGGGCCGCCGTGTTCGCTAACCCAACACGCCAGACGTCTCGGTATGGAGCTGTAGAGGTTCCTGATGGTGTCCTGTGATAATCCATCCCCTGCAGCTTGAACATCCTCACACAGTTCCTGCAGATGGTGCGGTAGGGGTGGAGGTGGAGGGACACCAGGCCTTCTGGACGTGTGACAGACCGTTCATCTCGGTGCTGACCACGGTGCCTCCACACACGGATTCGTTGGGCGTCTCCACCAAGACTAAAGCGGGACTCGTCACTGAAGATGACCCGCTGCCATTCTGAGTCACTCCATGACAGTCTGGTACGACACCACTGCAGTCTTTGGTGACGGTGACGTGGTGTTAAGGACAGTCGTGGTAACGGTCTGTGTGGGTGTAGTCCTGCGTGGTGCAGCCGTCTGACAATGGTGCTGCACTAACAGGATGACGGTGCATGCCGGTATCCCAGCTGGGTGTAAGCTGTGTGATCACTCCACCTGGATTGTCTCCAGCAGAGGAATGTTTCCAGATCCGTTTCTGATCCTTCCGCTGGACTTTTGTTTTCTAACTCTTCCTGCAGTTTTAGGAATATTATAAGCAGCGTTCCAACTCCGGGATATGTTCAGTCTGATTGGGAATTTAACTTCTGAACGGGATGTACAGTTAGTGTTTGTGTGCTGTAACAGGTTTATTTACACTCTGTTAACCCTGAGGCGTCCATTAGCAACCACCTGGGATGCTGTATGAACCACATGGAAACATTTAACAGCAATCTCGGAATTTTCAGGCAGTGCAATGACTCGGCATGGATTTTCTTCAGGACGTTTTTCTAGTTCCTTTTCTGATCTGGCTTTTTGTCCTAATCAATCCCACAGGACACCACAGACAGTGTTCCAATATTCCGATCGGGAATGGTGTGCCTGTATTCAGCTATTAATGGGATGTATGATCATTTGTGCTTCATGGCAAGTTCAGTAATACCCTAATACCCATCAGGCGTACATAAGCAAACACCTAGCAATCACCCGGAACACCCCTGGAATTCTGCTCAGGAGTTACACCTTTCTAGTGGGCAGATGTTACGTTTCCTCACGGGCACGGCACAGTGATGTAACCAGTTTGGAAGATAATCTGGGCTCCTCAGTGTCCCACTTTTCCGTCTCTCCTTTTCTCCACGTGTTCCTTTTAACCAGCTTCTCAGTCCAACAGCTGTTACGGCTTTCCCACCCTTTCCCTTCCCGCTTTAACCAGCCAACCCTTCAGCTTCCGACACTTCACCAACTCCACAAACACCACCACCTTTCTCCTTTCTCCTCGAACCGGCTCTCTCCTGCTGTCTTGAAATGTATGGTGAACTTCCATATCACCAGGCGCTCCTGCTCTCGGCTCCTGGCAGCGCATGAAACTGGGTCAGAGAGAGCAGAGCCGGAGTGAAACCAGGAATGCTGCTGCCGCTGATGAGGACTGGTTAACTCCTTTTGGTCCTGAGCAGTGGAACTCTGTCTCTAATAAGGCACACGGATCTGAGCCGGGATAATCGCTCCTCCAGACCCTGACAGAGGGACGGAGAGTCCAGTTTAGCTCTCCACACTTAACACACAGAAACTCCTACTGCTCGCCATCAGCCCCGCGGAGGGAGCGGGCATGGTACACAGCTGAGAGCCCAGAACTCCAGAGGCCCCAGCGTTAGGAAGAGCTGGTGAGGAGTCTCTGTGATCTGGGGTTGGTTTTCCTCGTCAGATTCCTGGAGCGGGCCGTAGCGTGAGCTCGGTAGGGTGTGGAGTATCATTGTGAAAGTAATGGTGTTGTGCTGCAGGGAGTCACGAGGCTGCTGGAGGAGCGGGGGGAGGACACACGGAGGCCAAGCGATCAAGTAGAATTCCAAAAAAACAACATCTGGTACTCCTGCTGCCTCCATCCCCCCGCGCGGACGCAGACAGGAATAAACATGGAGGATGTGTGTCAGGACGTATCTACATGGCTCTGCACACCGGCTCCAGCTGGACCCCACCTTTTTACATGACACAGGGTGGATGGTGTTTGTTCCTCGTTCATACTGGGACCTCCTGTCCCGTGTTGTTCTAGGAGGGTGCTAAGCTTGTCCTCCTTGTCTCCTTTTCATTGGCTCCTCCACTCGAGCGACTTAGACCACAGGTGGTTCTGCAGCTCCTGGAGAACACAGATCTGATCAAACCACTTCAGGAGGTGGTCCAAAATAAAGAGCTCCCAGAACCACCAAAACCCTCCTGTTAGAACCCAAACCTCTCCCAGTGCAACCACAACCCATTCCAATACATCCCCTCTCAGTTCAGCCCAAACCCCTCCTAGCACGACTCCTCCCAGTACACGCCCTCCCAGTACAACCAAAACCCCTCCCAGTACAAACAAAACCCCTCAGTGTCTCCGAAACCCTGCCCAGTTCAACCAAAACCCCTCAGTGTGTATCCGAAACCCCGCCCAGTTCAACCAAAACCCCTCCCAGTACAAACGAAATCCCTCAGTGTCTCCGAAACCCCGCCCAGTTCAACCAAAACCCCTCCCAGTACAAACAAAACCCCTCAGTGTGTATCCAAGACCCCGCCCAGTTCAACCAAAACCCCTCCCAGTACAACCAAAACCCATCCCAATACAACCATAACCCCTCCATGTGTAACCAGAATTCCCACAATACAACCAAAACCCCTTTCATCTCATCTAACGGCCCGCCCAGTTCAACCCAAAACCCCTCCCAGTACACCCAAACCCCTCCCAGTACACCCAAACCCCTCCAAGTATAACCAAAACCCCTCCCAGTACACCCAAACCCCTCCCAGTACAGCCCAAACCCCTCCCAGTATAACCAAAACCTCACCTAGTACAGCCCAAACCCCTCCCAGTATAACCAACACCTCACCTAGTACAGCCCAAACCCCTCCCAGTATAACCAAAACCTCACCTAGTACAGCCCAAACCCCTCCCAGTATAACCAAAACCCCTCCCAGTACAACCAAATCCCCTTCCAGTATAACCAAAACCCCTCCCAGTACAATCAAATGGCCTTCCAGTACACCCAAACCCCTCCCAATATAACCCAAACCCCTCCCAGTATAACCCAAACCCCTCCCAGTATAACCAAACCCCTCCCAATATAACCCAAACACCTCCCAGTAAAACCAAAAAACCCTCCCAAAAACCCCTCCCAATATAACCCAAACCCCTCCCAGTATAACCCAAACCCCTCCCAATATAACCCAAACCCCTACCAATATAACCCAAACCCCTCCCAGTATAACCCAAACCCCTACCAATATAACCCAAACCCCTCCCAGTATAACCCAAACCCCTACCAATATAACCCAAACCCCTCCCAGTATAACCAACAACCTCACCTAGTACAGCCCAAACCCCTCCCAGTATAACCCATTACAACCCAAACCCCTCCCAGTATAACCAAAACCTCACCCATTACAACCAAAAAACCCCCTCTCAGTGTCTCCGAAACCCCGCCCAGTTCAACCAAAACCCCTCCCAGTACAAACAAAACCCCTCGGTGTCTCCGAAACCCCGCCCAGTTCAACCAAAACCCCTCCCAGTACAAACAAAACCCCTCGGTGTCTCCGAAACCCCGCCCAGTTCAACCAAAACCCCTCCCAGTACAAACGAAACCCCCAGTGTCTCGAAACCCCACCAGTACAACCCAAACCCCTCCCAGTACAACGAAACCCCCTCAACCGAAACCCCGCCCAGTTCAACCACCTGTACAACAAAACACCTCCACCGTTATAACCAAAACTCCGCCCCAGTACAACCAAAACCCTCCCAGTACAAACAACACCAGAAACCCGGTTCTAACCAAACCCCATACAACCAAAACCCCTCCCAGTTCAACCAAAACCTTTCCCAGTGCAACCAAAACTCCTCAGTGTATAACTAAACACCTCCCAGTACAACTGAAAGCTCTCCCCAGTACTACCCAATCTACCCAATTTACGGCTAAAGCTCCCACCAGTACTACCCAAACCCCTCCCAGCGTAACCATACCTCTCACCTGTAAAACACAAACGGATCTCTCTATGACTAAAACTCCTTTAAGCAGAAACAAACCCCTCCAGGTACAACCAAAACCCCTTCCAGTACACCCAAACCCCTCCCAATACAACCACAACCCCTCCATGTGTAACCAGAATTCCCACAATACACCCCAAACCCCTCCCAGTACAACCAAAACCCATCCCAATACAACCATAACCCCTCTATGTGTAACCAGAATTCCCACAATATAATCAAGTACTACTAAAACTCCTCCCAGTATAACCAAAACATTTCTAGTACAACCAAAACCCTCCCAGTATAACCAAAACCTTACCCAGTACAACCAAAACCTCTTCCAGTATACCCAAACCCCTCCCAGTACAACCAAAACTCCTTTCAGTATAACCATAACCCCTCCCAGTACAACCAAAACTCCTCCCAGTACAAACAAAACCATTCCCAGTACAACAAAAATCCCTCCCAGTACACCCAAACCTCACTTAGTACAACCAACACATTTCCCAGTATAACCAAAACTTCTCCCAGTATAGCATAAACTCCTCCCGGTGCAGTACGTCACTGGGAATGGGATCCATGTATGTGAGCAGGATAAGCTAAATGTCTGATAGCGACAGACACACAGACTGCAGTCATCCTCCAGGAACGCTCCAGCATTCCAACCAGAGGATTCCCATATTCCGTCCCCCACAGCGCTCGGATTTCAGCCTGACTAACTGGAGACACCTTTGACCAAGTGTAAAGGCCTGTGGCTAAATCTGATCAGAACGCAGTCCAGATTCTGGACCCATGAGGTGACCAGGTGTAAACGGGGCCTTGGTGTTACAGAGAGTCGCTGACGTTAGCAAGATCCCAGACTTCCCAGCAGGAGCTGCTGAATCAGGGCCGTCCCCCGCTCCCCAACACCCTGACCCAGTCACATTCTTCAGGAAACTCCCCTGCCTCAAACCGGGCCTAACCTGGCTCGACCCAGTCGATCACTCGAAGGCCACATCAGAGGGGGGAAGAGCAGTGGCGCTCCTGCCTCCTCTCAGACCTTCTCCCTTTTCCTCCCCCCGGCTGAATCCCCTCCCCCTCCTCCCAGATCGGACCACACTAAGCCACATCTGGTTTTCATGAAGGAGGCCATGTCATCAAAAGATTCTGGAGAGTTCCAACAAAGCCAGAGAGCAGTAAACAGCGCGCTGACGCAACAGCAGTGACACCGAGCCGCACCAGAACGCCGTGAAGGACCACGGAATAGGCGAAGTCATTTCCGATTAGCCTAATTAGCGGGACGGTAAAGCTCAGCGCTCCACTTCCTTCGTTCCTCTCGCAGCTTGAGCTCGCACGGCCGAGAGGGATGAAAGTGCTGCTGGGAAAAGAAGAATGCGGCGGGCCGGTCTGCGCAGCCACATCACAGCTGTGCTTTGAAAAAGGAGCCGGGGTCTCGGAATACTGAACACAAAGCACGGTGCGGTCGGGGCGAGGGGGTGCGGGGCAAGGCAGGGTGGCTTACTACACCCTTTTTCTGCTCACTCATCAACTGGAGGTCTGAGGAAGTGGCGAGGGTGGGGGGGTGACGGGTCAGCACATTGAATGGCGCTCTGCTTCCTGGGCTGTGCGAATCCTGTGCGGGACTGGCTGGAAACAAAGGAGGCAGCTAGCTCAACACTGATCCAGCACCACGGTCCCGCCCTGTTAAAGCTGGGAGCGGTTTGGGCCATCCGAGACAAAGCTACATCAGGGAGTTTCTGCTAGCGCCCCTATGGGGTTTCTAATGATGATTACGCTAGTGCTAAGCTAAGGTTGTAGGAAAGGGCTCTAGATTAGTTCGAGTGGTTGTAGGAAGGGCTCTAGATTAGTTCGAGTGGGTGTAGGAAGGGCTCTAGATTAGTTCGAGTGGGTGTAGGAAGGGCTCTAGATTATATTGTGTAGGTGTAGGAAGGGCTCTAGATTATATTGTGTGGGTGTAGGAAGGGCTCTAGATTAGATTGTGTGGGTGTAGGAAGGGCTCTAGATTTGTTCGCGTGGGTGTAGGAAGGGCTCTAGATTAGTTCGAGTGGGTGTAGGAAGGGCTCTAGATTAGTTCGAGTGGGTGTAGGAAGGGCTCTAGATTAGTTCGAGTGGGTGTAGGAAGGGCTCTAGATTAGTTCGCGTGGGTGTAGGAAGGGCTCTAGATTAGTTCGAGTGGGTGTAGGAAGGGCTCTAGATTAGTTCGAGTGGGTGTAGGAAGGGCTCTAGATTAGTTCAAGTGGGTGTAGGAAGGGCTCTAGATTAGTTCGAGTGGGTGTAGGTTCGCGTGGGTGTAGGAAGGGCTCTAGATTAGTTCGAGTGGTTGTAGGAAGGGCTCTAGATTAGTTCGAGTGGGTGTAGGAAGGGCTCTAGATTAGTTCAAGTGGGTGTAGGAAGGGCTCTAGATTAGTTCGAGTGGGTGTAGGAAGGGCTCTAGATTAGTTCGAGTGGGTGTAGGAAGGGCTCTAGATTAGTTCGAGTGGGTGTAGGAAGGGCTCTAGATTAGTTCGAGTGGGTGTAGGAAGGGCTCTAGATTAGTTCGAGTGGGTGTAGGAAGGGCTCTAGATTAGTTGGGGTGGGTGTAGGAAGGGCTCTAGATTAGTTCGCGTGGGTGTAGGAAGGGCTCTAGATTAGTTCGGGTGGGTCTAGGAAGGGCTCTAGATCAGTTGGGGTTCCAGCTTCTTGTTCAGACGTTCCCATTCCAGCCCCAACGCTGCATCCCGGTTCTCTGGTGTGGCCTTAGCTAGCACATATTCCCAGTCAGTGACGTAGTAGGACTTCCAGAAGGTCTAGAGCTGGTCCTCAGGTCCACCAAAGACGGTCCACGGTTCAGCTGTAACCCAACTTACAATGCACAAGGGTGGAGCAGGAATGTGTACCGCTGTGGTGGGGGTTTAGAGTGGCACAATGGGCCTCCACCCCTCTGTAAATCACACTGTGATTAGCTGATCCCTCTCTGTTCCTCATTACGCTGGGAGCTGTGCTGCACTGGCGTGCGGGTCAGAAGGTTCTACCCGGTAGATGCGACGTCCCTCCGTGTGTACGCTGGACCAGCAACAGCAAGCGGGTGATGTAGTCGTCTGGACGTCTGGTTCCATCCACCACCACTGTAAACCAGAATCTGGGACTGGTCTCATGCAGCCTGAGAGGCCCCCGCTATCACTGGACATCTAATTCCTCCACCCACTCCAAACTACGCCCTCCAGCAGCCAACACTGAGCCGTCTGCGCTCTCCAGGTTCTGGCCGAATCCTGGTCATCGAGGTTGCGCTGTGTGTGCATTGGAACGTGGTCCTAGCTCAGCCGCCCTGGAGGAGTTACATCAGGTCTGAAAAATGCTCAGCTCAGCCACCGCAGCGCTAATTACAGAGACGCTCTGCTGAGGTCAACAGGAAGGACGTCAAAGCCATGGCTTGGCTTGGAACGGAGCGAGGACAACACGGAGCACGGCTAGAACTCCACACAGGAGGGCTGCCCTGTCCCCTCACACCTTCATCACCTCAGCGCTGCGTTACCGTGACGCCCTGCTCTCTGGCTGTTCCAGCTAGCCTTAAACCTCAGTTAGTCCAGAACCAGAGAGTCTGATCACATCCGCCCAGTCTGATCTAACTCACACTGGTTCCCAGCTGAACTCCACACTGGGTATAAACCTCTCCTCCTGGCGTACAGAGCTCTAACACCCTCGCTCCTCTGAACCTCCCTGACCTCGTACTATGAGCCGTCACATGACCTCAGGTCTCAGAGTGTAGGTTCTCTATTAGTGGACACAGTCAGCAGCGGAACCGTCTTGACAGGAAACCCCAACAGCTTAACCTACACCCATTGTTAAAGGAACAGCTGCACCCAGAAGGAGTCAACCCACAGGAGTGAAACCTGGTGTGTAGGTCCGACGTGGTGAGACATGCTAATGATTCAGTGTGAGGTAAACAGGGACGGGTCTTATCTCTGTACCTGACTGACCCAACACCACCATTACAGACATCCAGCGAGCAGTGGTGTCCTCCATGAGTCCTCCTGTTAGTGCAGCACCATCGGCAGACGGCTGCACCACGCAGGACTACATGCACACAGACCGTTACCACGACTGTCCTTAACACCACGTCACCGTCACCAAAGACTGCAGTGGTGTCGTACCAGACTGTCATGGAGTGACTCAGAACGGCAGCGGGTCATCTTCAGTGACGAGTCCCGCTTTAGTCTTGGTGGAGACGCCCAACGAATCCGTGTGTGGAGGCACCGTGGTCAGCACCGAGATGAACGGTGTGTCGTCACACGTCCAGAAGGCCTGGTGTCCCTCCACCTCCACCCCTACCGCACCATCTGCAGGAACTGTGTGAGGATGTTCAAGCTGCATGGGATGGATTATCACAGGACTCCATCAGGAACCTCTACAGCTCCATACCGAGACGTCTGGCGCGCTGGGTTAGCGAACACGGCGGCCCGACGCCATACTGAGAGACAGACTTCTGTATGTGTAGCTCAATAAATATTGATCATATCAGTCTAAATTTATCACCAGTTATTGATCCTGGTCACCTTTATCCTGCTTACCAACAGAAACAGGTATTACCTCAGACTAAAGTATTTCCTCAGTGTGGTTATTGGTATATTAGTAATATTGAAAGTATATTTTATATTCTAGAAATGTACTTTATGTAGTTAAGTATCTCTAGGTGAATCTCAGTGAAGCCTGGGAGTAGTACAGTTATGTAATTATATTTAATATCTGTACTGATTACATTCAGTATACTGAGTACACACTGTCAGTACAGTAATCGTGAGTACACTACGTATACCAGGTATACTCGGAGTATCAGTGTAGCTTCCTTCCTCCCGGGTTCCTCATTCTAACCGTGCTGGACCAGGTCTGAGGGGAATGAGCAGGTGAGAATCCAGGTGTGTTCTTAAATGTTTTATTTGTACATTCAGCACTTACAGAAGTAGACAAAAAAATAAAAATGGCTTTTATTCTAAAAATGATCAAATGTTTAAAAAAACCCAAACGAACAAAAAAAGTGAGAGGGGCTAAATATCCATCCCTTTCTCCATGCTGGGCGGAGGCCAAAGGACAGCCAAAGGGGCAGTAGACGATACAGAGACCAAGAACGGGTGGAGGGGGGCAGGAATGTTCCAGAAGATGAAGGAGATCCGGATGGGAGATCTTCTCCTCGAGACATCTCGACTCTTTAGTCTGGGGGGACGGGGGCCGTAGTGTTTAAAACCGGGCGCAGCCTCGGATCAGCTCCCTCCGGTCCGCGAGTCTGTGTCACGGCAGGGTGTGAACGGCAGTAAGACCCTAGAGCAGCACTGTGAACCTACAAGGTCTGACGCGTACGGGCACGGCCGCTGTCGGAGCACCAGCAGTGACGTGGTGTAGTTTAAAAGCCCTGTTCCCGACAGGTTCGGGAGGAAACGGAGAGAAACCATGGCAACCCACCTCACATCATCAAACAGTCTGAAAATACTGGAAGGGGAATGAATACTGGAGTCGTGCCGGGTCCCAGGCAGGGGACACCGAGACAGCGGCCTGTAGGGAGAGGACAGACGGACAGAGGGTGGCAGCGGGAACAGAGCTTTTACGGCACCCACGCAGGACGAGTGCGTGCAGGTCAGTCAGTTCCAGAAGGCCCGGGCGGACTTCAGCGCCGCTTGTCCCTGGGCGGGGGGTCACTGCGGCTGCGAGACCGCCGGCTCCCACCGGCGCCGCCCGCACCAGGCCTGCGATACGCGTCTCTCCGCTTGTCTCCCTCTCGATCCCTGCCTCTGTCCCGCTCTCTGTCCCTGTCTCGTTCTCTCTCGCCCTCCCCTCCTCCGCTACCGGTCTTTAACCTGTCCCTACGCTCCTCCTCTCGTTTCTTCTCCTCCTCCTGCTGGAGCTCCTTTCTCCTCTTCTCTCGCTCCCTCATCCTCTCTGCACGCGCCGCTTCCCTTTGTGCCGCCTGTGGGAAGAGAAAGGAGGGGACAACTCAATCCACCGAAGACCCGACCTGATTCTGAAGAGCCAGAGGAGAACCCAGGTGTGTTCTTAACCAGCAGTGGTCACGGTGCTCCACCTGGAGATCTACGGTAACTATGGTAACTACAAAAACTACAATAACACACACCTACAGTGTACAAGACTGTAATACACAGTATAACACTTTCACAGGCAAAGGTCTGCTAACGCTAATGTTCATGGTGCAGCCTTGCGCTACATGTCCCAGTTTGACTGAGCTTTGACTGCTCTCTAGTGGTCGGGGGGGTTAAATGCAACATGAACTACATGAACCAATATCTGCCACTAAATTAATATTATTAATATTATTAACATTAAACACATCACCATGCAGCCGCGAGATTCCCGTCTCCTAGTGCCCCCCACCCCGCCTCCATTGTAACAAATAACAGGGTTGAGTTAATCAGTCAGCCTTCTCACAGCACACCCAGTTAAATCCCCGTCAGGACAGCAGTGATTAATGATCCTCTAATTAATCACAGCGCCTCAGACATCCCCAAAGCATCCCGGCACAGCTGGACACGGGAGGTGAAGACGTGCTCCACGTATTACCATCTTGTTTTCAACCTCGGTGAAACCATGTCACAGCAGGCTCCAGACAGAACCGGCTCAGCCCTGAGATACGGCGCCATCTGGTGGCCCGTGTGCAGGTAATATTAAAGAACCCCTGTGCCTCAGCTGGTTATGACGGAGCAGTTGCCCCCTGTATCATCGTCCTTTCCGTGTTGTGATGGTAACAGGAATCTCACCTGTTCTTCCGTGAGGGGCAGCCAGTAAATACAGGGAGCGGTTTTGGTTTTGCAGAACAGGTCGTCCAGCAGTTTTGCAGGTGGCTCTTCCGGAGCTTTCTCTGAAAACCGGAAAACAGACGAGGTTAAAGCGACTCCGCATCACATATCCGGAATCACGAACTGTACCCGCTTCCAGGCGGCTCACCTTTCTTATCAGCCTTCTTTTCTTTACTCTTCCCTCTCTCCTTGCGCCTCCTCTCTCTGTCCCTGGACCGGGATCGTCGGGCAGCCCCTTCTTCTCCAGGTTTTCCGAAATCCCGAACCTTATCTCGATCCCATTCCCGTTCGGCACGCCCTCTCTCCCTCCTCTCCATTTCTCGCTCGCGCTCTGCCCACAGTTCGCGCTCTTGGTGGGGAGGTGGCAATGGACCAGCAGGACGGAGACCATGCCCAGGTCCAGCTCCTCTGTCCTCCTCCGCTGGCCGCTCTCCGGTTGGCAGACCCCTGTGGAAGTCCAGCTGGGTGGGTGGAGAACACAACCCAGGAGGGAGACGGAGAGGGGCAGAGGTTTTAGTGCACAACATACAGGAAAGACTACAGGCAGCGGTTCTACAAAGACTGTGCAGGCTTCAAGGGTTCTTAAATGGTTCTTCAGACTGATGGGGAACATGGTTCGGTCACAACACAGCAGGGAGATACTCAGGGGATTAGAAGGGGACCTGGACTAAAGGAAGACCAGGGGATTGATCAGATACTCACCTCGGCTTGCTGACAGAAGTCTACACTGAGGAACTTCGGATTGCTCTGAGGCCATTTGACCCCATGCAGTGCTGCACGAGTGGCCTGTGCCTCTTCTGCACTGGAGTACTGGGAGAGAGAGAGAGAGAGACAGACAGAGAGAGAGAGAGAGAGAGAGAGAGAGAGAGAGAGAGACAGAGAGAGACAGACAGACAGACAGAGAGAGAGAGAGAGAGAGAGAGAGAGAGAGAGAGAGACAGACAGAGACAGAGAGAGAGAGAGAGAGAGAGAGAGAGAGAGAGAGAGAGAGAGAGAGAGAGAGAGAGAGAGAGAGAGAGAGAGAGAGAGAGAGAGACAGAGAAACAGGGAGAGAGACAGACAGAGAGAGAGACAGACAGACAGAGACACAGAGAAAGAGAGCGAGAGATTAGGATCCTTCCAGTCCACAAACCAGCTGAGAGTATGGACGGTATGGGGTAGGAAGGCAGGTGGTGTCTTACTGTGACGTAGCAGTGAGACTTGATCTTGTCGATCCAGAAGCCCTCCTCTACCATGGTGCCAGTGCGGCCCAGCAGCTCCTTCAGCTGGCCCAGGGTGAACGGCCTCACCTGGGAAACACACACGAGTAGAAAATCAGGGCGGTGCGGTAATTCCACGGGAGACCGCCAAGGACGGGGTCCGCTCTCAGCAGACCAGGACTTTCAGAACAGGCCTGACTGACTGAAGATCACGTACCAGGTTGCAGACGTGAACGATGTTGGAGACTTTGCCACGGGGAGGAGAAGGCTGCTTGGCAGCACGGACTGGGTCATCAATGGTGATGCTCACCCCCGATTTCTGCTGGCTGATGGAGCGGCGGAACAGGGTCTCGGTGGTAGTCACTGTAGGTGGGGGTGAGGAGGGGGGTAGACAAAGGCAGAATGTCAGACGGTTACCGGTCTCAAAAAAGAAAAAAGAAAAAAAGAAATAAAGAAAGAAAGAAAAAAAGAAAAAAAGAAAAAGAAAGTATTCCAGCCTAAGGTCCAGTCCCATCTCGCCCCTCCCCTCTGTTGTGCACGTTCAGGTCTAGGCGGTAGGGTGTCCCGATTGGAGTTGAGGTGGAGGGGTAGGGTGGAGTGTTAGGGCTACATGGCCCTTCAAACTGAGATATTTCAGAGGCACACTCCAAACGGAGCGTTATGAGAAAATTCCCAGAATGCCCTGCGAGTCCTCAGTAAGACGGCTGCACAGGTGACCAGAGAGACCCATATATATGAGTACGTCTCGGTTAAAGCCCCTGTACTGTAAGATCACCATGGTAACAGCGTTTTATGGTCATTTTCTTCATCACACGTGTAAAAATCACTAGTGATACGCTGGTGTCTCAGCGCTGCCCTACGGAATCTCCTGTTCCACCTTAAAGGGTGCAGCAGTTACGTTGTGGGACCTGAGGTTACTGCACCATTTAAGGTGGACCAGGGAAATGGGATCATGAAGCTGGAGATTAAAGAGCTCAGCTTCATATCACTGAGGAATTCTGGGTGGAGATAAATAATGGCCCCGCCTCTTTGAAGTCACTTGACACCCTAACTGCGTTTAGGCAGTGAGGAGCTGAACTCCACCCTACCCCGCTGGCACTACAGACCGGCAGGGTCGCCCACAGAGCTCCGCCAGCAGCCTGTTAGTGAAGTCCTGTAGGTTCTGTCTGGGCTCGTTCATTCGGGGACTCGCTCCACGCTGGTCACGATTGTATCGCGATGTGGTCAAACCGGGGTTTGTGTTTCTTTACAGAGGACGCAGCATGAGAAAGGAAAAGCAGGGACGCAGGAATGAAGGCGTAGGCACGTGAGTGAGCGCTGCCTGCCTCGCTGTAGCGGCTCTGTTTGGGTTTACTGTTTCTGGAGTTCTGTCTGGCTCGAGTGCTAAACTGAAAAGCTGGGTTAGGGTTAGGGTGTGCTCTGGTGTGTTAAAGTGGGTAGTGGCCTCGAGCAGACGCCGGTAGCCCTGGAGCTAAGGAGTAAAAGTTCCAGCCTACATCCGGAACATCATTCCAGTTGCCAAACATTCGGTGGATCCCTAGTTTGAACATATGGAGCTCATTTTATAGCAGCACGGTACTTATTTTCACGGTGACATTTAGTCTAGCTTGCCCAAATGTGGCATTCCTGGCATTCCTAACATTTTTCCTGGTGTGCGAGATGCTTTCTGCTTTTACAACAAACAACCTCAACCTGAAATTAGGTTCATTCAGTACTCTAACACACGAGCAGCCTCCTCTCACCAGTCTTCGTTTCCACCAACTGCCGAGGTAAGGACGGCTCCGTCTCCATAGGAGCATCTGGTTTGTTCTCCTGGAGGGGCTCGTCTTTCCCTTCTCCCTCATCCTCCTCTTCCTCCTCTCGTTCAGTGGGTTTGGATTCCTTCTGTCCATTCTCCTGAGCCTCGGAAGGGACGATCTGGTCAAAAAGCATATATAGTGGATTAGCCCAGCTAGCCTGCGTCAACAAACAGCCTGACTGACTGAAAGGTATAATCAAAAACATCCTGCACGCGTTTATCCTTCATCACAGGCTCCATAAAAACGAACAGTGGGGCATCTAGAGGACTCGTACACACGAATACCGGCGTATATGGCAGAGGCTTTGTGTTCCATCTCAAACCAAACACACACCTGTGTAACAGTTCGCCTGATCTTCAGATCCTGCTCCCCCCGTTCTCCTCCGTCCTCTTCCCCAGACAGGTGCACTTCTTCCGGATGCAGATCCAGCACAGCCTCTTGGGTCAGTCCTGACCTGATATCTGGAATCAATGACTAGACAAAAAGAGAGGAGGTGTGAGTAAGTGAGTCAGAGAGACAGACAGACACAGACAGAGAGAGACAGAGACACAGACAGAGACAGAGAGACCGTAGAGAGAGAGAGAGAGAGAGAGAGAGAGAGAGAGAGAGAGAGAGAGAGAGAGAGAGAGAGAGAGAGAGAGAGAGAGAGAGAGGCAGAGAAAGAGCCTTGCTGCTCACCTTCAGAGAGTCTGTGGTGATGCTGATGGAGGGCTTCTTGGCCGTGACGGTAGTGCTCGAGCCCCATCTCCTTTTCCTGCCCACTGCTGTGGCAGCTCCAGCCGCAGTCTCCGCCTCCCCCTCGGAGCTCCCTGCGCCAGGTGATGGCTTACTGCCTAAGAAGAGAGGACACAGATCAGCCTTTGGAGTACATGTCTTAGGAGTAAGGACCATCACAGTTTCATCACTGACACAGACTGAGGATTCCGAAATCATTCGGAGGACACGGGAATGAGTCTAGTAAGGCCACCGCCACGTCACACGATCATACCAGCGCACAGGAGAGAACTGGCTGAGACAACGTGCTAATGTGTACTGGGCTGTGACCTCGGAGATATTACAGTGTCCAGTATCCGGATTTTACCATCAGGATGGTAGTGGAGTTTGACTGGCACACAAGGCCCCACCACAGGCCGGGAGACGCCTCAACGCAGTAGAGGTGTTACAGGTTGTTACAGAAGGGGACTCTCGGCTAACTACACCAAGGACACGGAAAATGAAAGGAGGCTGAGGAAAACAAAACGTGTACTCACTGCTCAGGGAGATCTTACGGGCTGAGAACGCCTTGGTGGTGGTGCTCTGAAACAGACAGACAAAATAAACAGACCCCAGGCGAGGGAGAAGGTAAGACAGGCTGAACAGAGACACCTGGGACAAGCACAGAGGTAGGAAACACAAGTAGGCAAGTCAGAGAATGTGCCTGAGGCTAAAACAGGAGAACCTAGGAGAGAGACGACTTTACAAACGTCTGAGAACTCTGCAATCCCTGCCTGCCGGGGCGTCTTCCTATCCTTCTGGGACCAAGACAGCTACAAACGTGAGGGTGATGCAGTAACACTCATAAAAACAGATGGGGGGGGGGAATCAGGTCACCTCAGCACCACCTGATGTTTCTCGGAACGTCTCAGAAAGGAATTCTGCATCATGTCACTCCGAGAAAGTGATGGTAGAAAATGGAGGATGACTTATTTCCCGGCAGCACTGACACCTGATCTTCACCACGCGCCTGCGTGTCCAGTACTACCAAAGGTGGAACAGGTAAGTGAAGCCTGGGTGGGAATCTGTCGTCTGGGTTGTTGGTGGAGCTCTTCTGTAGCTCTGCGTGGCGATGTGGTGGAGGACAGGACAGCCTGGGACTGTGTGGATAGCCTTGAGTCGAAGCTCTGATGAAGGTGGAGCTGAGGATCTCCATCCTTGAGCAGAACTGCTGCAGAGACAGCCATCGGCTAATAAGGCTTCTGCTTCTGGACCACTGTTGTTGAATTTTGACCACTACAGCCCAAACCAGAAACAGGAAAGTGGATGTAAGGTGGACTCTCCAGAATGGTTCACACCGAGAGTCCAGGGCTCATATCTGGGTTTCAGTGATGGAATGTCCAGAGGGTTCCTGATGATGAGGTAGGCACCAGACTTTGGTTTTGCCAAAAATGCCAGGTTTGGTGCCAGAGAGGATGAGGAGACATCAGCGTCCATTACTATGCTACTGAGTTAGGTAGATGGACATGTTCTCCGAGGCAGGGACTTGGTGAGTCCACACAGCAGCCACTCTGAGCCATGCCCACTGGAACGTGCAGACTGTTACGTGGTGTGCTCCAGAGCCATGGGGCCGACCGGGTATTGGCAAGGCGCTCGGGAACAGACGCTGTAGTAGTATGCTGGTACCATTAGGGGCATGGAAGAGGCATGACCACCTTTACAACAAAGCAGTCAGTGGGGGTTTAAACATCAGCCAGTGTGAGGGCGCCCCCTGCTGCTTCTGTCGAGGTTCATTCAACAGCACAGCTAACTCAGATCCCCTGAGTGAGCTAAACCCACTGGCTGAGGACACTAAACAGGAAGTGGGAATGTATGAGGGTTAGAAAAGAGGACCTGCTACAGCGAAAATGGAGAACTGATAGCAGAACATGCTGACAGTGACACGGTGAGAGTGAGACTGATCCACATGAACGTTAGCACAGTAACCGAAAGTAAAAGTCTTCAAACAGCTGGAACAGCTGGAGCTTAGAAGTGGTGGAGAATCTGAGTTCCTACCTCCTCTGTGCCCTCCGCAACCTTCTCAGGCTCTCCCATCGCCGCCTCTTTAACAATACTGCTAGACAGAGGAGAAAACAGAACAGGGGAGAGAGGAACCACAGGTATGGATCAGTACACTTAGAACACAAGAGTTAGCTAGCACTGAAGCTAGACATGCTACACAGAGGTCATCTCCAACTGTGAAACCCCCCCCAGATATGGAGACGGGAGGTGTGCTTCCGACAGCCGTGACACATACACGGGCATCTGTGTGACACATACAGGCTCACTGGTTAGTTTGTATAGAAAGTAGCGTCATTTGCGCTGTGACGTCCGGATACAACCAACACCAATACTCGAAAACCTTACTCTATAAGCTCTCTACAAACGCACCGTCAAATCACTCAACGCAGGAATTCTGGAACACTGGTGGAATTCCCCTTTAGGAACAGAGACAGACAGCTCCAAACTACACCCCTCTCCGCCGAGCCCCCCTTTCAGGTACTGGAGCACGCAACGCAGCGGGGGTGACGGGAAGACCCCGCATTCACAGGGAGGCCCAACACACCTCCGACCGAAAATCCAGCTGCAGCACTAGAACCCCCTACACTCTGTGTCCATCAGCTCCACTGACCACACAGGAGCCCCCTGTAGTTCATCTGTCACTATTACATAATACAATATGGCTAAAAGGTCAAAGGTCATGGGTCTATACAGATTATGAATGGGGCTTTAACTGGAACCAGCCTGTCCAGCTTTATATCTCCCAGTAAAGAAACCCAAACGCAGAAGATACTACAGAACGCAGAAACCCCAAACACTGCAGTTCCAAAACTGTTACAGATCAGACTCTACAACGGAGCTACACAAACAAAACGGACGGACCACATGGGGAACGCCAGCGTTCCAGGCTGGGAAGGGGAGGTCTGCTTCTTTCACTCCCTTCTCAAGGATCCTAACTGTCAGCGGTACAGACAGATCGATAGATAGATACTTTGTTGATCCCGAAGGAAATTTAGCGATGGCTAATGTAGCAGCAGTGCATGCTGGATCTTCATCTTTAAACCAGGATGAAGTTCTTCCTGTTCACCAGCTTCCTAATCCAATGTTCCGTTCCACCTTAAATGCTGCAGTGTAAGTATGCCATCATTTAAGGTAGATGTGAAGCTTCCCGTAACAAGCTGGAGAACAGGAACTCCAGCTCTACATCTTTAACAGGATCCCGGCACAGCTCTAATCCTGCAGTCTGCACATCCCACTCCGGACAGATTCCCAAACCTCTCTGGACAATATGGAGCAGCTCCACTCAGCGTTTGACCCTGAAGAGACTCAAGAGAGGAGCAGCTCCACCTTTATTAGCACCACCACCCCAACAGCAGCCTGTAAGTAGCAGCCATGCTGTGTGATTGTATCCGTGTGTGCCGGTTGGAGCAGATCATCTTAAACTGAGAGCTCCATAGTGAGGATCAACTTTACTCTACTGTGTGTTGGTGTCCAGATGGAGCCAGTAGCTAGCACAGGGAACGTTAGCTATTAGCATTAGCGCCAAGTAACTAGCATAGCTAACTAATTAATATGAAGGCGGAGCTTATTTACACTTGTTTCCACATGATGATTCTGTGTGATCATTGTGGGTGGCGCCTCTCTGTAAACCAGCCAATCAGAGTAGAGCTCATCTATTTATTCATAAGCTCACCAACATGGGGGAGAACCAGATCATAGAGTGGAAATGGGGGTGTAGCGCTCTCTCCAAGTCACATTCTATAGCCGCCCCGTCCTACGATGGCCCCTGCTTCTGATGTCTTCAATCATTTTCGCACAACAGTTTTGGATGAACAGCAGCAGCGATTAGGTGCTGAATATGAGCTGATCTGCTTATCACACTCAACACAGCAATTTCAATCTGACTAACCAGAAACGAAACCGGCTGCAAGGTGTAAACGCTTGTGGTTAAACTCCCACCAGGTTACATTCCAGATCCGGGTGGCATGAAACAACAAGGCGCCTCGTGTGACAGAGTCTGCTCACTCTGAACGTGCACCCTGTGAAGACCGGATCCAAACACTGCCATGCTTACGGAGGCTGGTATTCACGTGGCCGCGCCAGCCGGCACTGCGGTGTTTAATTGTGATGAAGACATAAGCCGCTAATGTAAATGACGGAACCCGTGCTGGAATGATTCAGGAAGCGCTCATCACCACCGACCTCTCAGCATCTGTTCTAGTGTCCTCCTCCTCAGAGTCCTCCTTCTTCTTCTCGCCTACCGCCTCCTTTCCCTCCAGCACCTTCAGGCGAGGCTTCTGAAAAGGAGTGGGCAGGGAATACAGTTAGTCACGGGTGAAAGTCATGATTCACCAACATACATGAACACACACACACACGCCTCGTCAGAGGAACGACTGCACCAACAGCTGCACCCAGAGGAACCGACCGGCAGGAGGGACACGTGGTGGGGAGGTCTGACATGGTGAGACATGCCAATGATGCCAGATGTAAGGGCGGGTCTTATCTCTGTACCTGACTGACCCAACAGCGAGCAGTGGTGTCCTCCATGAGTCCTCCTGTTAGTGCAGCTCCATCGGCAGACGGCTGCACCACGCAGGACTACATGCACACAGACCGTTACCACGACTGTCCTTAACACCACGTCACCGTCACCAAAGACTGCAGTGGTGTCGTACCAGACTGTCATGGAGGGACTCAGAATGGCAGGTGTGGTCATGGTCTAAATGGATCACCAGGTGTTGATCCTGGCACCCTTTATCTTCCTTCCCAACAGCATTCCCAATCCCACCCCTCCTCCTGGGAGCAGCTGTTCTTTAGACGAGTGTACTAAATGCAAGTTCAGAGAGGGAACATGAGGCTGCCACTCCTTGCCTAACCTTGCTAGGAATGACGTCCTGTCTGTTAGTTTCCTTTTCCTCTGTGGAGCCATGTTTTCTGTTTTGTGGTGCGGCAGGTTTGCCGGTGGTGCCCCCGACCTGATGGGAGTTTCCTTTCTCCGTCTTTTCTTTTTCTGACTGAAAGGGACAGTAAAATAATGAAGGATTAGAACACACATACGTCTATCAGACCAGAGGGAATGAGTGGATGATGCTGATGAAGCTGACGGTGTTAGTGTTGCCTGCATGCCATCCCCATCACCTGCTGCAGAGCTGGATGTACACCTAGTACACCATCTGAACTGTATTCACACTACAACTGCACAAGCATACTACATACCTCAGCCGCAGCACCCACCACAGGACCCCCCGGAGGAACCTCATCATTACATCAGATTTCTGCTACTACACTGTAAACGAGTTAGCTTGGCTAGCAGGTCAGCTAACAGCTCTGCCCACCACAGAACATGTGTGGTTCTGGGTTAACTACACCCTTTCCACACGTTCCTAATTCAGCAAAGGAGTGTTTAAACTCATTCCACGTAGGCCAGGCTGGAGCCGACTGGATTTAACAACTGGGCAGACTTCAGCGTCCTCGGGAGTCGTGTGCCGTGCAGCGTGAGAAGTGAGGAAGCGATGTCTGATTAATCGCCCTGAGCAGCCGGACGACCGGACGAATTTGACACATCAGGAGTTTTGGTGGCGTGCTTCACGAGCCGATCTCTCAAAGCTGCACCCCAAAACTACAGCCGTGGCTACTGCGGCTAAAGAGTGGACGTCTGCAGTACCAGCGTCCGAATCTGTACTACAGTGATGTGTGCACGGTCTCTGTACCTCAGCTGGTTCTCAGTTTCAGGGCAGTGTAGTAAAGTTAGCAGAGCTGGTGTAGCACAGTTGGTCTAAATCCCAAAGGCCCCTCCCTCTTTCCTACGTGGTGCACTTGTTCTGGCTCCTACACCACAACCAGTATGGGATTGTGTACACCTGGCTAAATCCCAAACGGCTGTGTATACGACACGTGGTGCGCTGCTGACTGCAGGAGCCACTTATCCTATGTGGTGCACTACCCTCCGGGGTTCAGCCGACGCCTCTGCTCAGGACTCGGACACACTGACTTGATAGTGTTTCCCAGTGAGACTGACTCAACAGGACACCAACCAAGCTTAGCATAGCGCGATGCTAACAGTTTACAACTTAAGGTTTCCAGGTGGAACCCAGGTTCAGAAATTGGTTCCACATTACGTTCATCAGTCTTTGGACACTCCCTGTATGACTACATGCACCCACCTGTAACACGCACCCCGTACACCCCTACATCCTCAGCACCCGCAGGAACACGGGCAGCTGTGTTCTCCTGGACTCCTGCCAGGACCCTCCCAAAAGTTTAAACTCACCAATAAAAAAACGAACTCCCAGAACGGGAAGCCCCCGTAACCCACTCACCCTCAGACCAGCTGACGCGGAGTACGGTTTATCCTGCGAGGAAGAGGAACTACTAGATGAGCGCGATGAAGACGAAGACACGGATTCCGAGTCAGAGGAGGAGTCACTGGTGGAGGAGCGCCGTCGTCCTCTCTTCTCCTTCTGGTGTGCCTTGTCTTGCTGCCCCGGAGGGGGATGAGGGTGTGAAGGGGTCTTCTTTACAGTACTGGTTCCTTTGGACCCCTCGTGCTCAACCGCGTGGCTCGATTCCCTCGGGGAACCTTCACTGCCTGCCTCACAGGAGGACGGTCCTACAGCGGCTCCAGGTTCAGCGTCTTCATCTCCTTCTGAAGACTTCCTCTGCACTGGGACGTCCACCTCAGAAGTTTTCTGGTCTTGGTGGAGAGCTGCTGAGACAACTCCCCCTTGCCGGGATACCTGTGTTGATGCAGGAAGTGCATGCTCCTCGTTTCGATCCAGGTCTCTGGGTTTGCTTGGAGAGTGGCTGAGAGACGTAGACTGTGGAGCAGGACTGTCGGAGGAGGCAGGAGACGCTTTTAGCGGTGACGAAGCATCTTTCCCGGGCTCTCTGTGAAGACGAAACTTCTTGGAAGGAGGGTGTGGAAAGGAGGGAGGTTTGAGACTGGGAGAACGAGGCTGCTCGGACTGATGTGGGTCTGCGGTTTTGGTTCCTGCACCTTCCGTTTCTACTCCATCATGCTTCGAGGATGGAGCGGAGCCATCACTTTGTTTTTCACTCCTCGTCAAAACTTCCGTCCCTTTCTCCAACGCTCCCTCGCTCCCCTTTTCCGAGCTACTCCCTGTTTCTTGCTCTAGAGATTCTGCTTGTGCTTTTTCTAGAGCTTGCTGTTTCTTCACCAAAGCTTGTTCTCTCTCCAGAGCCTCTTCTCTCTCCTGCCTTTCCTTCTCCAGTCGTTCCCTCTGCAAAGCCTGTTCTCTTTCCTGGTTTTCTTTTTCAAATCTTTCCCTCTCCAGCCTTTCCTTCTCCTGCAGCTCCTTCTCCAGCCTCTCCTTCTCTTGCCGCTCTCTCTCCAGCCGCTCCTTCTCCAGCCTCTCCCTTACCAGCCTCTCCTTCTCTTCCTTCTCCAGCCTCTCCCTCTCCTGCCTTTCTTTCTCTTCCTTCTCCAGCCGTTCCTTTTCTAGGCGTTCCTTCTCCACCCTCTCCTTCTCCACCCTCTCCTTCTCCACCCTCTCCTTCTCCACCCTCTCCTTCTCCAGCCGTTCCTTTTCTAGGCGTTCCTTCTCCACCCTCTCCTTCTCCAGCCGTTCCTTTTCTAGGCGTTCCTTCTCCAGCCGTTCCTTTTCTAGGCGTTCCTTCTCCACCCTCTCCTTCTCCAGCCGTTCCTTTTCTAGGCGTTCCTTCTCCACCCTCTCCTTCTCCAGCCGTTCCTTTTCTAGGCGTTCCTTCTCCACCCTCTCCTTCTCCAGCCGTTCCTTTTCTAGGCGTTCCTTCTCCACCCTCTCCTTCTCCAGCCGTTCCTTTTCTAGGCGTTCCTTCTCCACCCTCTCCTTCTCCAGCCGTTCCTTTTCTAAGCGATCCTTCTCCACCCTCTCCTTCTCCAGCCGTTCCTTTTCTAGGAGTTCCTTCTCCACCCTCTCCTTCTCCAGCCTTTCTTTCTCTTCCTTCTCCAGCCTCTCCTTCTCCTGCCTTTCTTTCTCTTCCTTCTCCAGCCTCTCCCTCTCCCGTCGTTCCTTCTCCAGCCTTTCTTTCTCTTCCTTCTCCAGCCTCTCCCGTCGTTCCTTCTCCAGCCTTTCTTTCTCTTCCTTCTCCAGCCTCTCCCTCTCCTGTCGTTCCTTCTCCAGCCTCTCCTTCTCCTGCCTTTCTTTCTCTTCCTTCTCCAGCCTTTCCTTTTCCAGCCGCTCCCTCTCCAGCCTTTCCTTCTCCTGCCGCTCCTTCTCCAGCCTCTCCCTCTCCTGCCTCTCCCTCTCCAGCCGCTCCTTCTCCAGCCGCTCCTTCTCCAGCCGCTCCCTCTCCAGCCTTTCCTTTTCCAGCCGCTCCCTCTCCAGCCGCTCCTTCTCTAGCCTCTCCTTCTCCAGCCTCTCCCTCTCTAGCCTCTCCTTCTCTTGCCGCTCCTTCTCCTGCCGCTCCTTCTCCAGCCTCTCCTTCTCCAGCCTCTCCTTCTCCAGCCTCTCCTTCTCCTGCAGCTCCTTCTCCAGCCTCTCCTTCTCCAGCCTCTCCTTCTCCAGCCTCTCCTTCTCCAGCCTCTCCTTCTCCTGCCGCTCCTTCTCCAGCCGCTCCTTCTCCAGCCTCTCCCTCTCCTGCCGCTCCCTCTCCAGCCTTTCCTTCTCCTGCCTCTCCCTCTCCAGCCTTTCCTTCTCCTGCCTCTCCCTCTCCAGCCTTTCCTTCTCCTGCCTCTCCCTCTCCAGCCTTTCCTTCTCCTGCCTCTCCCTCTCCTGCCGCTCCCTCTCCAGCCTTTCCTTCTCCTGTCGTTCTCTCTCCAGCCTCTCCTTCTCCAGCCTCTCCTTTTCCTGTCGTTCCCTCTCCTGTCTCTCCTTCTCCAACCTCTTCTCCTGCCGTTCCCTCTCCAGCCTCTCCTTCTCCTGCCGTTCCCTCTCCAGCCTCTCCTTCTCCTGCCGTTCCCTCTCCAGCCTCTCCTCCTCCTGCCGTTCCCTCTCCAGCCTCTCCTCCTCCTGCCGTTCCCTTTCCTGTTGCAGAGCTCTCTCTCTTTCTTCTGCCTCCCTCTTAAGAGCTTCCTCACGTCCCAGCCTACCACGTTCCAAAGATCTCCGTTTCTTAAGATTCCTGCCAGAATCCTGGCTCTGAGAGTACATTAGTCCCTGTTTGGATTTCACAGACCCAGAACAGGACAGAGGTGGTGTTGCATTAGTTGTGTGCATAACTGCAGGTTCACCTCCTCCTGGAAAGGTGGAGGGAACGTCAGTACTGTCTTCTTCCTCCTCGCAGCTGCGTCGTCCTACTCCAGAGAAAGCTCCCTCCGACTCCATTTTCTGTGCGAGCAGCGTGAGTGGGCGTGGCCTGCGTTCAGTAAAGTCACTTGCCGGTTCAGGGCTGCTGCTACGACTACCACTACTAGAGCTACCAGAACCAGACGTGCTAGACGTGTGCTGTCTAGAAGACATCTCATCTGGACTTGGAGGACTCTGTTTAGGGGTGTCTGGGAGCGGGAAGGACAGCTCGGGGGGAGGTGAAGGAGGAGGAGTCGGTTGCCTGAGCTGCTGGGACAACAAGGGAATGTGTGGTGGGGGCTGCTGAAGACGGGAACCCCCAGACTTCTCCCTGGTCGGCTGGTTCCTTGGCTGCTCTTCTCTATTGCTCTGATTAGCAGACATGTTCCATCCTTCCTCCTCCTCATCGTCCTCGTCGTCCTCGCTATCCTCGTCACTCTCCGCAGGTACTTGACTCGAAGAGGAATGCCTTTCACCCACGGCCCTGACAGACCCCGACAGGCCATGCGTAGAGGGTGATGGGTGCGCATTGCCGTCCCTCGCCGTGACACCACGTCCCTCGGTCACTGGGGCAACGGCTTTATTTTGGTCAGCTAACGCGGGGGCAGTTTCCTAATGGAGAAAGGAACGCCAAACGATGAATCAGTGATTCCGATCAAATTCTGAAGGAAATTTAAATTTAAATAATCACAAACAACATCAACCAGCCGGGTCCTACCTCATCCGCCGCAGATCGCGCACTGTCGTTTGCCGCTGAGCGGTCTTCCTGTTCTGTAAGGACGAGACAAGCAGACACGTTAGGCTGGAGCGCTACAAGCCCAGGAACCAACGCCACAGGGAGTCACACCACCAACCTGTCCAGGGTTTAATTAGGACAGCCTGACCCTGACTGTAACGATACACTGCCCCTACATGTTACAACTTGTTGTGAGGCCACCTAAAACTGGTCGGACCCCCTGAGAGACCAACTCACCTAAAGTTTGAGTCATCAAATCACCTAGAAAGTGGGGACAGCTCAGTCCATGAGCCCGTGGTCAGCCAGCTCAAGCTGTACTCATAGTAGCCTTCAGGTGGTACGTGTTAGTGGAAGGATGTCCACAGAAGACACGAGTGAGAGAGAGCAAGAACCGAGGACAGAGCCACCCACTCTCTGGAGGAGTCCAACGTGCAGCGGTCAAAGCACCACCGTTTCCCGCCGTTGCTCTAGCTGGTCCAACATGAGAACCAGTATCTGCCCCAGTCCGATAACTTTGCCTAACGAGGAGTCTGTACACGCAGGAATCTGTACACGCAGGAGTCTGGTCTGTACACGCAGGAGTCTGGTCTGTACACGCAGGAGTCTGGTCTGTACACGCAGGAGTCTGTACACGCAGGAGTCTGTACACGCAGGAGTCTGTACACGGCCCTCCCTTCAACTCAATCTGATCACTTCAGAGTCATACAGGCACTAACACTACTGTCTCCCGCCCGTACCGGACCCCTACATACGGGTTCATTCTGAATACCTAGAACAGGTCTAGCTAACAGGACTACCCAGATCCCGATATTCCAACTATTACACTATTAAGAGATTTCATTTTGGGAGAACCTATCTTCTGGATCACTAAAGAACCTTACCCACCTCGAAGTTCAGTAAGGTGTAAGACCCCACTGCTAATGACCCAGCTGACCGAGGTTCACCGATCGCACAACTTGATTCAGCCCATCAACAGAGGAGTAGAGCGTCTCCACCAGAGGGATGTGTCTTCCCCGTGTAACCGTCCATGTCCAAGTGAAACACCCACAGCTAACTATGCTGATGTCCAGATATCAGGGTTTATACTGGACACCATGTCCTTTCATGCACCAACCGTATCTACCTACTCACCCCACCTAGTTACCTGTAACATCAACATACACGGTACTCCACGATACGCTGCTTTACATCTACGGTTAATGAAGTTATATATCTAATATACACACACACAGCCCTATCCAAGGCTCCCGTGGAGCAGTTGGGGGTCAGGTGCCTTGCTCAAGGGCATTTCAGTTGTGCCTGTTTGGTTCAGGGAATGGAACTGGCGACCCTCCGGTCACAAGGCTGGTCCCCTCACCTCCGGGCCACGACTGTCCGCTTAAAAATGTTAATTAAAGTAAATAAATAAATAAATAAATAAACAAATAAAATTAAGGAAAGAGAGAGAATGCAGTCTCCTACTCCGAGAAGTCATACAGTCGAGACTCCCCCATTTGGGGAATTCGCAGGGCTCAGCACAACCAGAGCGCACTAGCTAAGCCTAGCCCGGGGTGAACCACCACCTTGGTCACGGCCAGGTACGCAGACAGGCAGGCAGGAGTGGTGGCCATGCTAGCCTGGCACTCCGGATAACTCAGACTGTAGGTGTGCTCGTTTGGGTCAGACTTTTCAGTTTGGGCCGAACCAAAACACTGGGTGTGAAAGGCGACCACAGGGGGGGCCATAGAACCCAAATACGGTCCGGCCTACAGAAGGGCAGGAGTGTCTGATGTGGCCCACATCCAAAACCTGTCCAGTCCATGCCAAATCCAGCCCAGGCTGTTGTTGGTGCCGGTGGAGGCGTTACGCTCCATCAGGTACCTAGTTTGTCCGGTGGAGGTTCTATTCTGATGCTGAATGAGGGAAGACTAAACTCTAGAACAGCCCTGAACGCTCTGAATAAGAGCCCCCACACGGCTAACCTGGCGGAGACTTACCATCGGTGTCGATCGCCTCCCGAGCCTCTCTCTCCAGGCGCTGCCGGAGAAGTTCCTGCTGCTTTGCGAGGTACTGTTTAATGAAGCTGTTCTGACTCATCTCCTCCCCGATCTGAGGCACGGATTCAAACAGAGCGTTAGCTTCACTGATCATTCCTCTCTGAGCACACATCAGACATCTCTCACAGCTAGTCTGGCTTACCTGCGAGTTGGGCTGCAGACCAACATGATGGGTCGAGGTTCTCTGTAGGTTCTCCAGCATGAGAGCCTGAAACCATTTCACAGAGGTCAACACAGTTCAGCCTCCAACACCACATACATAGTCTAAAGAACATCGGCCTTAGAACCATAACAGGTGGTTAGAACCAGATTAACTTGACAGCACTACAGGACAACACTTGGTCGGCCACTTTAAGGAAAACTGTCCCTCCGGAATTCAGTGTTATTAGATGTAACTGAGTGATTCAGGATGTGAGGTGGTTCAGGTGTTCTGTACAGCGGTAGTGGTGATGGGAACCAGGGTTCTCCATGTCTAGAACACACATATAGACACTGTATTGACTATCTGACCCACCAGTGGACCTACAGGGTTCTCCATGTCTGAAAAGAAAACCCACATACTAGTTCCACTATTTTTACTGACTATCTAAACCACATCCCACCAGTGACCACAGGCTGAAGGCCGAGAGATGAATTCTTTATGACAGTAAAATCACATGTCTTCATGCAAGTGTGTATGCCCATGTAACCAGCAGTTGGGCCCCTGGGCCTGAAGCCGGAAAACTGGATGCACATCTCGGCCTAGACGTGAATCCATAGTTAACAATATCGGTTTAATCTGGAATCGGAATCTGGGCTGATATTGGAAATGTTGTCCATATTGTTGATCCCTACACATCAGGAAGTGTAGTCTGGCAGCCCGGAATATTAACTCTTTATGTTCAGGCCTCAAGCCGGAAAACAGAGGGTACTCTTCCTAGCCTGGACCTCAACCCATAGTCGCTAATAGTAGCTGGAATTGTAATCGGAATATTGGTCAATATTGATGTTTTGTCCGTATCGTTCATCCCAGAGGGAAATTCTTGAATTCAATATCTATCTATCTATCTCTACACATCAGGAAGTGTATTCCAGCAGTCTGGAATTTTAACTCCCTATGTTTGGGCCTCAAGGTAGAAAACAGAGGGTACTCTTCCTAGCCTGGACCTCATTCCATAGTTACTAATCTGCACTCGGAATCTTGGCCAATATTGGATGTTTTGCCCAAAAAATTCCAATACATAATAGAGTAATAACTATGCATAAGGGGGCTATTAAAGGGGGCTGTCTGGTCACCATCACCACCATTCTGACTCAGTAAGTTTCTCTGCAAGGCCCGTCTCACACCAAATCATTCCGAACGACTTCATTTCCACCTCCACCATTTAATAACGTGAGGAATTCTGGTGGAGCTGCCCTGGAAGTACAGACTGCGTGTTAACGCATGCCCTATGCACCGTGTTTAACCCCTTCCGATATTCGATCAAGTCTTTTCCCAGCCGGGATCGATCCGGTATACCAGTGCATCGATACATCCCCACTGCCCATCAATCAAAACACAGCACTCTCCGCCCATACAAAGCTACCGCAGCGCGCGCGCCTCCTGTTTACAGTCCCTCAGAGCCGACCGCTAAAGGACGCCACACAGATCCAAACTGATCCCAGCTCGGATTTAACTGGAGTTCGGGATCTGGCTCTGGAATCCCCCTCTACTAAATCCCGGGCTCGGTTTCATAACCCCCCTCCCCACCACCCCTTAGAAACGCCTCAGGCACACAAAGCGTACAGAGCCGCCGACAACTTGTAAAACTAGCTAGCTAACTAACTAGCTAGCTAGCCATGGAGGGCTAACAGCTGGCTGGCTGGGGGGTGATTATGAGGACCTCAGTCACTCGGTGGGCTTCTCTGTGCCCCCTAAGTTCCGTCTACAGGCCATTTGCACTGAATTCAACACGACTTTCGACGAAAGAGAGCTGAAGTGGCTTCTTGTGCTAATTTTCCGTTCCACCTTAAATGCCGCAGCAGTTACGTGCTGGCGCCAGAATGTAACTGCTGCAGCATTTAAGGAGGAACGGGGAGCTCGAACAAGAGGCCAACCTCAGCTCTTGCTCGTCGACAAATACAAGGCCGGGGAAATACACGACACCAAACTCAAAAGTTAGCGAGCGACACGGCTAACTAGTTAGCCAGCTAGCTAACAGGCTAGCCCCCCACCACAACACTCGGCCTCGCATCATCATCATCACCGATCTTCGCTGCTGACGGACTCCGACCCCTGCGCCAACCCTCATACCGAACCCCAGAACCACCTACTGACCCCTTTGAGTCGCTTGATGAGGGCATTTTTCTGTCCGCTCTTCGACAGTCCTCTTTCCTCCAGAGCTGCCTTCAGATCCGCCACTCGGAGGGACTGGAGCGGTCTCCCGTCCAGCGTAACGTCTTCGAGGTCCGCCATGTTGAAGCGCCGCTCTCCTCCCTCCGTTCTCTCTGGCGCGTGGAAGCGCAACGCCCCTCCTGCGCTGACGTCAGCGGCGTCGGTAGCGTTTCCGGAAGTCAGGAGTCGCCAAGCAGCAGACTTCACAGTTCATTTTTTTTAAAAACACGTGGGCGTAAATTACTATATCGAGACCACGAGATATTATCCCAAGGTCACTGGTTATGATACAGAGACCATGAGTTACTATACTGAGTACACAGTTACTATATTGAGGCCTCAAGTTACTATTCTGAGAACACAATTATTATATTGAGGCCTCAAGTTATTATACAGAGTATGCAATTACTATACTGAGGCCACAAGTTACTATACTGAGTACACAGTTACTATATTGAGGCCTCAAGTTACTATTCTGAGTGCACAATTACTATATTGAGGCTGCAAGTTACTATACAGAGTATGCAATTACTATACTGAGGCCACAAGTTACTATACTGAGTACACAGTTACTATATTGAGGCCTCAAGTTACTATTCTGAGTGCACAATTACTATATTGAGGCCGCAAGTTACTATACTGAGTACACAATTATTATATTGAGGCCTCAAGTTATTATACAGAGTACACAATTACTATATTGAGGCCACAAGTTACTATACTGAGTACTCAATTACTATATTGAGGCCACAAGTTACTATACGGAGTACACAATTACTATACTGAGGCCACAAGTTATTCTACTGAGTACACAATTACTATATTGAGGCCACAAGTTACAATACTGAGTACACAGTTACTATATTGAGGCCACAAGTTACTATACTGAGTACACAGTTATTATATTGAGGCCTCAAGTTATTATACTGAGTGCACAATTACTATATTGAGGCCACAAGTTACTATACTGAGTACGCAATTACTATATTGAGGCTACAAGTTACTATACTGAGTACACAATTATTATACTTTTATTACTTTTCTTGAATTTCCCTCTGGGATCAATAAAGTATCTATCTATCTATCTATCTATTGAGGCCTCAAGTTATTATAGTGAGTGCACAATTACTATATTGAGGCCACAAGTTACTATACTGAGTGCGCAATTACTATATTGAGGCTACAAGTAACTAAACCGAGTACACAATTACTATACTGAGGCCACAAGTTACTATACTGAGTGCACAATTACTATATTGAGGCCACAAGTTACTATACTGAGTACACAATAACTGTACTGAGGCCATTTGTTACGATACTGAGTACACAATTACTATATTGAGGCCACAAGTTATTATACTGAGTACACAATTACTATATTGAGGCCACAAGTTACTATACTGAGTACGCAATTACTATATTGAGGCCACAAGTTACTATACTGAGTACACAATTACTATATTGAGGCCTCAAGTCACTATACTGAGTACACAATTATTATATTGAGGCCTCAAGTTACTATACTGAGTACACAATTATTATATTGAGGCCTCAAGTTACTATACTGAGTTATGTTATGTTCTAAAATTACTATAATTCAGTTATGACCACTCTGTGTTCCCCCACTCAGGCTAGAACCATAAAGAGGGTCCTTGAGCAGTGGTAGCTGCTGATAAACTGGCACTGCACTGCAGGCTAAATCATCTGCATGTCAAAATCCAGAGAGAAGCCCTCTGAGTGATCCTTCTACTGGGTGAAACACGTCACTCATCTCAGGAGTGTCCTCTGCTCACCAGGACCACAGCATGCACAGAGTCTGTCTTTATAACCAAACACACAGATCAGAAAATAAAGTACGGTCATGAAACCACACAGCTAGTTCCATCTAGTTCAGTAAAGTACTGCTGGGTTTGTTCTCTACTGAGTATCCTCTAACAGTAATCCTGTTACTGATACTCCAGTACATCAGTGAGCACAGGAATCTACGTTATACTCGTATTTTAAAGCTGAGATCATCTGTGCTGCTCTGTGATTGGTCACATCTCTGACGTTGGAGCGTTAACACCAGAAGAAGTCAGTCGGTCCTTCAGTAGTAGTTACCTGATACTTTTGTAATTTTACTGTAAAAGTTCTTAGAGAAACGGGTGGGGTTCCCCTTTCAACTAGTTGATGTGCTGATCGCGCATGCGCCGCTAGGGGGCGGTGTGGGCGCGACACATCGGAAACTCTACTGACACGCGACGCAGAAGAAGAAGATGCTGAAGACGCTCTTTCTTCCGTCTCCCAACATGGCGGTCATCTTTTAGTGGTAACCATCAAAACAACAGAACCTATAGAAGGATGAGAGGTGTAGGAGAGTAAGGTTCTCCTCCGGCGGGGTGAGGAAGAGGAGTCGAGGAGGAGTCCGGAGATTATGAGGGTTTCACTGTGAATACAGTCCACACCGTTAGCAGGTAAACATAGCTAGCCTATAAGCTAATCCTCTTTCAGGAGAGCCAGTGTGATTTTATAATATAGTAAGAGTTTATTATAATGCAGTGTGCAGGTGTGTGTTGAGTACTGCAGTGTTGTTTACATATCAGAGGAACAAACATTCACCTCCTGTCTACACCCACTGTCCACTCTATCAGCTCCACTGACCGTACAGGACACTCTGTAGGTGTACAGGTCCAGACTGTAGTCCATCTGTTTCTCTGTGTACTGTATTACCCTGTTCTTCAATGGTCAGGACCCCCACAGGACCCCCACAGAGCAGGTACGATGTGGGTGGTGGATCATTCTCAGCACTGCAGTGACACTGACGTGGTGGTGGTGTGTTAGTGTGTGTGGTGCTGGTGTGAGTGGATCAGACACAGCAGTGCTGCTGGACACCTCAGTGTCAGAATAGTCAGACTGCACTGTGCAGCAGCAGATGAGCTATCGTCTCTGACTGTCCATCTACAAGGTGGAGCAGCAAGGTAGGAGTGTCTAATAGAGTGGACAGTGAGTGGACACAGTGTCTAAACACTCCAGCAGCACTGCTGTGTCTGATCCACTCACACCAGCACCACACACACTAACACCACCACCACGTCAGTGTCACTGCAGTGCTGAGAATGATCCACCCCCCACATCATACCTGCTCTGTGGGGGTCCTGTGGGGGTCCTGACCATTGAAGAACAGGGTAATACAGTACACAGAGAAACAGATGGACTACAGTCTGGACCTGTACACCTACAGATGTCCTGTATGCCATATTTGCTCTGTTCTCTGTTGAGGATGTGTTCTCGTATTTCCACATTTGGAATGTCGGATCTGAGGGTGTTTAAAATTCTGCACGTCTGCTTGTCCTAGAAAATGGCCTGGTTCCAGCACGCCCTGCAGGACGCCAGCCAGCCACCGCCGTCTTCCATGAAGAACCTTATGCCGAACAGCCACACGTTCCTCGAGTCAAACCTCCGCACAGCGGTACCAGCAGCTTCCCCCGAGGGTCCGGGCCTACACCCGTCCTCCATAACAGACTTCCCCCGTGTTTCTCAGGACACGGTGCCCCCAACCCTGGGAGAGCTATCATGTGCCTCTTCCCTCAACATGAGGCTGAGCCCCAGTCCTCTCCCGCTGTCCTACGTGACCCTCCAGGAACAGCGCTGTGTGTTAAACTGGTTCCTAGGATGGGGTCCTCCTCAGAGGGAGCGCTTTCTACAGGACCTGGTTTCAAAGGCGGTGCCAGGAAAGGTCAGCAGCTTACTGGAGCAGCTCACTACACTCCAGGTGACCTTCCCACGCCCCACTTCCTTCCTCACTCCTTATCACGCCTTCTCAGAGTATGGAGCCGCTGCATCCGGTTTCACCAAAGGCATCGAGTAGGAACGTGTTACGGTGTTACAATGAACCGGAGTCTAACTTCTAATAAACGTCCAGATAACTTCTAATAAACGTTTAGGTAACTTCTAATAAACGTCTAGATAACTTCTAATAAACGTCCAGGTAACTTCTAATAAACGTCCAGGTAACTTCTAATAAACGTCCAGGTAACTTCTAATAAACGTTTAGGTAACTTCTAATAAACGTCCAGGTAACTTCTAATAAACGTTTAGGTAACTTCTAATAAACGTTTAGGTAACTTCTAATAAACTTCCAAATAACTTCTAATAAACGTTTAGGTAACTTCTAATAAACGTTTAGGTAACTTCTAATAAACTTCCAAATAACTTCTAATAAACGTCCAGGTAACTTCTAATAAACGTTTAGGTAACTTCTAATAAACGTTTAGGTAACTTCTAATAAACGTTTAGGTAACTTCTAATAAACGTTTAGGTAACTTCTAGTAAACGTTTAGGTAACTTCTAATAAACGTCCAGATAACTTCTAATAAACGTCCAGATAACTTCTAATAAACGTCCAGATAACTTCTAATAAACTTCCAAATAACTTCTAATAAACGTCCAGATAACTTCTAATAAACGTCCAGGTAACTTTTAATAAACGTTTAGGTAACTTCTAATAAACGTTTAGGTAACTTCTAATAAACGTTTAGGTAACTTCTAGTAAACGTTTAGGTAACTTCTAATAAACGTTTAGGTAACTTCTAGTAAACGTTTAGGTAACTTCTAATAAACGTCCAGATAACTTCTAATAAACGTCCAGATAACTTCTAATAAACGTCCAGATAACTTCTAATAAACGTTTAGGTAACTTCTAATAAACGTTTAGGTAACTTCTAATAAACGTTTAGGTAACGTCTAATAAACGTCCAGGTAACTTCTAATAAACGTCCAGATAACTTCTAATAAACGTCCAAATAACTTCTAATAAACGTCCAGGTAACTTCTAATAAACGTCCAGGTAACTTCTAATAAACGTCCAGGTAACTTCTAATAAACGTTTAGGTTACTTCTAATAAACTTCCAGATAACTTCTAATAAACGTCCAGGTAACTTCTAATAAACGCCCAGATAACTTTTAATAAACGTTTAGTAAACATTTAATAAAGTTTTAGAAGCTTTTAGTTCACATTTACTCATTTTTAATTTAGTTCCAGTTAAACTATTTGATAACTTTGATTAAGGGTGTGGTAAGCTTTTCGGTAGCTCTTAATGAACGTTTAGTAAATGTGTTGTAAAGTTTTAGTAAATTTAATGTTTAGAAAACCTTCTGACAACTTTAATGTTTGGTTTTAGTAACTTATAGTTTAATAAAGTTTTAGTCGTGTTCTAGTAAATTCCAATAATATGTTAGTAAACTTTTAATCGTTTCTAGTTATTTACTGTTAGTAAGTTTTAGTGAAGTGTTTCTTTATTCAGATCTTTATTGGATTTGGAGTAAATGTGTTAATGATAAAAGTCTAAAGGTGCGTGTTTATATATATTTGGGAGTTAATGTAACCGGACTGGACCGTGTTTATCAGGAGGTCCGTACAGGTGGAGTATAACTGGTGACTGTCCTGTCTAAAGGCCTGTAGTGCTTATGGTTTGGGAAAGGCTGAGCTTCCGAATAATAACAGTAGCAGCTAATCCTAACATATCCAGAGTATTCCGATTATCCAGGCCGGCCTGACCGTTCCTCCTCCTGTTTCCGTCTGCGTTGCAGGTAAGAGACCGTCCGCCCAACATTTTTGAGTGCCAGTTGAGGCTGTGGACTCAGTGGTTCGAGTCTTGGAGTGAGGAGGAGAGGAATGCCTTCCTGAACAGCCTGGAGGAGAGAGATCCCGCCTTCGTGTCCCAGTTCTACAGAGCGCTGGCCTGCACGGCGGGACGAGACTGATGCCCCTGTAGCGAGGGGTCGTGTGTTTGTTCTGTTTATCGTCGTATGAAAAGAAGGGGAAGCAGAGAACGGTGTTCAGGTGCTGCCGGCAGACTTGAGTAGAAGCTCCAGGTTCCAGGATTAGCAGATTAGCGGATAACAGCAGAACCTCAGCTGGGGTTGACTCCCTACCGATCACAACAAAGGCCTCTGGTGGAGCCAAATGGTTCTCAGGGCTGTACTCGCACTGGTGCCGGCACACCGTACTCTTTATGGCTTCCCTTTATCCTCTGTCCTCAGGTTACTCAGTTAGCTGGAACCAAGCCTGTACTGAGGTGGGTGGAACCTCTAGCCTGCTAACTAACGCCACACTGTTGTAGTAGTCTTTGCAGAACCGGTTCGGATTTCGTCTTTCAGAACTCAGGAGAAAGGTTTACCTGGCTGTTTGGATCTGTTAGCCACTAAATAAGCTACCTAGGCTAGGCTAGCTCTTTAGTTAGCGTTAGCTTAGCAAAGAGGCTCTAGATCCAAACACACTGGAGGAGGGTTAATTTCGGTTCCTCCAACATCAGAATCAGCTTTGAGCCTACGAGGTGAGAAGAGCTGGTAGCATGCAGGCTAAGCTAATGCGAACCAGCTTCTCTCTTGGTTAGCAAATAGCTACATCATTGCTACGTCATCCCACCATGCATTTCCATGTGGAGCCATGTCCGTGTGGAAATGCCACTCTGTCCTGCGCTAGGAAGGAGGAGGCCCGTTGGAGAAACCATTCGGAGCGCTGTGCTCTGAAACCATTACCTGTGGAATCATTATGGCCCAGGTTTCTTCAGTGGTGCTGGTGGGAACCAGTGTGAGTACAGTCAGGAAGGTGAGGGTTTGGTGGATGTCAATCATGATACGCTATGAGTAACCACCTTCTATATCCTTCTAGCCCCAACAGTATCTCCAGCATCAGGCAACATGTCCCTAACCATTCCTTGTAACTACGTTCCTGTAGGAGAGCTTCAGACGCCGGGTTACCATCATCACCACTGTCTGTATGAATTGGAATTGGATTTAATATGATTAGTGTGTGGGGTGTTGGGGTAACAGCCCTTTGATGTCCAGTGTGTGTAGGTTTGTGGGAGTATAAGCTTCTGGGGGTTTAATAAAGGTGTATATTAATCTTGATATTATTCTTTTTTATTTCTTTGGGTCTCAGATCTGCGCCCTGCCTGCAGTAATGATGTACTGAGTTTCTCTCTTTCTGTGGGTGGAGCTGCTCACTGCAGCCTCCTGTAAGTGTAAATAAAGGTACGCTGCCGCAGAGCTGTGAAGGATTCGTTTTTCTAGATTCGGCCAGATTCGATCTCTTCATCAGAGAATGCCTCCTGGGGTTGTATTGGTGACCTTTCATCCAGACCCCTCATCATTAACAGCACCAGCGAGGAGAGACACAGGCTAGCCGCTTTAGCTCTGTGGTCTGATCTGGAGTTTTAATATGACCCTCACTGTGAGGTTAAAGGGCAGAGAGGATGTTCAGTCTACATGGGATAAAACTAAGATGATATTACAGGGACATGGGCCCTTTAATGACCGGAAGCCTGTGGTTTTCGGGGATATGGGCCCTTTAATGACGGGAAGCCTGTGGTTTTCGGGGATATGGGCCCTTTAATGAGCTGAACCTCTAGTGTGTGGGGATACGAGCCCTTTAATGAACAGAAGCCTATGGTTTAGGGGTTATGGGCCCTTTAATGAGCAGAACCTCTATTTTGTGGGGATATGGGCCCTTTAATGAACTGAAGCCTCAGTTTGTGGGGATATGGGCCCTTTAAGAATAGAAGCCTCTAGTTTGTGGGCATATGCGCCCTTTAATGAGCAGAAGCCTCTAGTTTGTGGGGATATGGGCCCTTTAATGAGCAGAAGCCTCTAGTTTGTGGGGATATGGGCCCTTTAAGAATAGAAGCCTCTAGTTTGTGGGCATATGCGCCCTTTAATGAGCAGAAGCCTTTAGTTTGTGGGGATATGGGCCCTTTAATGAGCAGAAGCCTCTAGTTAGTGGGGATATGGGCCCTTTAATGAACAGAAGCCTATGGTTTAGGGGTTATGGGCCCTTTAGTGAACAGAAACCTGTATTTTTTGGGGATATGGGCCCTTTAATGTGCCTAACCTCTAGTGTGTATGGATACGGGCCCTTTAATGACCGGAAGCCTGTATTTTTGGGAATATGGGCCCTTTAATGAACAGAAACCTGTATTTTTGGGAATATGGGCCCTTTAATGAGCTAAACTTCTAGTTTGTGGGGATATGGGCCCTTTAATGACCGGAAGCCTGTGGTTTTGGGCCCTTTAATGAGCTGAACCGCTAGTTTGTGCGGATATGGGCCCTTTAATGAGCTGAACCGCTAGTGTGTGCGGATATGGGCCCTTTAATGAGCTGAACCTCTAGTTTGTGCGGATATGGGCCCTTTAATGAGCTGAACCGCTAGTTTGTGCGGATATGGGCCCTTTAATGACCGGAAGCATGACTCGGGTTGTGGTGTAAGTGTTTGTGAGGGAAGTTCGGAGCATGTCTACCACACCTCTTACGTAAGAGTGGGAGTTTCCTCTGGTCCTCCGCCAGAGCAGACACGGAGCAGCAGGCTGAGTGAGCGTGAGCCGAGCGGAGCAGCAGGAGGCCTCAGAGACTCAGGTGGTGCAGGGACCTGGTGGAGCTGAGACGGTAAGTCTGGTCGGGGTCAGTGTTGTGGTTAGCGTGTGTAGAGGGTTGGGAGCTCCGCTCGCTAACCGAGCCCAGACTCGAACTGCTCTGCCCGGGTGTCCTCGGTACTGACCCAGCAGGCTCTGTGTGGAGGTTCGGCTGCGGTGTGTTCAGGAATCCGCGCTGGTGTTGGGCTTATCGTGTAGCCAGTAGCAAAGTCCGAACCACGAGTCATTCTGTTCAATCGAATCAAATCAATCGAACCGATTCAAAAGTCTAAACGAGTCGAATCCCAGTATGTGGTTACAACGATACATAAGCCTGTATGAGATCACAGAGATGAATACACACGTTGTATTAATATAGCTGTCTATCTATCGGCAGCTCTGAATCAGAGATCAAGCGCAGCACTGACTGACTGACTGACTGACTGACTGACTCAGTGAACAGAGCTGTTAATGCTGTATAGGAGTTTAGGGGTGAGGGGTCAGAGTTTGGAGTTGAACACACACCTGGTGATTGATCTGTGCTGATGCTGAACGGCCCGTGCCGGTCAGTGGATCATGCTGGATTGATTACAGCGCTGAGGTGATGTGTATAGGCGCAGGTCTGAACCAGAAGCTGCCTGTTTAGAGCTGACTCATAATGAAATGGTGTTCAGTTATCTGTTATATGGGCCCTTTAATGAAAAGCAGCTTCTGGCGTTCCATGATATGGGCCCTTTAATGACCTGAAGCCTTCAGCTCTGTATGATATGGGCCCTTTAATGACCAGAAGCCTTTAGTTTTCCCTGATATGGGCCCTTTAATGACCTGAAGCCTTCAGCTCTGTATGATATGGGCCCTTTAATGACCTGAAGCCTTCAGCCCTGTATGATATGGGCCCTTTAATGACCAGAAGCCTTTAGTTTTCCCTGATATTGGCCCTTTAATGACCAGAAGGCTTCAGCTCTGTATGATATGGGCGCTGTAAACCCCCAGTGAACCTACACGTGTCTCTGAGTGTGTATGGAATGTTGATGATGAAAACCTGGAAATACTAAGTTCCTGTGGGGGACTATTTGACCTCACAGCGCCCTGCAGCATGTATCCCTCCACCATGAAGGAGTTTAAGGCTGAGATCTTCTCCACACTATCATAAACAGCGTCTCAGACATCAGGCAGCGTATTCAGAACCACCTCCTGTAGGAACTTCCTGTGGGGGAGCTTTTAGAGGGGACGTCTGGTTACCTTCACCACCACTGGGAACAGTTCTGAGTGTATCTAGAACCGCACCGAACCCCTCCGAGTGACTCTGCGTATCTGAGGAGGCCTCTTGCGCAGGCCTGTGTTGGTAAACCACTGTAGTTGTGTAACCTGACTGACCGTTGTGTTGAAAGTGAGTCAGTTCAGTCACTCGACTCCCTGAGAGGAGTGAATGAATCAGTTTATCAGCAGCTCGGTTCAGCTCCTCCTCCTCCTCCTCCACTCCTGCAGAGACCTTGAGCGGCGTGTCTCCTGTTGATTAACCACAGCGGGTTTATGTAACTTTATCACTGGACGGTTTCGGCTCTCTCAGAACTCCTACTGGAATCCTACGGGTTTAGGGAGTGTCCCAGTTTTCTCCTGGCCCGGGTGAGGAGGAGGTTCAGGAGGTTCGGTTCTCTCTCTGTTACGGACCGTAACTTCAGGTTAACAAGCCAGTAAACATAAACAGTAAGCATGTACGTCAACATACAGGTTCTGGGTAACTCACCAGGTTCTACAGACATGAAAGGAACGTCTGTGTGCAGATACGTCCCCGTCTGACCTCGTCCAGCTGTACGCAGGAGAACCACAGAGAGAGAACCGAAAGCCCCCACTACAGACCCCCAGCGAGCAGTGGTGTCCTCCATGAGTCCTCCTGTTAGTGCAGCACCATCGGCAGACGGCTGCACCACGCAGGACTACATGCACACAGACCGTTACCACGACTGTCCTTAACACCACGTCACCGTCACCAAAGACTGCAGTGGTGTCGTACCAGACTGGCATGGAGTGACTCAGAACGGCAGCGGGTCATCTTCAGTGACGAGTCCCGCTTTAGTCTTGGTGGAGACGCCCAACGAATCCGTGGGTGGAGGCACCGTGGTCAGTACCAAGATGAACGGTTCGCTCACACGTCCAGAAGACCCGGTGTCCCTCCACCTCCACCCCTACCGCACCATCTGCAGGAACTGTGTGAGGATGTTCAAGCTGCATGGGATGGATTATCACAGGACTCCATCAGGAACCTCTACAGCTCCATACCGAGACGCCTGGCGTGTTGGGTTAGCGAACACGGCGGCCCGACGCCATACTGAGAGACAGACTTCTGTATGTGTAGCTCGGTAACGGACATGTAAGCAGGGGTGTCGGTGATGGGTGTGGGGTTCAGCAGGGGGGTGATGGCTGGAAGGAAGCATGTGTAATGGTGTGAATTCCAGATTGTATCCGGAAATTCCACAGGAGAACTTCAGGCCTCAACACCGTGTGGGTCTTGCAGCTGGACAGCCACCCTAAAAACCATCGCCAGCGGAGATTCTGGAGCCGAGTCAAAGTCCAAACTCCAAAGTGCGGTATAGATGTGGCAGGGCCTGAAGCGAGGACGATCCACCAACATGAGTACTGAGGCTGCGTCATCACAGTGCCCCTCTGCCAGGCCGTGCCGTACCCTGACCTCCGCTCCTTCAGTGTGCAGCCTCGTGTTTGTGTGGACTGGTCTTTGGACCGCCCGCCGGTCCTGTAGAGTCTTGGGCTGTTTTTCAGGAAGTGTGTAAGGGCTCAGTGTGATGCGTGTCCGCTTGTGTTTGGTAGATGGCGCTGTCTGGCTGGGTGTGTGTGGTGACCGGTGCTTCTCGGGGGATCGGAAGGGGCATCGCTTTACAGCTGTCTGAGGCGGGAGCCACCGTCTACATCACCGGCAGACAGATGAAGACCCTGCAGCAGACCGCAGCGGAGGTGAGCACGGCCTGTAGGGGGACCGCTGTGGACCTGATCTGATCTGCGGTCTGGTGACGACACTAAAGGTGGAGTTGCGGGTCTCTTCCCCTCTCTGCTGCGTGGGCTGCCTTAACATCAGCAGAGCAGACTACAGACATGGAATCAAAGCCCCCAGCCGGTTCCACCTTAAATAGTGCCACAGCTACATTGTGAAACCCAAGCAGGCTGTAGCATTTAAGGTGGAATGGAACATTGCCCACTTTGTTGGGAAGTCAGTGACTAGCAAAGGCACAGGAAGGTTTGGTATGAAGGACAGAGGTAAGGTGAGGTAACGGGAAGGTTTGGTAAGGAGGACAGTGGTTAGGTAAGTTTATAGGAAGGTTTGGTAAGGAGGACAGAGGTAAGGTGAGGTAACGGGAAGGTTTGGTAAGGAGGACAGTGATTAGGTGAGGTAACGGGAAGGTTTGGTATGAAGGACGGAGGTTAGGTTGAGGTAACGGGAAGGTTTGGTAAGGAGGACAGTGGTTAGGTGAGTTTATAGGAAGGTTTGGTAAGGAGGACAGTGGTTAAGGTGAGGTAACGGGAAGGTTTGGTATGAAGGACGGAGGTTAGGTGAGGTAACGGGAATGTTTGGTAAGGAGGACAGTGGTTAAGGTGAGGTTATAGAAAGGTTTGGTAAAGAGGACAGTGGTTAAGGTGAGGTTATAGGAAGGTTTGGTAAAGAGGACAGTGGTTAAGGTGAGGTTATAGGAAGGTTTGGTAAGGAGGACAGTGGTTAAGGTGAGGTTATAGGAAGGTTTGGTAAAGAGGACAGTGGTTAAGGTGAGGTTATAGGAAGGTTTGGTAAGGAGGACAGTGATTAGGTGAGGTACCGGGAAGGTTTGGTAAGGAGGACAGTGGTTGGTGAGGTAATGGGAAGGTTTGGTAAGGAGGACAGTGGTTAGGGTGAGGTACCGGGAAGGTTTGGTAAGGAGGACAGTGGTTGGTGAGGTAATGGGAAGGTTTGGTAAGGAGGACGGAAGGTTTGGTAAGGTAAGGAGGACAGTGGTTAAGGTGAGGTTATAGGTTTGGTAAAGAGGAGGTTTGGTAGGAAGGTTTGGTAAGGAGGACAGTGGTTGGTGAGGTTATAGGAAGGTTTGGTAAAGAGGACGGAGGTTAGGTGAGGTTATAGGAAGGTTTGGTAAGGAGGACAGTGGTTGGTGAGGTTATAGGAAGGTTTGGTAAGGAGGACAGTGGTTGGTGAGGTAATGGGAAGGTTTGGTAAGGAGGACAGTGGTTAGGTGAGGTACCGGGAAGGTTTGGTAAGGAGGACAGTGGTTAGGTGAGGTTATAGGAAGGTTTGGTAAGGAGGACAGTGGTTGGTGAGGTTATAGGAAGGTTTGGTAAGGAGGACAGTGGTTAAGGTGAGGTTATAGGAAGGTTTGGTAAAGAGGACAGTGGTTAGGGTGAGGTACCGGGAAGGTTTGGTAAGGAGGACAGTGGTTGGTGAGGTCCCCGTTTGACTCGTGTGTCCCCGTGTCTCCAGGTGAATGAGCGAGGCGGGCGGTGCCTCCCGGTGATCTGCGACTCCTCTAAAGCCGAGGACATTAGGGAGCTGTTTGAGAAGGTGGAGCGTGAGCAGAACGGAAGGCTGGACATCCTGGTGAACAACGCCTATTCCGGCGTGCAGGTCTGTTGTGCAAGTGGAGGTGTGGAAAGAGGAAGTGTGTGGTGGGCTAGTTTGCATTTCTAAACGTAGTGGCTGATGCCCGAGGCCGACTGGGTTCTGAGGAACTTGGTAAGCCGTGCCAGGAGCTCCTTCAGTGGCTACCCTGGTGAGAGAGGCTGGGGTAGACCGAGGCACTACATGAGCGAGGAGAGACTGAGGGGGGCCGCAGGGCGGATGGGCTGAACAGGGACACGGTTACCGGTCTGAGTGGCTGTATGAGGATGTCTCGGTACGTAGAGACCTTGTCTACCCGTCGGCTCCGCTGCAGGTCTTCCTCGATGCTCTCTGGGAGGTTTTCAACTCACAGCTACAAACGGGGGCTGTTTCTGGGGACCACCGAAACCAGGAGGTGTCCTGGCACATGGGGGGCGTCTGGTCACCCTGTCCCTCCAGTGGTTTCCACCAGTGACTATAAACGTCCTGTTTACGTAATGAGCTCAGCTGCTCTCCTAATCCAGACGCAGCTTCACCTGGGAATCCTGAGACCCCCAGAAAGAAGGTGGTGGGGGTCTATGCTGAACTATGCTCATATGGATCTCAGTATGCACCATGTTCCCGGTTGAAGCTCTGTTATTATAATAACTCTATGAAGGTTTGGAATGTGACGCTGTTCTTCGTGTTCTACCGTGTTCACAGAGGATCTTCGAGAACCTGGGAAAGAAGTTCTGGGAGGAGGATCCTGATATCTGGGATGACATCAATAACGCCGGCCTCAGGTACTGAACAGATAAGCTCTTAAGGCTGGACTACAGTCCTGCACACCTGTGTACCTGTGCAGGTGCTCCGTGTAGACACCTGCGCAGCTGTCTGCCAGCGTGCTCGAACGTGATGTGGGCGTGTGCACTAGGGGGCGGTGTTTACCCCAGACAGCGGGGTGCCCCCACGTTGCACTCACTTCGTCAGCTCTGCTGATTTTGGGTTGGTTCTGGTTCTGGTTGTTCGGTTCTCACCCCAAGCGTTCCTATTCATGTTGTAGTCAGTGAATTGGCTCCGCCTCCTTTGTATTCGTGCAGTGAAGAGAGCCTTTGCTGTACCAGTACTGGCACTCAGTGGGCATTGATCTAATCCTAAGTCATCGTGTGTGGTAACTATGTGGTGGGTAATGCCATACTGATGCCAGGTCTCTCCATCTTCTGCAGGGGGCACTACTTCTGCAGCGTGTACGCCGCCCGCCTGATGGTAGCTCAGGGAAAGGGCCTGATAGTCACCATATCGTCCATGGGAGGCTTAAGGTATACCTTCAACGTGCCGTACGGGATTGGCAAAGCGGCGGTGAGTCACTGAGCACGGCTGTACCCCCTGCTGGCAGGTGTTGGACCCCCCTGTATGTAGACCCCAGGCGCCCACGGCGCAGTCTAACAGGTGCTCCTGTTCTTTCTGGTCTCCAGTGTGACAGACTGGCGGCAGACACCGCCGTGGAGCTGAAGAGAAGAGGGGTGGCTTCTGTGAGCCTCTGGCCCGGCGCCGTGCAGACCGAGCTAGTTTCCCAGCACATCGTCGAGAAAGAGGACTCGAGCATCGACCCCAAGGTGAGCCGCACTAGCGCACCGAGCACAGGGGTAGCGGGGAGGGGCGTGCGGGGTGACGTTCTTCTTCGGGGTCCAGCACACATACGGTACAGATGAGGCTCACAGCACATGTGCTGGGGACCAGCTTTCCCATTCCACCCTACATGAATGATCATGTGACGTATTAAATGAACTCCTCCAGAAAAGGAGGCCAGTTGTTAGCTCTCAAACCACACCTGAAGCTCAGGTGAGTCCACTACAGGGGCTCCAGTGAACAGGGCAGTGGCCCACAGAGCAGGGTCCGTAGCGGGGTCCGTGTTTCTGCCGGCTGGCTGCGTGTGAGGGTTTGTTGTTGGAGGACTAATAATTCAGTTAGTAAAATATCATGCGTAACCTTCATCCTTAATGCCTTTGATCTCCTGGACGCACCATAAACAGCTCTGCTGCTGGTCGTTTCCATGGAAACGCTAGGGGTTTGGTTCGAGGCCATAAAGTGTGTACTGAAACTGACATACAGAACTAATACGGTAAATATGATCATAAATAAGGTAACGGGAAGGTTTGGTAAGGAGGACAGTGGTTAGGTGAGGTAACGGGAAGGTTTGGTAAGGAGGACAGTGGTTAGGTGAGGTAACGGGAAGGTTTGGTAAGGAGGACAGTGGTTAGGTGAGGTAACGGGAAGGTTTGGTAAGGAGGACAGTGGTTAGGTGAGGTAACGGGAAGGTTTGGTAAGGAAGACAGTGGTTAGGTGAGGTAACGGGAAGGTTTGGTAACGAGGGACAGTGGTTAGGTGAGGTAACGGGAAGGTTTGGTAAGGAGGACAGTGGTTAGGTGAGGTAACGGGAAGGTTTGGTAAGGAGGACAGTGGTTAGGTTTGGTAAGTAACGAGGGACAGTGGTTAGGTGAGGTAACGGGAAGGTTTGGTAAGGAGGACAGTGGTTAGGTGAGGTAACGGGAAGGTTTTGTAACGAGGGACAGTGGTTAGGTGAGGTAACGGGAAGGTTTGGTAAGGAGGACAGTGGTTAGGTGAGGTAACGGGAAGGTTTGGTAAGGAGGACAGTGGTTAGGTGAGGTAACGGGAAGGTTTGGTAGGTGAGGTAAGGGACAGTTTGGTAACGGTGAGTTAGGGTGAGGTAACGGGAAAGGTTTGGTGAGGAGGACAGTGGTTAGGTGAGGTAACAGGAAGGTTTGGTAAGGAGGACAGTGGTTAGGTGAGTTAACGGGAAGGTTTGGTAAGGAGGACAGTGGTTAGGTGAGGTAACGGGAAGGTTTGGTATAAAGGACAGTGGTTAGGTGAGGTAACGGGAAGGTTTGGTAAGGAGGACAGTGGTTAGGTGAGGTAACGGGAAGGTTTGGTAAGGAGGACAGTGGTTAGGTGAGGTGGTGGTAGGTGAAGTAGGTGAGGTAACGGGGAAGGTTTGGTAAGGAGGGACAGGGTTAGGTGAGGTAACGGGAAGGTAACGAGGGACAGTGGTTAGGTGAAGGTTTGGTAAGAGGGACAGTGGTTAGGTGAGGTAACGGGAAGGTTTGGTAAGGAGGACAGTGGTTAGGTGAGGTAACGGGAAGGTTTGGTAACGAGGGACAGTGGTTAGGTGAGGTAACGGGAAGGTTTGGTATGAAAGACAGTGGTTAAGGTGAGGTAACGGGTTAGGTGAGGTAACGGGTTTGGTAGTGACAGTGGTTAGGTGAGTAACGGGGAACGGGTTTGGTAAGGAGGACAGTGGTTAGGTGAGGTAACGGGAAGGTTTGGTAAGGAGGACAGTGGTTAGGTGAGGTAACGGGAAGGTTTGGTAATGAGGACAGTGGTTAGACAGTGTCCGTAACGGGAAGGTTTGGTAAGGAGGACAGTGGTTAGGTGAGGTAACGGGAAGGTTTGGTATGAAAGACAGTGGTTAGGTGAGGTAACGGTAAGGTTTGGTAAGGAGGACAGTGGTTAAGGTGAGGTTTGGTAAAGAGGACAGTGGTTAAGGTGAGGTAACGGGAAGGTTTGGTAAGGAGGACAGTGGTTAAGGTGAGGTAACGGGAAGGTTTGGTATGAAAGACAGTGGTTAAGGTGAGGTTTGGTAAGGAGGACAGTGGTTAAGGTGAGGTAACGGGAAGGTTTGGTAAGGGGGACAGTGGTTAAGGTGAGGTTTGGTAAGGAGGTTCCTATTGGTCCGCTGAGCGTGGTGTAGAGAGCAGCTGCTGGGTTGTGAAGGTCAGTGGAGGTGCAGGTTCCTCTAACACTCCTCTGTCTTACCTGCTGAACGTTCCAGTGGAAGGAGGTGTTCGCTAACGGCGAGACCACGGAGCTGAGTGGGAGGTGCATCGTTGAACTGGCCAAAGGTAAGACTGCTGACACACACGGCACCGCCCACGTTCGGGGGCTCGAGTCCCTACAGCTCTGCTCACACGCCGCATGACCTTCGGCCTCTGTGTTTGATCTGCTCTCTAACAGACAGAAGTCTGATGTCCATGACGGGGAAGGTGCTGCTGACGTGCGATCTCGCAAGGCGCTACGGATTACAAGACATTGATGGTAACCGAGCGTGTTCCATGTTCACCCCTCCATCTGTCCTCTTCATGCTGTGCTCATCATTCCCCTGATGATATCTGAAGGTCTGACTGCGTAGCTTCAGTCTGTTGCTAGCCAGTTTCGACTGTGTTGCTAAAAATGAATGGGAGTCTATGGGGGAACGAGGGATGAATAAATGACTCATAGAGGAGTGCAGGTCAGTGTGACTGTGGATTAGAGTTTGGGGAGTGCAGTTTGGTGGCTGTGGGTTAAAGGAGACAGTAGGGTTTGAATGGAGGTGAAAATGAATGGGAGTCTATGGGGGAACGAGGGATGAATAAACGACTCATAGACAGGTGCTATGGGGGAATGAGGGATGAGTAAATGGCTCATAGACGAGTGTGGGTCAGATTGGGGAGTGCAGTTTGGTGGTTAAAGGAGACAGTAGGGTTTGAATGGGGGTGAAAATGAATGGGAGTCTATAGGGGAACGAGGGATGAATAAACGACTCATAGATGA
>JAMWET010002351.1:0-25846 GCA_024036415.1 Prochilodus magdalenae
CTATGAAATCAACAAAAAGCAAATTTTTAAAAACTAAATTTCAGACTTACTGAACTTTTCATCTATACGTCATCCCATTGTATCTTATTACATTTTATTTTGCTTTGTCCTCTTTATAGATATATACAGCTCTGGAACAATGTAAGAGAAAATGATCAGCTCCTCTAGGTGTACAGGTTCTGGGTTTGTGTTGGACCAGAATTCCTCAGTTCTGTTTGATTCTCTACACTACTGGAAGCATGTCTCCCAAACTCCAGATCAGATATTGTATTAGATCTGTGTATTTAGAAAATCACTAATGACCTTCCAGGAGCCTGTTTTTTTTATAGAACCATGCTCGACTGGTGCGGTTTCACCCCAGCCACGCGCGCCACTCGGAATCTCTCTGTAGGTCGACCTGAGGTCCATTTCCTTACGGGGTGGGGGTGGGTACGGGTAAGTGTATGCTGAACGATGAGGTGGCGCTTCATCAACGGTCCAGTAGAGAGGGGGTTTGGGGCCCTCTGCCAGTCTTTAGCTGTGTTGTCCTGTGTGTTTTTTTGCTGCTGGACATTGTTCTTATGGACCAGTAACGCTCACCTGTATCTGCCATAGAGCTAGAAGTCAGAACCCGAACCTTCGGTTTTTCCTCACTAATAACCTTCGGCTGTACATTGGGGAGATGGCTGATTTTAAGAAGAAACTGGAGTGGTCTCTTATTCGTTTCCAGAGCTGTATATATATAAAATGTCCCGTTGTGCTTTGTAAATATAGGTAATGGTGATGATGATTTAAATATTATTATTATTTAGATGTTTGTGTTTTTTTGGGGGGGGGCGGTGGGGGGGGTTATTAAACTTTTATATGCTAGGTGACATCTCAAGTTCTTAACATGTCTTATAATGTTAACAAGACTATGTTAATAAAAACTTCAGGCTCTTCCTATTGACCCCGTTAATCATGAAATGTGAATGTGAACACCAGCCAGTGTTCTCAGTGGCCAAAAAAAGGAAAAAGGACAAATAGTTGTCTTTCTACGTTTACTAAAATCCATCATCTCTCTTCTTTTCCAGCTGCTGATGAAAGGATATGAGATCTGCTTCCAGGGCTCCTTCACTGGAATGACCAGAGGTATGAGAAAAATGTCAGACATAAGACCCATTTCCCTCACTTAGACATTTTACAATATGTATAGATTTCTGTCTTTTTTTTTCTTTTCAAAACATGATTTAGCCATCAGTAAACTTTTGAAGTAGTGCATCATTTTGTAGGCAGGGTCAAACTATATACACAGGTCTAGGAACTGCAGAATAAACAGCATTTACAGTAATCTGCGACCATAAATGCCCCGAACACGACCTTGTACTTCAGAAAATCCAGTGACTTTCAGAAGAAAAGCATTCCACAAAATATCTTTTTCACCAGGAGGGCCCAAACTTTTACACACTACTACAAAACCTTTCAGCTTTGGAGGATCTTACTTTACCACAGTTATTTTGACAGAATCATTCATATCAGTATTTTAGCCAGAACTTCAGCTTAATGTTGAGGATTGTCCAGTAGGAACATCCTACGCTCCTGTTCCTCTGTTGGACAGACTTGACGTGAAGTTATTTGGCTAAACTCAGAACGTCTGCTTTGTCAAAAAGCCCCCCACCCCACCCTTGTTGGGCTTTCTTTTGCTGGTGGACTGATGAAGAACGTGCCTGGTTAACTGTTCTCTGTCGGCTGTCCACGCACCGTACGCGGAGGAAGTTTGGAGTTTGTCATGCCTGGCGGTGTTTTCCTTTAAAAATGAAAATGCTGCAGGGAAGCGATTTGCATTCACCAGTGGTGAATATTTCAGCTTTATGGGGCTGCCTGTTCAGGATACAAATGATATGCACATCCCCACTTCCATTATGTACCCTTCATTTTGATTTATGTCCACAATTCGGTCAAACTTTGCGGTGCAGAGATCTGAGTTTGAACTTCTGAAGGTGTGGATTTAAGTTCCGTTCACTCTTTATTTTTTTTCTGATCTTAGCAGAGAAGGGAAAGGAGGGCGGATTCCTCCTTTCTTTCTGATGAGATACTATATTTTCTTAAAAATAAAATTAAAAGACTTATTTTGTTGATTTATTTCAAGAAATAAATCAACACATTTTAATACACAGGTACTTAAAATTTTAGTTTATAAAATCTAATTTTATTTTATTTTAATTTTTTTACACAATTTTTTTTTTTTTACAAAATATTTGTAATATATACACATCATATACATATACAGTTTGATCAGTTTATATTAGTATGGGTTAATCTTCAAAAGATGGGTTCCCAGTTGTTAACATGGCCGTTTTAGGTTGCTCAGTAGTTTTAGCCTTCATCTAGTAATGAAAACTTTATATTATTATATATCTATATCTATATATATTACATACAGGGGTAGAACAATTAAACTGAAAATGTTCCATTTTAGTGTGGTAGGTCCTCATGCCTGAATTGGACCAGCCCTGTGGCAATTCTTCATTAATGCCCTGCACCAGTAAGAGCAGAGTGGTGAAGGTTCAGTTAGCAGGTAAGAGCACAGTTATGCTCAAAATACTGCAATGCACACAATATATGGGTGACCATAACAGAAGTTCAAAGAGGACGAGATTGGTTGGTACGTCTTGCTGGGCGCATCTTGTGACCAAGACCAGCAAGTCTTGCCGATTTCAAGAGCCACGGTTATTCCAGGGGTAATGTCAGCATTACGAACCTCCACCAGTCATCACGTATGGACCGGGTACAAGGCTTAAACTCCCATCTGACCACTGTGCACGGGACGCAAGTATATCATTCCAAGACCAACTAGACGACTGTTATTGTCCGCAAAAGGTATGCCCTCACCATACTAATAAATTGATTTTGTGGTCCTAAACCCAGGTGGGTTTCCATTGTACCCCTGTGTATATATAATTTATATATATAATTTATATAATATAATTTTTCATAAGCTCAACAAAAATGGATGTACAGAAACACCCATCATCTGACAAGTATGTTCAGTACTTGGTTGGGGTTCCTTTACCACAAACACCGCTTCAGTGCAGCGTGCCATGGGGGCAGTCGGCTTGTGGTACTACTGAGACGTTACAGGAGCCCAGGTTGCTTTGATAGTGGCCTTCAGCACCTCTGGTCTTTCTCATCTTCCTCTTGAGAATGACCTATAGATCCTTGGGGTTCAGGTCTGTAGAGTTTACTGGCCAGTCAAGCACAGTAATCTCATGGTCAGCAAACCATTTGGTGGTAGTTTTGGCACTGTGGTCAGGTGCTACATCCTGCTGGGAAAGGAAATCAGCATCTCCATAAAGCTTGTCAGCAGATGGATGAAGCATGAAGTACTCTAACATCTCCTGGTGGGCGGCCATGCTGGATTTGGACTTGATAAAACACATTGGACTAATACCAGCAGATGACATGGCACCCCAAACCATCACAGACAGTGGAAACTTCACACTGGGCTTTCAGAATCATTGGATTCTGTGCTTCTCCACTCTTCCTCCAGACTCTAGAACTTTGAGTTCCAAAGGAAATGCAGAATTTGGCAACCGGAACCATATGGCCGAAAATGGCAGAATTTAAAATAGCCAATAATTCATACAGAGCAGTGACGTTTTTAATGACCCTGTTATATTTTTCTAGTTCTCGTATGTAAACGGGAACCAGAGCGGAACTGTAACTGGGCTTCAGGGCTAGCTCCAGCCGCTAAGGTTAATCCCCCCTGTAACATGCTATTTAACATGCCAAATTCTACTGGCCCAAATCTGGTCCACATTCCCCATTGTCATCTGGCCTGTTTGCCAGACAGCACGATGGAGTGGATGGAGCACTCCCGGTAGCAAGATGTAGGCCACATATGCACCACATTAGGGCCATGCCTCAGCCAAACATGGGCAACTCTGGCACATCTGTATTGGGACATTTGTGCCAAATGCATGTTGGGAATATGTGGGCCTCTTTTGGCAGATTGCCAGTTCCAACAGTGGGCCAGCAGTGCGGCGTCTTTGCCAGATGAGGCCCGTATGGACCCGCTTGCTGTCTGGATTTTACCCTTTTTAGTTTACGCAGTGGTGAAAAGGAGGCAAAATTAATAAAACTCAGTGAAAAAAACGTGTTTAGTATTCTGCCCTTGGCCAAATATTTCATTTTGGTGCATCGCTTATTACTATACAGTGGTGTGAGAAAGTGTTGGCACCCATCATGATTTCTTCATTTTTTGCATGTTTGTCAATCTTAAATGTTTCAGATCATCAAACTAATTTAAATATTAATCAAAAAACGACACAAGTAAACACAAAATGCAGTTTTTAAATAAAGGTTTTTATTATTAAGGGAGGAAAGAATTCAATATCTACATGACCTCCGTGTGGAGAGTCCAAAAAGTCCCAAAAAAAGAAAAAAGAAATCACGAAGGGGGCAAACACTTTTTCGCACCACTGTACATGTTGTAGGTTATAGTGGAACTGTGTTAAACTTCGAGGGTGAAGGAACTGTGCCCGCTCAGTCTGTCTTAGCCGTATCTCCTGGTTGTCAAGCAACAAGGCTGTGGGATTTGTTATTGAATTACTGTGTGGCCGATTTACTTAGAACTTATTCCTTGTTAACAGAACACAGATCTTTTTGTATAACATAGGAGAGCTGTCTGCGAACTCTTCCCCTGGACTGGTGGCCATCAAACCAGCCAGTGTTCCAGGTCCTGGGGTCTTCCATAGCTATATATCTAACTCTCTAATTGCAAATCTCTACTCATGTTATATTTCATCACTGCCTGACCCTGAAAGACAATGACTTCAGGTTGTTTAAACCAGTTTGCCGTGAAACCAGCCTTCTCCGGCTCTGAAATACGACACCACTTCTTATTCATTTCATCCAGCATGCCTGGAAGAACAAGCACTTTGGCAAGGTTTTTTTTCCGTGTTGGCAAAGACTGCCTGCCCTAATGCCTCTACACTGAACAGCACAGGCAGATGTTCCAAAACTGTACAACAGTCATTCGCAGGCCGGTCTGGGGGCTCTTTCCGTTTGTCTGCGAGATCCTGCACAAATATACACATGTACACGAAGCACTAACCAACACTGTGTGTATGTACATCAACACCTACAGCCATGTAGGTGAAAAACTGAACTATCAAAACAAGCAGTGGAAAGTCATGGATATCTCCAGTTGCCTTTGAGATCTTCTACAAATGTTCGTGTACAGTCTCCTTAAGAAGTAGAAGGCAGGGCCAGTTCTCTGAAAACCACTGTTGCAGGTTTGTGTTGCGTTTCCAGGCTTCACCTGCAGCTCCTTTCAGTTTGCTGTTTGTTTTGGTGTTCTACCTTCAGTCTTCTCCTCAGAAGGTATATTGTATGTGCTCTTGGGTTAAGGCCTTGTGATTGACCAGACCAATCTAAACCCTTCCTTGTGTTGAGGGTGTGTTTTGGGTCATTGTCTTGCTGGCTGTACTTCCTTCTGTTTAGTTTGAATGCATTTTTCTGCAGTTGTCATTCATAACTGACCTCTGAATTCATTTTGCTGCTACCTTCGTAAATTATAACACCATTACCCGCCAGGGAGCCGCCGCCACATGTGGGGGACTGGGGTTCGAATCCCGGTCTGGGTGACTATACTGTGCTACACCAATAAGAGTCCTTGGGCAAGACTCCTAACACTACACTGGCCCACCTGTAATATGACTAACCTTGTAAGTTGCTCTGGATAAGAGCGTCAGCTAAACGTCGTAAATGTAATGTAGTGTAAAATATATCACATGAAAAGATTAGCAAGCCTGTTCCAGGAGCAGCCATACAAGTCCAAGCCAGGACAAAGCTCCCGCTGTGACTATGATGAGCTTATGTTTCGAATCATGATCAGACTGACTGTTGTTTTTAAATGTTCTCGACAACTCTTACAGTGTTGGTCATTAACTTTCTACAGTTGGCTTGAGTTTTATCAGCTAACTCAATCTACTCGATGACAGTAGCTTGAATTTACTTCTGTACCTCAAGGCCTCTTATTGCACATTTAGAACTGATCCCTGTAAACTTTTTCCTTATCCCGTCCCAGTGTTTTCAAAGGAAAAATAATAATGTTGAATCATTTGCATATGTCAACAGAGGTATATCTGGATTTATTATAACCTTATCAGACTTCAACCAGTCAAGAGATCTAATATTTCTTAAAGAACCTTGAATCGCTGGAATCAATTTACTGGATTGAAATGTGGATTATTGACTTGAGTTATATACCAATTACCTGTCATCTTAAAGATTCACACACCAAACACCTGTATCTGTACTTATCATTGGATTATCCATTCACATACCAATTCATTCTGTTGTTGTTGTTGTTGTTGTTGCTATTATTATTATTATTATTAATCAATTATTTATTATGCTGAAGTATATAGTAGAAATAATGAACAGGCTATAAATTTGAGTTTTACTATCAAATGTGTAACAATATCTTGTCATTTTCAGCAAATACGCTTGGATTTCTGGTTTGAATCATTGAGTGTTTGTCACTGAGAGTGAGGGAATTGATTTGCACTTAATTTTCAAAAGTCAAAAAAAAAAAAACGTAAAATGAACCATTTCCTAGCCAACTCAAATTTATCCCAATGTTTGGTGTGTCAGCAGGCAATATAAATTTATAGTATTTTCTGAATGGGAATATTTTAATAACAATGCATTTTTCATAAGAGGATTCTGTGAAGCTTGGGCAACCTTACAGCAGTATCTACACAAGAGCACATTCGTGGGAAGAGCATGGACAAATCAAATCAAATCACTTTTATTGTCACATCACATTTTCACAGGTGTGAAGGTGAGTGAAAAACTTAGGTGTGTAGTCCCTTACAGTACTTTAATACAAACATATAAATAGACAATAAATATATACAATACTAAACACTAAAATCTCTGTTTATACAAATTTACAGTTATGAATAAAAGTTATGAATAAAAACTATGATATATGCAAATGTACACCTTACCATATAGCACTATAGTAAGACTGAGGTAGATGAGAGATGCAGGGTATAGACAGGGCATAGAATATTATATATGTATATACATACACTACAGATATACAGTGTGGATGGTAGATAACAGTAGGTCGGTCTATATGTGCAGTGTAAATATGCTAATGTAAAGTGCAGAGTGATGATTGTCCATGGAGATCATCGTATAGATGGTTTGGTGAGATGTGCTGAACCAGGTCCTTATACCGGTGCATCAGCACTACTGGCTGTTCAGTAGCCTGATGACCTGGGGGAAGAATCTCTGAGGCGGCTGGTTCTGGTTGTCTGTGTTGTGTAATGTTCTTAGGTACTTCACATACAAATCCTCAGACTTAACTACTTAATACTTTTACTGCTTCTACTTACAGCTTCTTTTGAATGACGGAATCAGTTTTGTCAGCACCTCCTGGCTTTTCCTCTACTAGCTTCTGTCCCTCAGTGGAAACGAATCTGCTGGTTGAGGAGCGAGGGATTGCCCATACCTGCATAATGAAAGCTCTGAGTGCAGGAGATTATCTCCGTCCATTTGCATGCATCTAGACAAAAAGGGTTATGGCTTAGGGGGAGAAACGGAAGGTGATAATTTATGGAAAGCCATTCTCTCGCTCACTTTTTGTGCTCTCTCCATCACGCCCTCACTCTGTCTTTTTCTCTGGCCACAAAAACCCATTATGAAACAAATAATTAATCACTTTTCTCTGGCACAAACACCAGGCGTGCAAGCGAGAGGTCTCCTAGCAGCATTGGACAGTTTAACCAGACAAGTTGTTCTAGATATTCCTACAGAAACGGAGTGTGGAGGTGGAGCCTTGGAAAAAAGAACGTGAACCGTGAACTCCAAATCCACAGAATGACTGGCCACTGGGACAGCCATACGCCAAACAACTGTAATCACAAAGTCATTGCTCATTTATTGTCATACAAACAGGCTGAAATGTGTCTCCATCCTGGGAAGGGAGGAGGAGGTTATGTCTACGGGAGTTTATGCCCTTCCAGTAGAATCAACATTCCATTTCATCCCAATGGTGATCACTGATGCTTGAGCTCAAGGCTCTCTATGCAGGACACTGGAGTTCCTCCACACCCAATCCGTCAAACCGTGTCTTTATGGAGCTCAGTTTGTGCACAGGGGTGGAGTCATATTGGAATAGGAAAGGGGTTTTCCCCAAACTGCTGCCACATTGTGTGAAATGTGTTTGGGTGATGTAGCATTAACATCACCCTTCACTGGAACCTAAAAGAATCCTGAGAAAACCCCTCAGACCCCCCCATTATCCCCCCGCCACCAAACCTTACTCTTGGCACTGCGCATTTTGGTTGGTAGCGTTCTCCTCCAAACACTGATTCATCCATCAGACTGCCGGATAGGGAAGCGAGTCCAACGGTGACATGCTTAAACCACTCCAGCTGCCACTTGGCATTGTGAACTGTGATCTTGGGCGTGTGTGTGGCTACTCAGCCATGAAATCCCGTTTCATAAAACTCTGTTCTTGTGTGGATGTTGGTGCCAGAGATGGTTTAGATCTCTGTAGTGAGTGATGGGAACTTTCCATTTCACTTTTAATAGCACCTACAGTTGACTGGAGAAGAACTGACTTGTGGCTGAGGTTACAGTACAGCGTTAGGTCAGTGAGTTCTTTGTAGACTTACCATCTTATAACTGACTTACTATCTCATTATATTGACTTACTGCCTAATGATTGACTTACTACCCCATCATCATTTTGACTTACTATCTCATAATTATGACTTACTATCTCATTACTATGATTTACTATCTCATGATTATAACTTACTATCTCATGATTGACTTACTGCCTCATGATTATGACTAAGTGCCTCATGATTGACTTACTGCCTCATGATTATGACTAAGTGCCTCATGATTGACTTACTGCCTCATGATTGACTTACTACCTCATCATCATTTTGACTTACTATCTCATAATTACGACTTACTATCTCATAATTATGATTTAGTATCTCATGATTATGACTTACTATCTCATGATTGACTTACTGCCTCATGATTATGACTAAGTACCTCATGATTGACTTACTACCTCATCATCATTTTGACTTACTATCTCATAATTATGATTTACTATCTCATGATTATGACTTACTATCTCGTGATTGACTTACTGCCTCATGATTGACTTACTGCCTCATGATTGACTTACTTCCTTCATCATCATTTTGACTTACTATCTCATAATTGCGACTTACTATCTCATAATTATGTTTTACTATCTCATGATTGACTTACTGCCTCATGATTATGACTAAGTGCCTCATGATTGACTTACTACCTCACCATCATTTTGATTTACTATCTCATAATTACGACTTACTACCTCATGATTATGACTTACTGCCTCATGATTGACTTACTACCTCATCATTTTGACTTACTATCTTGTAATTGATTTACTATCTCATGATTACGACTTACTATCTCATGATTGACTTACTACCAAATCATCATTATGACTTATTATCTCATAATACTGACTATATGACTTTTTTACTTTAAGTGGCAGAAATATGCTTCCATACTTATTGGTGATGTATGTGTATTGTCATTGGAAAATTGTATCTTTTGTGTTGTAATACAACATGACACAAACAGTAATGAATGTAGTAATAATAATAATAATAATAATAATAATAATAAGCCTTTGCTACCCATTAAAAGACAAAGCCATTAAAATACCATGGTTATAGTGCAGGGAGTCTTTAAAGCTAGTTGGGGGGAAGAAAGGTCAGCTACCACCAGGAATAATCCCTATTCGGACAGGATTAGTTTTACACGGGGAGGTGGGGTAATGTATTTATTACTTGGAGTTCCTCAGTGTTTTAGTCCCCTCCAAATGTGGCACATTGGCCAATTTGCCTTCTCTGAAACGAGCCACAAAAACAACCTTGGGTTAAATTCATCATGTCATGGGATTCGACATGTGTGTAAATGTTCCATCAAGCTTTTCTGGCCTTTCCTCAAGAATGGAGGCACTCAAGGAGACGGCACAGCACAGATAGCTCGGGCCGTTCAATCGAGGTCCATAACAGTGTTTCTGCCAGCCCTGCTCCAGCCCTGCGTGTTTTCCTACCTTTGATTGGCGCCATGTTTTCTAGTTGTGAGCAGCGGAAGTTACGTACCATGCATGCTTGTTTAAAAGTTCAGTATCCACTCCCATCTCAGTCTTTATGCTGAGGATTCTTATCCCATTCAAATAGGACAGAAATTGTATAGAGGTCCTGTAGTAATACTACATTACTCCACCTCTCTGTGTCAGACTAATCCCATCCAAATAGGGCTATAGACGTGGTAGCAAGAGCGTTTCGTTGATACCACAATGTTCTCACCTACACAAATCAACCTGAATGACGCAGAAAGCTCTGAAATCAGTAAATAGATCCTCAGAAACCCATCTGAGCTTAAGACCTGCCCTGGTTCAGCTTCCCCAAAGCGTCGTAAAGCAACAACCTCCATAAAACCCAAGTATGAGTGTCAGATTTAGATTAAAGGAGAGCTGTGACGGCACAGTTTCACCACTAAATGCTGTGGCTCACCACATTTAAGTCGTTACCGAATGCTTCAAGCAGTTGGAAGTACAAAACAAAATGCCAGGGCCTTTCTCAAGCATCCGCAGCCGAGCTGAGAAACCTAAAAGTGAGTTGTTGACTGTTTGGGGAGAATTGAGTGAGGTCATATATGACTGTTCCAATCATGTTGTCTTTATATACAAGCAGATCTGTAAATATTTGGATGTTGGTAAAGATATAATTAATGAAATAAGATTAAATGAAATAATAGATATGAGCTACACGACACGACTTCAGCTGGCTCAAATCTGACCCACGGTCCCTATTTTCGTCTAGCCCGTTTGCCAGATGGGTTGACGGTACTTGCGTGGACCTCTCACGGTAGCAAGCCACAGGGCCACTCTTCAGTGAAAAGTAGACAGCTCTGCTGAATCGGTGCCTGATGTAGACCGGGTCTGTTTTGGGAAAGGTGGGCCAAATTCATGTTGTAAATATGCTGGCCACCTTTGGCTTACAGGTTTCCGTTTCTGACAGTGGGCCATCAGTGCCATGTCTTGTGGTTGGTGTGGCACAACGGATAACACCACTACTCACCAGGAAGCTACCGTCCCATGTGGGAGACCGGGGTTCGATTCCCGTTCTGGGTGACTATGCTGTGCTACACCAATAACAGTCCTTGGGCAAGATTCCTAACACTACACTGGCCTACCTGTAATATGATTAACCTTGTAAGTCGCTCTGGATAAGAGCGTCAGATAAATGATGTAGATGTCTTTGCCAGATGTGACCCATATCCGCTTGCTAGCTGGGATTTAGCCTATTTGATTTATGCAGTGGTGAAAAAGTGGCAAAGTGCATGTAACACTGTGAGAAACCGTGTTTGGTATTCGACCATCGGCCAAATGCTTTGTTGTGTTCGGGGTCGGGCCAAATTGGTGCATCACTAATCTGCACTGGTTATAAATAAAGGTGGATGTGGAGGGACCGTGCATTGGGCTGTATTACATTACATTTAAGCATTTAGCTTACGCTCTTATCCAGAGACTTACAAGGCTATCCGTATTACAGGTGGGCCAGTGCTGTGTTAGGAGCCCTGCCCAAGGACTCTTATTGGTGTAGCCCATCATTTGCTACCTAGACTGGGATTCGAACCCCTGTCTCCCACATGGGGGTGGTAGTGGTGTTAACCGCTGAGCCACATCAACCACTGATGTGCATTGACGATGGGTTTTCTGGTGATATGGTGTGGAGTATGAATTCTGCAGCTTGCATGATTTTGCAAACTGCTCCTTAATGAGGGAACCATGTAAGAAACAGCCTGTGATGTCTGTGTGTTGTTCACATACATTGTTGGAGCCAATGTGTGTTCATTCCTTAATATCCAGCTCACTCTGTGAGACCTGTAAAATAACGGTAACTCTCTTAGTGTCCAAGTTTTCCCCCATCCTCGCCCTCGTCATCATTCGTCTCGAGTCTTGGTAGATCTTAAAACCATTCCAAAGCCGCTTTAGGACAATGCTTGGTGTAAAAAGCTCATAGCCGAACTAAATTTGTTTATTTAAAAAGATTTATTTATTTATTTATTTATTTATTTATTTAAGTTTCTTTTACTTCGGAATGCTAGCAGCCACGGGTTCCTCCACAAACGGGAACGTTCTTGATGTAGCGGAGGCTTCAGAAGTTGTTTTATGTAAATGTTTATTTGCTAGTGCTTGCTAGCAGTCAGTTTGGAGCCCTGGTTGCTCTAGGAAGATCTGCTGCCTCAGCCTAACATTATCCACACTTGTGTGTGGTGCAGTCTCCCTCCTCCTTTTCTTACTCCTCCTATACTTTCTTTATACGTCGCATGCGAGTGATTGCTCCATAGCTGTTCCATGGTGCTGTTTATTGCTCAGAGCCTCAGTGGGAGAAGATCCTTCAGAATGTGTTTACCCTGTTGCTATCCCCCATTGCTTTCTACGCCAGAGATAAGGGTTTCAGTGTGTGGTACAGACAGAAAGAAACTCGGGGGGTCATTACAGAAAGAAAGAAACTCCGGGTCATTACTGGGCTGTTCTGTAGCAGCAGTGGTGCATTTTGGCTGTTGTCAGTCCCACCTACTGGCTGGAAGTCTCTTTACTCTAATCAGGTTTCCCACACCAGTAAAGAGTGGGTGTCATACTGCAGCATTTAGTTTCAGACTCTCTCCCTTCGTTTTCTCAGTGCACAGCCATCGCGTGGATTGGTTTAATTCCATCACCAGTACATGTAATTTACTTTAATTAATTAGATGCCCACCCAGTTCTAAAAAAAACGTAAAACTTTATGCCAGAAATGAGTCACCTTGTGTGTTTGAAGTGGTAGTACGTTCAGGCTCCTGTAGATGGCGCTGCATGAGGATAATGGGGCTATAAACACCTGCGGGGTGTGAGTGACAGCATCCATAGATTGGGAAGAGGTGCTACAGTGCAGGGAATGTTTTGTTCCATGAGTGAAAAATGGCTCCAGAGCAGATGGTAATGATTGGCTGGTAAAATGTGGGTGTGGCCAAAGACCATAGTGTGAGGAAGTAGCTGAATCTGCAGGTGTATGGAAGCAGCGTACGGTCATACGGGTCTACCAGCAGTGGCTAAAATCCCAGTCTACAGGGAATTCTCCTCGGAACTGTGCCAGGGAAGGCATCCACCAAATCTGGCCCAACTGCCCAATTCATTGATGTAAGAGTGTCTGAACACTGATGTGGCTACATCCAGAAACTTGTCCGGTCCATACCAAACCTAATCCCAGCTGTTGTTGATGCTCGTGGAGGTGTTATACGCTATTAGGTGGGTTTCAGGGTGCCCATTGCTCAACTACAAGCCTATTGCTGTCAGATTTCCCATTTTATAATGCACTACCCTAGCTCTATAGAACCTGCCCTCACTGAGCTCACAGCCATGGTGGTGATCCATACACATGGAGTATTTGTCTTTGCATTGACAGGCTGGGTAAGTATGAACATCCCTAAAAACAATATGGCATCCATAAGGCAGCGTATGTTGTGGACATATGTGTACATATCTGTCTTTCATTGTTTCCGGAATAGTCACATGTGAAAGTACCCACTAATGGCCCACCTCCCCCCACCATAGATCTGAAACCATCCACATGGTCCTTCTCTACTTTTACCTGGAGAACACGACATCAGTTATTTCCATAACTAATCTGAAAAGTTGACTCATCAGACCACAATAAACGATTCCAGTGAGCATCAGTCCATACCAAATGAGTCCAGAGAGGTTGTTGACATATGTCTTCCACTTCGGATGCTTTACCAGTGTTTATAGACACCTATGCAGTAATAACCATCAGAGGAGCATCCCTGTCTGCAGTGCAGTGCTGTGTGATGGGTTTAGATAACAGGCACTGTGGTTTTTGGCCTTCCTTTTGACGCACAGTTTGTTTCAGCCTCCCTGACTCTGCTCTGGCTCGAGCCGTGTCGTGCTGTAGCCATGTGAATGGTTAAAATGCAGTCTCTGGTGTGCGTCAGTGAGAGCTGTCTTCTCATTCTGACTTCCCTTACCTTTCTTCCTCTTTCTGAAGACCCGCTGTGAGACTGCAGAGCTGAGTCGTAGACCCTTTTCCATTACTGCCATTAGAAATAAACATCTTTATCATATAATTACATTTGGTGGTGCTTTTCTCGTTGTGCGCTCTGTTAAAGCAAACTTGATTAGTGCCGCACTGTACCTGTACCTCCTGGCTTTGTGTGTCTGTGTGAACCTTCCTGAATGGCTGGATGCGCAAGTTCCTAATCCGTAAATCTGTGATGAATGCAGATAAATGGAATAGGTGTTCAAAGGACTTTTTGTGTTTTACAAAATTTAATGTGTGCAACAAATTATTAATAGCGTAGCATAGATAGATAGATAGATAGATAGATAGATAGATAGATAGATAGATTGTTGTCTGAATTATACTTTTGTATAGGGAAAAAAAGAGACGTAATGACAAAATAGTGCACCTGTACATTCTCACATTGTCGGACTTGTGAATTTGATAACTTGAAAACGTGTAGTTGCACCATAAAGCCTAGATACAGACTAAACACTGTATAAAACCTAGATACAGACTAAACACTGTATAAAGCCTAGATACAGACTAAACACTGTCTAAAACCTAGATACAGACTAAACACTGTATAAAGCCTAGATACAGACTAAACACTGTATAAAACCTAGATACAGACTAAACACTGTATAAAACCTGGATACAGACTAAACACTGTATAAAGCCTAGATACAGACTAAACACTGTATAAAGCCTAGATACAGACTAAACGTGTGTAAAGCCTAGATACAGACTAAACGCTATATAAAGCCTAGATACAGACTAAACGCTATATAAAGCCTAGATACAGACTAAACGTCGCGTAAAGCCTAGATACAGACTAAACGTGTGTAAAGCCTAGATACAGACTAAACGCTATATAAAGCCTGGATACAGACTAAACGTCGCGTAAAGCCTAGATACAGACAAAACACTGTATAAAGCCTAGATACAGACTAAACGCGCAAAAAGCCTGGATACAGACTTAACGCTATATAAAGCCTAGATACAGACTAAACATTGCGTCAAGCCCAGATACAGACTAAACATTGTGTAAAGCCTAGATACAGACTAAACGCCGTGTAAAGCCTAGATACAGACTAAACGCTATATAAAGCCTAGATACAGACTAAACATTGTGTAAAGCCTAGATACAGACTAAACGCCGTGTAAAGCCTAGATACAGACTAAACGCTATATAAAGCCTAGATACAGACTAAACATTGTGTAAAGCCTAGATACAGACTAAACGCCATGTAAAGCCTAGATACAGACCAAACATTGCGTAAAGCCTAGATACAGACTAAACATTGTATAAACCCTAGATACAGACTAAACGCGTGTAAAGCCTAGATACAGACTAAACATTGCGTAAAGCCTAGATACAGACTAAACGCCGTGTAAAGCCCAGATACAGACTAAACATTGTGTAAAACCTAGATACAGACTAAACGCTATATAAAGCCTAGATACAGACTAAACATTGTGTGAAGCCTAGATACAGACTAAACACTGTGTAAAGCCTAGATACAGACTAAACACTGTCTAAAACCTAGATACAGACTAAACACTGTATAAAGCCTAGATACAGACTAAACACTGTCTAAAACCTAGATACAGACTAAACACTGTATGAAGCCTAGATACAGACTTAACTCTTTATAAAGCCTAGATACAGACTAAACACTGTCTAAAACCTAGATACAGACTAAACACTGTATAAAGCCTAGATACAGACTAAACGCTGTATAAAGCCTAGATACAGACTAAACATTGTGTGAAGCCTAGGTACAGACTAAACATTGTGTAAAGCCTAGGTACAGACTAAACACTGTATAAACCCTAGATACAGACTAAACACTGTATAAACCCTAGATACAGACTAAACACTGTATAAAGCCTAGATACAGACTAAACACTGTATAAAGCCTAGATACAGACTAAACACTGCATAAAGCCTAGATACAGACTAAACACTGCATAAACCCTAGATACAGACTAAACACTGTATAAACCCTAGATACAGACTAAACGCGTGTAAAGCCTAGATACAGACTAAACGCTGTGTAAAGCCTAGATACAGACTAAACGTCGCGTAAAGCCTAGATACAGACTAAACGTGTGTAAAGCCTAGATACAGACTAAACGCTATATAAAGCCTGGATACAGACTAAACGTCGCGTAAAGCCTAGATACAGACAAAACACTGTATAAAGCCTAGATACAGACTAAACGCGCAAAAAGCCTGGATACAGACTTAACGCTATATAAAGCCTAGATACAGACTAAACATTGCGTAAAGCCCAGATACAGACTAAACATTGTGTAAAGCCTAGATATAGACTAAATGCCGTGTAAAGCCTAGATACAGACTAAACGCTATATAAAGCCTAGATACAGACTAAACATTGTGTAAAGCCTAGATACAGACTAAACGCCGTGTAAAGCCTAGATACAGACTAAACGCTATATAAAGCCTAGATACAGACTAAACATTGTGTAAAGCCTAGATACAGACTAAACGCCATGTAAAGCCTAGATACAGACCAAACATTGCGTAAAGCCTAGATACAGACTAAACATTGTATAAACCCTAGATACAGACTAAACGCGTGTAAAGCCTAGATACAGACTAAACATTGCGTAAAGCCTAGATACAGACTAAACGCCGTGTAAAGCCCAGATACAGACTAAACATTGTGTAAAACCTAGATACAGACTAAACGCTATATAAAGCCTAGATACAGACTAAACATTGTGTGAAGCCTAGGTACAGACTAAACATTGTGTAAAGCCTAGATACAGACTAAACACTGTATAAACCCTAGATACAGACTAAACGCTGTATAAAGCCTAGATACAGACTAAACACTGTATAAACCCTAGATACAGACTAAACACTGTATAAAGCCTAGATACAGACTAAACACTGCATAAAGCCTAGATACAGACTAAACACTGCATAAACCCTAGATACAGACTAAACACTGTATAAACCCTAGATACAGACTAAACGCTATATAAAGCCTAGATACAGACTAAACATTGTGTGAAGCCTAGGTACAGACTAAACATTGTGTAAAGCCTAGGTACAGACTAAACACTGTATAAACCCTAGATACAGACTAAACACTGTATAAACCCTAGATACAGACTAAACACTGTATAAAGCCTAGATACAGACTAAACACTGCATAAACCCTAGATACAGACTAAACACTGTATAAAGCCTAGATACAGACTAAACACTGTATAAAGCCTAGATACAGACTAAACACTGCATAAAGCCTAGATACAGACTAAACACTGCATAAACCCTAGATACAGACTAAACACTGTATAAACCCTAGATACAGACTAAACGCGTGTAAAGCCTAGATACAGACTAAACGCTGTGTAAAGCCTAGATACAGACTAAACGCTGTGTAAAGCCTAGATACAGACTAAACACTGTATAAACCCTAGATACAGACTAAACGCTGTGTAAAGCCTAGATACAGACTAAACATTGCGTAAAGCCTAGATACAGACTAAACGCTGTATAAACCCTAGATACAGACTAAACATTGCGTAAAGCCTAGATACAGACTAAACATTGCGTAAAGCCTAGATACAGACTAAACACTGTATAAACCCTAGATACAGACTAAACATTGCATAAAGCCTAGATACAGACTAAACGCGTGTAAAGCCTAGATACAGACTAAACACTGTATAAACCCTAGATACAGACTAAACATTGCATAAAGCCTAGATACAGACTAAACGCGTGTAAAGCCTAGATACAGACTAAACACTGCATAAACCCTAGATACAGACTAAACATTGCGTAAAGCCTAGATACAGACTAAACATTGCACAAAGCCTAGATACAGACTAAACATTGCGTAAAGCCTAGATACAGACTAAACATTGCGTAAAGCCTAGATACAGACTAAACACTGTATAAACCCTAGATACAGACTAAACATTGCATAAAGCCTAGATACAGACTAAACGCGTGTAAAGCCTAGATACAGACTAAACACTGTATAAAGCCTAGATACAGACTAAACGCTGTGTAAAGCCTAGATACAGACTAAACACTGTATAAAGCCTAGATACAGACTAAACACTGTGTAAAGCCTAGATACAGACTAAACACTGTATAAACCCTAGATACAGACTAAACATTGCGTAAAGCCTAGATACAGACTAAACGCTGTATAAAGCCTAGATACAGACTAAACGCTGTGTAAAGCCTAGATACAGACTAAACATTGTGTAAAGCCTAGATACAGACTAAACATTGCGTAAAGCCTAGATACAGACTAAACGCTGTGTAAAGCCTAGATACAGACTAAACATTGCGTAAAGCCTAGATACAGACTAAACGCTGTGTAAAGCCTAGATACAGACTAAACATTGTGTAAAGCCTAGATACAGACTAAACGCTGTGTAAAGCCTAGATACAGACTAAACATTGTGTAAAGCCTAGATACAGACTAAACATTGCGTAAAGCCTAGATACAGACTAAACGCTGTGTAAAGCCTAGATACAGACTAAACACTGTATAAAGCCTAGATACAGACTAAACGCTGTGTAAAGCCTAGATACAGACTAAACGCTGTATAAAGCCTGGATACAGACTGAACACTGTATAAAGCCTAGATACAGACTGAACACTGTATAAAGCCTTGATACAGACTGAACACTGTATAAAGTCTTGACACAGACTGAACACTGTATGACACAGCTGCTTCACTGGGGCCTGTCCTACCCTCCTTTAGACTCTGAGCTACGCTCTTATGATAGATGGTTCACACTGTGTCTGATTATATCGGGGTGTATTTTACATGGATACAAACCATAAACCATAAAGTTAAGCTTGACAAGCTGTGTTGATTTTAACACCTGTATCTGTAGCAGGAATAGTTGTAATCAGCGTCCTGCATGTAATCAGTGCTGACTTGGAAAAACACAAGTGAAGCTGATTAGGAGGCGAAGGATTGTGCGTCCCTGTTGCAGCTTGAGTCCTGTGTTGTCTAGTTCATGGTGTATTATACATGTGATGGAGATTAGAGTTAATAGAGTTAATACTCATACCAGAGAACAGAAACGTTTCCATAGCGATTCATCTACTGTATGACAGGGCCGTTGCTCATAGATCCTAAATTAGAAGCAGTCGCAGGCTAACAGACTGAGCTGACGTCTGACATTACGTCCTTATTGTGAGGGCATGTTAGTGATGGTTGCTATGCCCTGCCTTTCTGTAGACAGCAGGAATGGTTAGCGGTCTCCACCATGGGACTATTCCAACAGTGATATTAAAACTTGTAATATTGGAACCTTTGAAGTAGATGCATTTCTTGCACATCACACAATGCCATCACGATTCCCTCTGATGCTTCTCCATGTCTCTGACAGTTCAGCTGTGTCCCAGCATCTGCAGCTTCACAGATGTCAGAATGATTGGTTACCCTTAGCATCTTAGTGTTAGCATCTCCAGAAGTGGATCAGGCTGGGGTACAGACATCTGAGCTGTATGCGAAAGCTCTCTTAAATGTCCAAGTACTAAGATCTCATGCAGGTGTACAGGTATGAGCCAAAGTGTTATCACACATGAAGCATGAAACCGTGGTGACGGCAAGGTTGAACCGTCGGTTTACATACTCAACATCCTGGATCTGGGTGCAGTGGGTGTCACCGTCGCCACACAGCAAGAAGGGCCTGGGTTCGAGTCCCAGGGTCCTTATTCTCCCAGGGTCCCACCATGGGTTTCCTCCAGGTGCTCCGGTTTTCCCTACAGTCCGAAGACATGTAGTCAGGTGAACTGGAGATGCTAAATTACCCGCTAGGTGTGAGTGTGTGTGACTGTATGTCTGCTCTGTGATGGGCTGGCGTTCTGTTTTTCCTTTTGAATAGCGGGATTGGGTCCAGCACCCCTCACGACCCAGAGGGATGATTCGTTTTAGATCGCGTTAGCACCGGCGTAATGACCTGAGCAGCTTTGACAAGGGCCAGACCAGGTGCACCCCTTAATGGCACTGCCATTCCCTCAAGGCAGTGGAGGGTAGGATGCGTTATCCTGCTGAATTTACCGGCTGGGAATGGAGCTTTCAGGAGGCTAACACACCCTACACACATTGTTTGGGACTGTACAGTTTCAGGTGTTGCCCTGGCTTCCAAATTCCCCAGATCTCAATATGTCCAAGCATCTGTGGGATGTGTTAGAACACGCCCAGTCTGAAATAGTTCCACCTCAAAGCTTAAAGGACTAAAGGATCTGCTGCTACCGTGCCAGGTACCTAACACCTTGTACTTGTTCCTGTAGAGTCTATGCGTCTGTTGGGTGGGTCAGGCTGTTTTGACCGTGCGCGGATGACCAATAGCATAGCAGGCATAATGTTTTGGCTCATCAGTATAAGTCACCAGGACATACAGCGTCCAGTAATAGGTAATGATGGGGTGTTACCTGTGCCGCTCATTGTGGTGGCAGATCCCTTAATGTGTGATCTTATTGTGTACTCGGGACTGTGGTTATTAGAAACGATATTCAGGCATTATGGCATCTATCATCATAATTACTGGTAATGGTATTATGAAGCTGTTAAACTGCTGAACAAAGCCCTTCACTTTTTTTTTTCAGAAACCAAAGAACCTACTGAGTGTCACTGTTTGTCTGTTTTGTGAGAAGCGAAAGTAAATGGTGTGCGCTTGAAGACACTCTGCGCGTTTGTTTTGCTTTTTTCATGGCTGGAATAATTCAGGGTGGCGAAGAGACGTGTTCGCTCTGCGTAGTTTTGATTTAAGAGTATTGTCTGAATGTTCAGCATTTTCATGGCGTTTATTCGTGTCATGTTCAGTACGAGACGGGCTTTGACATTTTTCCGGGCCTAGTAAAGATGGTAATACAAGTGTGCGTGTGTGTATGTCTCTGCTCTCTTACAGATCAGATGGAGGCCATGGTGGAGATGTGTGGCGCTAAAGTCATGAAAGACCCGCTCATGTTCTCCAAACACGTAGGAGGACTTTGTCTTCTGTTCTTCAGTTCTTGTTTTTTTTTTTACTGACACTTTAACTTTTATCTAGTCTGTGACATTCCGACAGCTTTTGGAGAGTTTCAGCTGAGAAAATGTTTAGATTGGTGTTCACACCATGCTTTGAGCTAACGTAGGGCTGTGTGTGTGTGTGTGTGTGTGTCTGTCTGTGTGTGTCTGTCTGTGCGCATGTGTGTGTGTGTGTGTCTGTGTCTGCGCCTGTGTGTGTGCCTGCGTGTGTGTCTGTGTGTGTGTGTCTGTCTGTGTGTGTGTGCGCCTGCGTCTGTGTGTGTGCGTCTGTGTGTCTGTCTGTGTCTGTCTGTCTGTGTGTGTGTGTGTCTGTCTGTGTATGTGCGTCTTTGTGTGTGTGCGTGTGTCTGTGTGCGTCTGTGTGTGTGTGCCTGCATCTGTGTGTGTGTGTGTGCGTCTGTGTGTGCCTGCGTCTGTGTGTGTGCCTGCGTCTGTGTGTGTGCCTGCGTCTGTGTGTGTGCCTGCGTCTGTGTGTGTGCCTGCGTCTGTGTGTGTGCCTGCGTCTGTGTGTGTGCCTGTGTCTGTGTGCGTCTGTGTGTGTGCCTGCGTCTGTGTGTGTGTGCGTCTGTGTCTGTGTGCCTGCGTCTGTCTGTCTGTCTGTCTGTGTGTGTGTGTCTGTCTGTGCGTCTGGTGTCTGCGTGTTTCTTTCGTGTTGAGAGCGTTTTTGTGTGTCTGTGTTGCGTGTGTGCGTGTGTGTGTTCGTGTGCTGTGTTGTGCGTGTGTGATGTCTGTGTGTCTGTGTGTGTATGTGTGCGCGCGTGTTTCAGGTCTGTCTGGTCTGCAGATTGTCTGTTTGTCTGCCTGTGGCCTGTTTGGATGACGTGTGCTCCAGTGTGTTTCTGTCTACCCAGAGTGGTGAGTGCTAGTCATATTGGCTCATGTGCCCGTTTCTGTGTGTTTCAGAAGTGTGAAGGTCCATAATTGCTGGTTGTGTGAGAATCATCTTACTACAGACTTGACTGCATATAATCCAGTTTGTGCTTCATAGTGAAGTCCATATGGCTGGGTGTACATCAAACTTCGTCAGTGTGTCAAAACTTTGAATAGGTTGCCCACCCCTTTCTGCCCTTGCTCTGTTGTGGGTTAGTTTTTAACATTTAGCAGCAGTCCACCACCTACACATCACCTCAGTGTAGTTGTATTGTCAAGATTTTAGTGGTTTGATGTGAAATGCTTTGAACCGAATCAGAATTGGTCTTGATTGTGCCGGGGACCAAACATCCAAAAGAACTTCCTGCTTCCTTTGCCATTGTTTTACTGTAGTTTTAAAAAAAATTATCATCTTCTTTGTGGAAAGGTACACATGAGGAGTTGTCTGGAGGCAAAAGAGTACCCAAAGAAAATGAAATGATGTTTGTGAGCTTGTCGCTGCATGCACTGTTTGTTTTGCAGCTTACTTTGTTAGTTTTAAACCCCGTCCTAATAAAATACTGGACAGATCCAAGGCATTATTCAGGATAAACAGTAAAATAAGCTCAGCAGGCAAAAGAATTTATCACCTGTGACTGAGAGTCATACATAATAGCATACAACACCTCCACAAGCACCAATAGCAGTTCCAGGCTCAGTGTTTAGTCTCTCAGTGAGTGGAGGTCCTGTAGAATGTCTGGTGCTTTATAAAGTGTAAAATAGACACTCCTACATCAAAGTCAGTTGGGCCAGATTTGGTGGACGCCTTCCCTGACACAATCCGAGGAGAATTCCCTGTAGACTGGGATTTTAGCCATTGCTGGTAGACCCGTATGACCGTACGCTGCTTCCATACACCTGCAGATTCAGCTACTTCCTCACACTATGGTCTTTGGCCACGCCCACATGCAGTCCCTCCTTTTAGCCAATCATTAACATCTGCTCTGGAGCCATTTTCCACACATGGAACGAGACACTCCCTGCACCATAGCACCTCTTCCCAATCTATGGATCCCATCACTCACAGCCCACAGGTATTTATGGCCCCATCATCCTCATGCAACGCCATCTGCAGGAGCCAGAAGTTACTACCACCTTAAACATGCAAGGTGACAAATGTTTTGTCCCGTAAACCTAAATGATGTTTAGGTATATACTGAGTAGTCACGTTTAGGTTTGAATTTAAGTTTCCTGTCCGGGTTTACTTTTTAATTTCTACTGATTCTGATTAAACATGACTGACCTTGATAACACGGTATGTTTAGAACAAATAGTAACACATTTTTTGCATTTTACTTGGAGTCAAACTAAACAATAAATAGATAATCATCCCAACCCCTTCACCCAGCTCACTAGAATCCTAGATGCGTCGCATTACTCCAGTACCCATTTTACTACCCAGCTATATAGTACAATATGTCTGTACCATAGACTCCACTGGGAAGCAAAGCTGGTCTACGGATAACGGCAATCAGTAATAGTAGCACACGGTCAGTTCTGGGAAAGTAGATGTATTTGGTCTGGCTACAGACTAGAGCAGGTATTTAGACATACTGATCTCTCTTTTTACTGATCTTTTTAATGAAATTTGAACATTAAGGGATCAGTACAAAACACAATGACGAAACATAGAGAAATAAATAGGAATAGTAAATATCAGGACACAAACTGGCACTATGGCCCTTATCTGCAGCACTTTCGCAATGGAATCATGATTGACCTCTGTACAAGACAACACAAATGTGCACACATGTACACACACACACAACCACACGCACATAAAATAAAGAAATATTAAAGAATTATTAAATGGTGAAAATTTTAAATCTTAATAAATAATAAAATAATAATTAAAAAAAAAGGTTGTGAAGAAATACCTAGGGTAAGAAAGGAAACTGAGCAGATTAGACATACTGATCTTTTACCTAGCTGTATTGCATTACACCAGGACCCATTTCAGTAGCCAGCTATACTGTATATGGTACAGTGTGACAGAAAAGCTTTTTATTATTATTATTGTTATTATTATTATTATTATTATTCAATTCAATTCAACTTAATTGTCATTATACCAATACAGGGTTGTACAGTATAACGAAACACGGTCAGGCTCCTTCTCCCAGTGCCCCGTTGAATAAGAGTTATATGATCTATATATATATATATATAAAAATAGTGTAGATCAAACACAATAGAAAAAACAATGTGAGAAAACAGTACAGTACAGAACAGTATGTGTACACGAAAAGTGCAAAGAGTAGCGTGCAGGCAGTATCAGTAAGTTATGTGGTTTAAACAGTATGGATATAATAAAGTGTAACAGTGGCAGGTGGGGAACAATAAGTGCAGCTTAATGTTCAGTAACAGCCAAATGCTTGTACAGATGTTCAGTATAGATAAATAAATATAGATAAATAAGAACAGAATAAAAACACAGCTGGATGTTCAAGTATACAGGTTGAGTTAAAGTGCGGTGCAAACAGTCCTGTGAGGTAGAGGAACTACCAATCAGTAGCAGTCTTTAGTGGTGTAGTCGTGTTCTGTTAGGCGCTGCTGGTGTGATCAGTTTGACAGCTCTAGGGTAGAAACTGTTCCTGAACCTGGTGGTTCTGGCTCGGATGTTCCGGCAAATTATTATATTAGTTCAGATAGTTAGATGGTGAAACAGCCCTGTACATATGCCATTGAGAGCATTATGGCACCCCGACTAGTAATCTAATCCAATTTAGAAGTATCATCACTAGAAATGACGGAGTATGTGTCCGAGGCTTATCCAAGTACAGCAGAGACGAAATGCAGCAAAAAGAATACAGTGTAATTATTACATTAGGATTTTTCAGAGCTATTGTGAGACTGAAGAAGCAAACGCTTGCGAGGGTCTGTGGTGGCATGCAGCATTAATATTGTTTTGCGCTTCATACTTTCCGAACAGAGAACTTTAGCGATGCTGCACTTCGACTTTGTTTGAAGAAATGCTTCTTCAATGCGATCAGCTGTTTTTGCTGCCAGACTACTTGGAGGCCGGAGTTTCTCCAGTTTCCATGCAAGGCCTATTGCGAGTATTGGCCTGCTCTCATATACAAGCTTGATTCATCCTGCGCAAATACTGACAAGCTCAGCGGGCTGTCCTATTGAAATGTCTCCTAAAGCACCCACCTGCCAGCCAAGCTGATGAACTTGCCGAAACTACTTCAGAATGCTTCTGTTGCCGGACTTGAGCTGATACGGTGGACTACCAGTGGAATTCCGACTATCAAAAGTGTGCTGCTATGTCTGAGAAAGTTGCCCTGCACCCACCCTGTCCAGCTGAGCATGCTATTCTTTATTTCTCCCTGTGAAACGTGGAGTCCTTCTCTTGGGACTCTCTCCACAGCCCAGTTCTATAACCCTCATCAAGTCTTCATGCCGTAACGTGCAGTGTATCCATCAGACTGTCTCATAGCCTCAGCAGGTTCTCTGATGGTTTGCTAGAGATGCACCATCACGTCTTTTGTAAGTTCTTGCTGCGTACCAACAAATCAGGAAGGTTCCATCACATCCTGAGATATCTGAACAAGTGTCCCTGTGAGGTCATGTAAGTGCTTAACGGGGAAACCCCGACTGGCTGGAACCCCAAATCGCTGTGCCATACAGAATACTAACGACATATGCAAACCAAAAAGTGTGGCTGAAGCATATGACCATAATCACCATCACAACACTAGATTGTATCGCTCTCAGGTGATACACTTTTATTGGCACATCATGATGTGAAGCCTTCTGATGTGTAT
>JAMWET010002352.1:0-98344 GCA_024036415.1 Prochilodus magdalenae
TGGTTTGTTGGGAGACAGAGAGAAAGAGAGACAGAGAGAAAGAGACAGAGAGAAAGAGAGAGAGAGAAAGAGACAGAGAGAGAGAGAAAGAGACAGAGAGAGAGAGAAAGAGACAGAGAGAGAGAAAGAGACAGAGAGACAGACAGAGAGAGAGAGAGAGAGAGAGAGAGAGAGAGAGAGAGAGAGAGAGAGAGAGACACACAGACAGGAGTTAGAGAGAGTTAGAGAGAGAGACAGAGACATAGAGAGAGACAGAGAGAATCACATATGAATGCAAGCTTGAGGTTCATCATGTGAGTCTTTACTCAACAACTACTGCATTTCTTCCAGAACTGATCCAGCCCTAAACCCAGCTTTGTGTAACTGTTATCACACATCAGTATTCATCATATAGACTCCTACCGTGCATTTGCTTTCTTCTATGTGTGCCTGAGCCTCTGGGTCATCATACCTATCCCAGGAACAAGACATGGCATTGTAATTATTATTACAGGTCACATACCAAAACTAATAAAAACAAAACTTTGAACATAGCTCAATAAAACAGCAGGTTTTAGATCAATAGTGAATTTGCTGAATATGTTTATCCATAAAATATTATATATTATTTTTTTATATAATTTAAAATACATACATTTAAAATAAACCTCCACCAAGTGATTTTGCATGTCGATGTAAGACAGGAAATCTCTTATATAAGCTGTGTGACATACCGTCTGCCGAGAATCTGCTTCACCTTCACTACGGTATTGGCTGCGTTTCTTATTCTGCCCTGCTTTGCTGCAATCCCAACAATCTGTGAACATATTACAAGTTAAGAAACTTAATCACATCTGAGTCATCCAGTACTGCTCTTGCAGTATTCCACATTCATGTACTCTACAGCTCACAGCATAAAGCAGAGAAACGACAAAAATAGACGATCTCTCCCCAAAATTCACGGGTTATAAAGACACCTGTAAGTGGGGACACTTAGGCTGTATTCGAAATGGTATACTACATACAACTTAAACACTAAATCTACCCAAAAGCAGTATGTAGTATGCATGCAAACTAAATCTGTAGTGCACTGAAGATCCCTAGATAGTGTTCTACGCTAGTCAGAGTCTCTAGTATACAGAGCTATCTCCATGGTGTTTCTTTTAGGTGGTGTGCACTGAAATTAAACATTTGGCTGAACCTTTTTTTTTATTATTATTATTTAACACAGTGTTTTGTAGATTTTGCCACTTTTTCACCATTAGATAAATTAAAAAGGCTAAATCCCAGATAGCAAGTGGATGTGGGCCACATCTGGCAAAGATATGGCACTGTTGGCCCACTGCTGGCACTGGCAGTCTGCTGTTAGCCAAAGGTGGCCCACCTGTCCCAAAACAGACCTGGTCCACTTCTGGCACAGATACAGCAGAGCTTGCTACTTTTGTCTGAGGCGTGGCCTTAATGTGGTGCCTATGCGGCCCAAATCTTGCAACCCAGACAGTCTAAGTGCAGCCTAAGTGGGCCAGACGAACATGGTGCAAGTAGACCAGTTCATTTTTCCTGTCTGGGATGCATTTTCCTGGTTTTCAAAGGGTTAGAGACGAGTAATTTCAGTTGCCAAACATTCAGTGTCTTTAAATATTTCACATCAAGCCACTCTGAATGACTGTTTGTGATTTCATTGTAACCAGTAGATTTCCCCTTTAACCCTAAACTGATACGCATTTCCTGGCCCAGAGGGAACCCTCATCTCTCTTTGGAAGAGTGGCGGTGGTCCTGGTACTGTGATGCCTCCATACTAAACTGGACTCTAGCTTGTACTTCAGTGCTGTATGAGAAACTTACCTGCTCAGTGTCTCTGTAGGCCACCACAGCGGGCGTGACTCTGTCCCCCGCGTCGTTAGCCACCACATCTGCTCGCCCATCCTGAGAGAGTCAAGCACAACATTACTAAACCTACTGCTGCTGGAAATGGACGTTAGCTATACGCCCTTAAAAAAGGAACTTCAGTAAAGATGATGGTTCTATATAGAGCCATAAGCACTATAAAGAACCACTGCATTCTTTAAGGACTGATTGAGAACGTGTTGTTGAATGTTTCTTTACAGCACCAGTAAGTTCTTCTGAGGTTGTAACAATAGCAGAACCCCATTCTTCATGGATCTGAGGACCCACCACACCATGAAAAGAACCATTTAAACTGTTCCTTAAGTGTTCATGGGTCTATACATATTGATGGAGAATGTGTTGTGTATGGTTCTAACAAACCCTTTTAGAAATGGTTCTGTATAGAACCAAAAAGGGTTCTTCTAAGCATGTAAGAATAACAGAACCCTGTTTAATTCTAGATATAAAACATTCTCCATCAGTCTGACCCAATAAACACATGCAAAAAACGTTAACTGTTCTTTGATTTTTCATGGTTCTATATAGAACCATTGTCTTTACTAAAGAACCCTTGAACAACCATCACTTTTGTTTGCATGGTTACAAGGTTCTTTAGATTGATGGAGATTGTCCATTTTATATGATTGTAGACTTTTTTCAAAAGTCTCTACATAGAATCAAAGACGTTCTCCTAAGCTTGTTACAGTGGAACCCTTTTGGTGCCACAAAGCATACACAAGTTTGGTACCCTTTTAAAATGGTTCCATGTTTAATTTCTTCTATGTTCATTACAGAACCACCTACAACATCACCCTCTGTCAACCTAAAGAACTACTCACAAATGCAAATATATAGAACCATGGTCTTTAGTAAAGAACCACAGAGGAATCATCTTCGTCTGAACAGTAAACAGTTATTTAGATTGATGAATAATGTGTTGTATATGGTTCTATGTAGAACCTTTTTAAAATTGGCTCTATATAGGATCAAGAAGGGTTCTACTAAACTTGTACCATGCTACATAGCATGTACATGTAACCTGACAAATTGTTCCCCAAAGTGAAACTGCAGATCCATTTTTACAAAATATCAAATACATGCATCATCATTTTTTCACCATGCAAACAGTCTATAAAGAACCCTAGAGGAACCATCTTTAGGACTGGAGAAAGCCTAAACATTTATATGTCCCACTGAACATAAATCATCTAGAGCAACAGATTCTGAAGACCATGTTAGACTCGAGGCTGCTTTGATTAGGGTTGTGAAACACTGTTATCTGAAGTGACTGAAAGACACAACATTAGCCGGTGAACTTAAAGCTAACTTGCTAACAGTGCTACGAGCTCCTCTGCGCTAACGTTAGCCAGACTAACTTAAAAACCGGGTACAGATGTAACGCGTGGCTGGGGGGTTTAAAAAGTCCCACAAGGCGAGATTTTCATGATCCAAACAAAAATAAACCCGCTTTACCTTGAACACCGCAACACAGGCACATGTGTAGCCAAAGTGAACCCCGATTGCAGCCATGCTGTCTGTGGAAACGCTCCCGGAAGCCGGGTGACCAACGCAGCCCAGAGAGGGCGGGGCCTCTGCTCTGACCAATAGGAGAAAGAGTCCTCATACATTCAGCACGCTGATTGGCTAAAACACGCACCACTGCACTACACATACTGTACTATTGAACACGCTGCTAATGGTGGGGTCCTATTTTGATACAGTGTTCAGATGATGATGCCTGCTGATATGAACAGACGAGGAATTCTGATTTCTCAGCATAATTAAAGGGGAACTCCACTAATTTCTACACATCCGAAAACCAGTCCTGCTGTACACACGCTTTACTGACAACATTCATATTTATTTACATTTTTACATGTATTTATAACTCATATCTTCAATTGCAGTCATTTTTTGTACACTAATTCAATGTTTCAATGGTCTCATGAGCACTTCACTACAGCACACCACTACAAGTGTGACTACAACTGTGCAATAATACCAAAGTTTATTGGTCCAATATCTATAGCATTTAGTCTACAGTGTAATGTTCACCCTGTTTTAATGTTTACAGTAATACGATGTCTATTGTTTTTTATCTTGTACAATAACACCACTATTGAATACAAATGTGACTAAATCTAATTTTCTGAAGAGACTGGATTATTAAGTGGATATAAAACCACTCACGGCTGTTATATGAGTGCTTAATCCAGTGCATCTACAGCTAGGGTTGGGCAGATAGATACCTAAATATGGATACTTCCAATCTTGGCGTTTACCTTTAAAAATCAACTCTGATGCTAAAATATGGATATCATTTATTTATTTAGTAAGACTGTGTGTATTATTCTCCCAAACAAAATGCTGATGTAAACGACGGTGAAGAAATGTAGTGCAGTAACTACTTTTCCTCCCATCTACTTTTACTTACTATATATTAAGTAATATTAATATTAATCTACTGAATATGCATTCATTTATTGAATTTTTAGTTGACATAAAATACGGGTTTAGCAAATGTAAAATGTGAACATTATTAAACATTTACATTTCACATTTTTGGCATTTAGCTGACGCCCTTATCCAAAAGTTATTTATATTACAGGTAGTATGTACAATGTAGTGTTAGGAGCCTTGCCTTAAGTCTCTTGCTGGTGTAGTTCAACATTTGCTAACTAGACTGGAATTCGAACCTCAGTTTCCCAGATGGGGTGCTAGCTCCCTGGTGGGTAGAGGTGTTAACTGCTGAGCCACACAAAATTGAATACTGGTAATTGATGTTTTTATAAAGTAAGCACAGATACATAATAATAATTAATATAGTCATCGTTGGAAATCACACAATTCAAAGAATCGTTATCGGAATATTAGTCTTGGTATTACTGGGTATCGGATCGATAGGAAGATCAGTGGTATCGACCATCCCTATGTCCGGCACAGCTGCAATGCGCACGCGCACAAGCACGTTCGTTTCAAATTCGAAATTCAACGGAAATTTCTCAGATCAGCGCGAGGCGACGCAACGGTTAGCTGAGGGAATAGATAACTACTAGATTAATACAAGATATAACCATAATTAGAATTATATAATGTTATTATATTAATCTGTACCTCTTGATAAATTAACACATACTACAAAAACAACTTAAGTAACGTCATTTCCCTGTGAATTTAACCGGCCAGGCTAACTAGCTTAGCTAACCATAGTTCCACACTCAGGAAGGCTAAAACTGATACTGACAGTGTTAGCCATGGTTTATTACAAGCTTAACTTAGTTAGGTTTTTTGTTACGGTGTTTTCTGCTAATCACAGTGGCCGTTATTGATGTGAAAATAATGTAAGTATGTTGATAAAATAGCTAATACGTCCGCTAACGGTAGCTGTCGGTTAGCTAGCTACAAGTTAGCATTAGCTTGCTTTTGTCTGGGTGTTGTACAATGTACTAACCAACTAAACACGATATCTCGAGTAAGCTACCTGAGTTTTTCATTATAACGCTCTACTGCTCAAGAAAATACATTTCCAGCCTACTCTCTTCATACAATGAAATGTTTCGCCATTATATTGCTAAGATGCTAAGTCATTATTTTGACGGCCTCTGTGAAAGCATCCGGAGCCTACCAAGAAACAGTCGGGCTGAGACTGAGAGCATCTTCAGCTAATCAGACTGCTGAAAAGGCGCCCCGCTGCGACCAATGACTGACCAGCGCCGAATTTAGAAACTGCTGATGATTGGAGCAGGTGGTCCGTCGTGGGGGTCTGGGAGCTGGAGTCCGCCCGGAGTAGTCGGTGCGTCAGTGCTGAATATAAACTTAAACAGCCATGTCTTTAACGAATACCGTCACAGTCCTATTGCTTTGTGTTGTGTTCGCAGTTACCGATGCAGAGGAATGCGAAGGTGAGGTGGACTTCTCGTTGCGCACGAATCTCTGCGTGTAAAAATAGCAGCACAGTATGAACGTGTCAGAGACTCTGAAGTGCATGAAAGTTTTAAAGCAGAAGGTGTCCTCGTTATGTTGTGTCGTCCCGGCAGGAATGTTTCTGAGATGATAAATTGCCTTTAAGCGGCACAAATTCCCAGTACGATGTGCGGAGAGTGGCCTGCTTAAAGTTCTTGTGCTACATCGCCACATGGGCTGAAAACGGACTTAAACGACAGGCACTGCAGATTTGTGGGGAGGTGCTTGTTCTTAACACTTAAATATAACGTATGTAAATGTAAGCTTACATCAATATGTAGTTAGTGGATAGCATACAGTAGGTTTAACCCTCCTGTAACTTTTGTTTGTGAGAAATAAAAATAATGTTCCTAAAGAATTATTGACCTGACGCGTGCCATCCAAACATTATGCACATAAACATTATCCTAAGTTAAAGTTTTTAATGATTAATTTATTCAGTATTAGGAGTCATTTGTGTTTTACACCTCTTATAGGTTATGGTTTAATTTTTCTGTACATTGGCAAAACTTAGGCGTTCAGCACCTCTGCTTTCTTAGATCTTACCTCATTAATTACCTTTCTTCTATCTAGCTATCAGCACTAGCCCTTGTTCGGGCAGTGTCTCGGCAAGTGTTCATGGCAAGTTTTAGAGTCTAACCGTCTTATACTAGCTGGGAAACATAATCCAATGGAACACTAAGCACAGTTGTAAGTCGCTCTAGATAAGAGCATCTGCTAAATGACTTCACATTAACATTTTTTAAATATTTTGTCTCATGTAGGCGTGATTATTAATACAAACATCTCTTCTCCATCAAATTGAGGCTTTTAGTTCCAATCACACTAAAGGAGCCAATATTGGTCTGAAACATTTGAATTTTTAGCAAAGTTTAAAAAAAGCAAGCCAACAAGGTTCAAAATGCTCCAGCAGACCTCCACAATGTAAATTGTTCAGTTGGGAGAGATTATACAATGAAATTGAGTTTCAAATTTGAAAAGAAAATAATCAGTTTCAGTCTAAATTGAACTTTTTTGTGCCTTTGTAGCCTTCATGCACACTGCTGGGTCAAATTGACCCAAGCATTATGTGTGTAATATAAACATGCAGGGGGCTGCAAACATGTTAAATGAGCGATAGTTCCATTGACATGTTCATTACACTAATTAAATATTAATTTTAATTTAAATATTAATTAAATATTTTCATGCTCTTTAAACTTGAAAACAGATCAGAACCACACATGTAAATTGAAGCTTTCGTCTAGTGTAGTAAATATGTACATGTATATTTATTTAATAGTTGCTGCAATTTGTTGCATTATTATGTTTAACAGGACCCATGCACAGCCCTGTAATAATTCCATTATTAGTAATCCAAAGTAAGAATCAGTCAGAACATTTTCTAATGTAAATTTTTACTATATTTCTAAAATCGGTGTGTGTGTATTCCATGCAGTGTGTGTGGGTTTTTTGGAACGCCTCTACAAGTCCTTGGTGGCTTCTTATAAGGACCTGTCCACAGCACTCGTAGAGGATGAGCTTATGAAGGCCTGTGCTGAAGCTACAGGAAAGGAGAACCGACTAGTATGACACATGCACTTACATACTGTACAAACACATGTTTACTGAGGCTTTCTTGTGTATTACTTAGCCGAAAATCCCCTCTTTTTACCTGTCTTCCTCATATCACAGTGTTATTACCTTGGAGCCTCAAGTGATGCAGCTGCCAAAGTGACTGGGGAGGTGAGTCGCCCCCTCAGCAACCATGTCCCAGTGCATAAGATCTGCCAGCGACTCCAACAGAGAGACCAGCAGATCTGTGACTTACGCTATGGTACGACTTCCTCCTGCTTTATTCCCTGGTCCCACAAAATGTGCAAAAAATAGGTACACTAATATTTTAAGCTAATTCGGGAAAATAAATCTTATAGGGGTCATATTATAAAAAACTCACCTTGTCAGTTATTTAATGGACACATCTGGAGTTTTGCTCAGAAACTGTGAAAAAAGACAACCCGGACATTTTTTCGTGGGCTGCCTGGACCAGAAAACATGGGAACCTGCAAACCATTCAGATTTAGTTACCCATGCTAAGTTAAGTGATGAATAGCTGAGCTGCAGCTCATTATTATTTAAAGGAGCAGACACACAAACAGGCTGTTTAGAGAGTGTTGATACTTGTGCTTGATATTTGTGGTTTGATGATTTAAAGCATGTCACAGACATTTCTTACCCCAGAGAACTGTGTGACAAAAGGAGTGTGTCACTTGTAAAGATTGTATGTAAAAGCTTATTTAGTGAATACACAAACACGTCAATGTTCATGCGTTTATATATATATATATGTTCTTGTGTTCCAGAGCAACAGGTCCTGGACTGGAGCCGAGAGACTCTGTCAAAGATGCGGGTTTTGGACCTGAAGCGAATGCTGGCATCATGGGGAGAGGAATGCCGAGCATGCCTGGAAAAGAGTGACCTTATAGATCTCATCCAGGAGGTGGCCCCCAAACACAACACAGCACAGCCTAGGATGCCTTCAGAAGAGCTCTGAGGGCCCTCTCATGCAGCTCCACTATGGACAAATGCAAAGCTAGGAGGGGCCCCTCATGCAGCTTTTTTAAAGTGAATGTTGGGCACTGTGATCTCACTTATGTTGTTTTTTGACATATGTAATTTGGTGGGTTTTACTGACGTGGAACATAATGGCAAAGCTTTGAGAAACAACTGACTGGTTGTGTGACCCATATTTTACTTTTGGAATAAACGGAGGGAGTACATGAAGATTGCAGCTCATCTTATACATATTTTTACTTTTCGTATGTGTGAGCGTTTGTTTTAGCGTTTCGTGTGGTTAGTTTTGACCTGTGCCTACGTGTACACATGTTGAAGTGCATGCCTGCACATTCTCGTGAGTGTGAATTACATAATTGCGCGTGTCACACTTGTGACCTTCAGGGAGAATCGCATTGTTGTGATCAGAACATCAGACACACATTGAAAGAAGCTCACCCACACACACCGGCAGACTGCTGATGTTTACATTTAGCGTGTTGCCATGGTGATGATTAGCATTTGATTTCCTATTTTTTGATGATCCACACATTTTTGCTGACAAAGTTTCTATGTCACTGAGCCAGTCAGTCGCATCAGTACCACTGCTTCATTCTCTCTACGTCTCTGCCCTCTTCTTTCTCATTCATTTTCCTTCTTGTTCTGACCAGTTCCTTCTCTCTCTTATTATAGCTGTTGGGAGAGTGAGAAGGAGGCAGAGAGAGAGAGAGAGCGCAAACGAGAGAGAGGCAGGCTCACTCTCCCACTCCACTGCGTGGGCAAGGCCTGCATCTCTTTTTCTCTCCCCCTCTCTTTCTCTCTCTCTCTCTCTCTCTCTCTCTCTCTCAACAGGCACGAACATACACACACACACACACACAGCTAGTCAGTGTATCATGCTTGCACTGTGTGGGCTGAGCTGAGCATTCCTGTCATACAGTAACAGTCTTTCTGCCTCCGCACTCTTTCTCTCTCTCCCTCTCTCTCTCTCTCTCTCTCTCTCTCTCTCTCTCTCTCTCTCCCTCTCTCTCTCTCTTTCTCTCACTCTTTCTCCCTTTCTCTTTCTCTGTCGCTTTCCCTTTTGCTCTCCCTCTCCCTGTCTTTCTTTCTCCCTCCCCATCTCTCTGTTACCCCCCTCTCTCATACACACATGCACTTACAAATACGCATACTCACATACACACACACACATACACACACACAAATACACACATATACACACGCTCACATAAACACACACGCATATACTCACACTGAGCAGGGACGGATTCTCGGAGAGGAAGCCGAGATGGTATGCAATGAGAGTCCTGGTTATATAGGGTAAGTCATTTTTCTTCTTGTACTGTAACTGATTTTGGATTTTCTAAGTTGTCTGTGAGTATGACTGATTGTTTACTTGTTTATATGAATGTGTGGATGTTATAAAGATGCTCTTTAGGACTGATTTTCACCGCATATCCTTTCAGTGGGTGTACATGGCCACGTTGTTTAATATGAGAGATTATAAGACACTTTTACACAGCAGGCGCTGTGTAAGTGTCTGTGTGTGAGGCATCATGGTTTTCTGTTCTTGTGAAGGCGCCAATCTTGTTAAAGGTTTGTTAGACATCCCAGCATGAATGAAGTTGAACTGCCAGGGTTGTGTGTTTGCAGCATTTATCATGGTACATCACACATGCACTCTCTCTTGCTCTTCTCAGACTTATTACCTGCCGCTACCTTGTGTCTTCCTGATTTCTGTCGTGACTGAGGCCAATCCTCACAGCCCCAACGCCTACACAATCAACCGCCGCTCTACCCTCTTTTTCCCTCTCCCTCTCCCTCTTTCTCTCTCCTGTTTTCTCTTTTTGTCTCCCACTTACTCTCCCTCTCTCTCATGCTCTCTCTTCCTCTTTCTCTGTTTCTGTCTCTTTCACTCTCTATCTCTCACTCTCATCTCCTACATTTTGCCATCCTCTCTCCATCCACCCCCACTTCAAATATCTCCTCTCCCCCTTGCGCTCATCCAGTCTTCTATCGCTCTGTGGCGCGCGCTTGCTCCACATCGGCGCCCTGGCCCTTTAAAGGAGAGAGAGGAGAAAAAAAGAAAAAGCAAGTAAAGTTTCCCAGCGAACCGTTTTTTCCTCCCCGGTTGCCATAGCGATGAGCGAGCACTTGGAGAGGTGCGGTGGTATTGGGATGCAGTGACAGCACTTCGCTAGCATGTGAATTCACACGCACCGCGAGTGATGGAGGTTCTCCGCGCGTTGAGGTGAGACGCGCACGCCCACGCGCGCTCACAGCCCTGCCACAGCGCAACCACTCTACATGGGCGTGCTAAAGGGGACACAAATTAAAGGAGCACAGCTTCAGAGTGTGAGTAGGAGGGCGAAAATAGGGGGTTGGGAGAGGGTGTGTGTGTCCGTGTGGGCGTGTGTGTGTGTGTGTGTGTGTGTGAGAGAGCATCCACAGTACTTGTGATAACTTGAATATTTAGTCTGTGTGACGTTTTTAAGTATCCATATTTCGTTGTGACTGTCCCCACACGTGTCAACCCGTAACCAGTAAGCTTATTATTCAGTTATTACATAATATTCAAAATGTTCAAATAATTATTTGTAAGCTGTGTAATTATAGGAGTGAGGCTTTAACCACAGATTTCACATATAATATCTGGACATACTAATCATATAGTTAGTTAATAGTTTTGACCTAAAAATGTTTAGATTAAGGATTTGTTTTATTTTCCAATAGACCTTGATAGTCAGCTTTGAAATGATTGCAGAATGAATGCAATTAGCTCCAGGGCTTGTGAATACTCCGAAAGCACCTTTTTGGAAATTGGTGAGAGCATCTGCTAGCAGGTGCAATCTCATGCTTTAGAGAGGGAAGCGCTTTTTGCCTTGTTACCTTTTCCCCTTCTCTGGAGGCTTTTGCAGACATCAAGGCAATTCTTATGTAACAGAACAAGTATGCAACAGTTGTGAAGTCTGATAGCATTTTATTGAGCTTGGTGACGTTTTTCACAGCAATGTTGTCCTCCTTTGTAGTTGAATATTGAATTTTTACCTACAGAACCTGCAAGCTGACAGAGATAGCATATTCATACTCATGAGTAGACTTTAGCATCACTTGGCAGTAGAAGCTGAATTGTGAATTGTGCTATTGTGTGTAGTCTATTTGGGGTTTTCATGAATGTGCCACAGAGTACTCATGTGCTGCCCCTTCAGCCAGAAGAGATATTTTTAATCCTGTCACTCTGTATGCATTTAGGATTGATCAGGGGTGTATGTGGGTGGGTGGCAGCCACTTTTATTTTTGTCCTACTGTCAGCGTGTGTGTGAGATGTGTGTGTGTCTGTGTCTGGCGTTGGAGGAAAAGGCTAAGCTATCAGCAGAGCACAGCCTTTCCTTCACTTCCTGTCAAAACATCCCGAGGAGCCTCAGCTTAGTCCAGCAGGGAAGAGGGGCAGGAAGTGGGGCTGAGATCACAGGAAGTGGATTGCATGGTCAGAGGGACTGAGGTTGAAAACAGGCCCAGTAGAGGTTTCTGGACGCTGCAAATGACGGGGTGTTTGGCCCATTTGCTAAATAGTCATAGTAGTTATGTTTTTTGTGAAAGTGGGAAAACGTGTGAGTGGGTCCTTTAATGTGTATGAAAAATGGAGGGCGGTTGAGCAGTAGCTTATATGTATCTCTCCAGGATCTAGCTATTGCCATTATCTCCATCTGTATACCTACACTAATGTTCAAAAGCTTGAAATCACCATTCAAAAGTTTGTCATACTTTTGTAGGTAAAAAGATGGAGTCCTAATAAGAGCATTTAACCAAATTTTCAAATTTTTTAAATAATGCAGGTCTTGAGTGTATGCTCTACATATACCTGCCACTTCAAATGGATTCAAATAAATGGAACGAAATGTATTTTGAGCCCAAACTATGCCTCAGATGTGTTTACAGAGTGTATTCATAAACATTTAATGGATAAGTTTCTGTGAGGGAGTTTTCAGAAGCATTAAACACTTTAGGAGGTCTGTTTCCTCTGGTACCCATACTGTGAACAATTCTGACTTTGCACGTTTCTGTAGAACGGACCATATTACACCAAACCACTCTAAAAGACTTGACAGAAACCACTCTGACTTTTTCGAACCCAGTCGTTTTAATTATACCGAACCTTTTGGAAAAAAAAAACCAATTAAATGTCCACCCATTGCCTATTGCTGACACAGGCATCCAATGCCTTTGAGATTAATTAAAGAACCTTTATGATCCAAAAGTCATCATCTAACATCACTAAGTAACCTCATCAATGCTCCTGAGGCTGATCACAAAAACGCTAATACAGCAAGGCTCCAACATCTAGTGTAAAATAATCAGTAAAATAATGGAGCGTGTCACTGTTTTAATATTCTTGATTTCAGAAAAAATGATGGATGAGCAGGCATCCACAATTTTTGCACATATAAAGTTCATGTCTGTTGATCTGCGTGATAATTCATATTCATGTGTGAACATAACAAGGCCTCTAAGGACTCAGTTCTACTAATTTTGAAAGACTGCAAAAGAAGCAACATTGTGCAGCAACTCGTAAGCAGCTATGGAGGACCTTGTAGGCTACTACCAAGGTTGGATAGTAATGAAATATATGCATCGGCGTTGCGTAAATAGAATACAAAAAAGATGATTATTCTGTTACAGTTACAATATAATACAATATACAATATAAAAACAGGGTGATTATCAGCAGTGTACATTCGAGCTGCACACATGCAAACTCGTTGCATTTTGTTAAAGTTTGCAATTTTTTCTTTCTTTTTTTTAGTTTTAAAAAGAAGTAGAGGGAGAGGGAAACTAAATCCCTCCTATACTGCAGCTATAAGGGTGTTTCATTATGCCAGTACATGGACATTTTAGTACACGTTTTATTTTAATTGGGCTCATGGTAGACTTGGCGTATGCCCTCCCACAAAGGCACTGTTCGTGTGGTTTATGTGTTAATCTTTTGTCGGGGACGTGTGGTTATTGTGTGGCTGTTTTCTGTTGGGTTAGTCACTGTCAGGTTGAAGTGCATGGTTAATGGTGACCTCCCCCATGATTTGTGTCTCTTGTGTGAGCCTTTTCTTCTGCGTGTTTAATAAAGAGCACGTCTTGTAGTGAAATCACGCCCACCCGTGTGGCTTAGTTCCTGCTGATGCAACAATATGTTAAAAATACCTATATATCTAATTGAGACAATCTGCTGCAATTTTTTTTGTAATGTACTTTTATTATACTTTGCTTATTCCTTTGTTTTGGAGCTTTCTGTGCGTTTAAACTGTATGCTCTAAATGGACTGTTTTAAAGCCCAGAGTGTATGCCAAAGGGAGAAACTCTTCCACAGAAACCACTTCTATTCGCTGGCTGTCTCTTTCTCTGTTACGGGGTGATGTCATCTTGTCGCACAATTCTTATTTCTTGCCTACTGACAAACTTGGCATGCCTTTGCTTTTAAGCTGTGGCTATTTTGCTAGAAATAAGATCAGTGAGTGTAAGGCAAAATATTAGCTGCTGTCATCTGACTTTCTCTGCATGTTTGTTTAGTATAATCTGAATACCCTTATAATCTGCTATTTTTTATAAAACACTGCAAATTTCCTCTTTGCCTTGGGACAAGTTAAATGATAAATGTTGAATTGTCTGCATATTACTGCATATAACAGCAAAGCAAATTTGATTTTCCATGATATGGTTCCTTTAAAGTGGAATTATCGCCATAGTAGGGTCAGCCTCCAACCAAGCTGAAGTATTGATGCATAGACTGAGTAGTAGTCTGTTTTTTTCTTCCTCAGATGTCGGTTATTGGTTAAGACAGTGAAAACAAAGCTTCTTATTGGTAGAGGTGTTTGAAAGGAGCCAGCTGGTTGGCCGAAGTGTGCAGTGCAGGGACGGGAGCCTTTCCTGTTACAGTTTCCTTTTTCCTGCTAGTTTTCCTGCTTTTTTTGCGTCGCTGCTTTAGGGTTGGGCTTGAAGCTTCCCAAAGTCTCAGAGTTCACAGGAACCACTGGGAAATTCAGTTCTGTTACTTGTGACGCAAAATTGGAATAACTGTCTAAAAGCGACACTTTCATGACATTGGAGGGTGATCTCGGAAAATTTCGGAGTGTTCTGAAGATCCAAGGGTTGGGACGTATCCACAGTCCTTCAGCGAGCTTCATATGGGAAGGTGAATAATATGCACTCGCATCAGAAATTCTTATCACTCATCAGCCATTTCTCGTTTTTTTAATCAGCGTATGAACATACTTCATGCGAGTACTGAAATCGGGATAAAGTTGTGTCGCAGTCGTGTTTTTAACTGCCAATAATTTGATGATCATCTTCAGGCAGACGAGAGATTCCAAGCTGAAAAATGCTGTGGGTGGTTCTGTCTGTCACATAGGGGTTCACATCATGACAAATAGGCCTATTAATATTATGACAGGATATGTATGAGCATTTGTGAATGTTTTGAAGAGCTCATAGTTCTTTCAGATTGTCGGGTGTATTTTTGGTAAGTTGGATATCAGCGACAATAATGATGATGATGATGGTAGCTACTTATGATGAAGGCCAACTCACCTTATGGCCTTGTGGTTCTTTCCGCCTTCCGTGTTCTCCTGCTTCTGTCTGTTATATAATAGAGGACTTCCTCTCAGCCTTCCAGGACAATAGCGAGGGACTTTTCTTGCACAGTGCCGCCGGGTGTGTGATTGCACATGTGAGTTTGCGTGGGCGGTGGGAAACGTGGCTGTGTGAGTTACTAGTGACAGGAACAGGTGTGCGTGCGATTTGAGATTTTCTGTGGATGGTAATGGTCTGCGTGAGTGCCTGCTGTGTGTGTGTGGTGGGGGGGGGTGCTGATGTTCGTTGTCTGGTAGAGCAGGTAGGGTCAGCACAGTGTGTGGCCTCTCAAAAGAGGAAGTGGAGGAGTCGTAGCTCAGCAGAACAAGCAGAGTGCAGCGTTGCCATGGAAACATGAGATACAGGGTTCCCTGAAATTCCATTATTCCCAAATGGATCTGTTTCACAGTGTCCATGGCAACCACTTACAACCAGTGGACTTCAAGACTCACATACACACACAAATGCAGACTCAACCACAAATGCAGAAAATATGCCGTTTGCTGTGAACATGCGAAAAAAAGGACAAACGAATTGCAGTATGACCTGATTATAAGACACCCTGAGGAGCTCTCTCTCTCTCCGTGTGTGCTATGTTCATAGGGTTGTGAGGCCAGCGTGTTGAGCAGCGCACACACACCCACACGCACACACACACACATTCCCAGAGCATGCCTATGAGTCCACCTGCCGACGGCAAACATGAGGCTCCCGATAGGCCGCGGCAACAGCACACCCCTACCAACGGTAACCACGGAGATGACAGCATTCGGGCCTCTCCCGGGACCAAATCCGCCTCCACCGAACCCATGGAGGATCTCCACGGAAACGCCGTCATTATCCGCATTGGAATCCCCGACCTTCAGCAGACGGTGAGTGCTTCGAATGTCCTCTGTGGTTAAAGTTCTGAGAAGTGGGGCAGATTGGCTGGAGTTCAGGAGCAGAGAGGAGAGATGGCATCACCATTCTGTGATATGTTCACCCTCCCTTTCTCTCTTTCTGTCTCTCTCTCTCTCTCTCTCTCTGTCTCTGTGTCTTTTTCACGCACACGCATCATAATTCTTTCGCACTCTTTCTGTCCTTTGCTTGAAATGGCAGAAGGGAGAAAAATGAAGAGAAAGTGCTCATGATAGGCACAGACACAGCTGTCATCTCGGTGTATATGGCTGCAGTGTGCATATGATTCCTATGGGTTACTTTTGCAGTTTGCAAAATCAGTCCATCAATGCAGTGTCATACATATCATCATTTATATTTCCCATTCAGAATTGTGTCTGGCGTTCGGTGTGACATTGGAGCATATACACTCAACTCAAAGTTGTTCACTCTAATATCTAGATGGACTGCCTTTAGCTTTGATTACAAGGCACATTCGTAGAGAGTTCAACCACACCGTAAAGTATTTTCCAGCACAGCCCTTAGACTTTCAATTGGGTTAAGGTCAGGACTCTGTGGTGGCCAGTTTATGTGTGAAAATGATTCCTCATGCCCCCTGAACCACTTTTTCACCGATCCACTGAGCCCAGTAAATATCCACTGAGCCTAATGAACGAAATAACCAGGACATTCAGTACATTCAGGTGATCAGCTGACTTCGCTTTATTGCCGCATAATGTTGCTCAGCCCAGACCTGTACAATTAAAGTATCCCCAAATCAAAAAACTCCCTTCAGAGGCTTGAGGCATTATGAATGCTGGGTACATCGCTTCATGAACCTACCTTCTTACCCTTGAAGGTTTTAATAATGCATTAGACAATTTCTATCACAGATTTAGCAATTTCAGCAATCTTCTTAATGTTTTCTTTCCCTGATGCAGACCAATAATTTGACCCTTCTTAAACACAGTAACAACTTTTCCATGTCTTCCCACAAGGTTGTTTAGGAAATGAGAAGTCACTGCATCAGTTAAATAATTGTTGCCAGCTGAAACATCACTACAGCAATTATCCGATCAAAGGGACCTATGTATTTGCCTAAACAGGGACTGTTTTTTGGTAAGGTAGTGTATGTACACAATAATGGCTGTGCCCAAATTCACAGGCTGCATCATTTGATGGATGACATACCATAATTTTGTTCCCGCAATTTTATAAATTAAAACAAAATGAAATGTTAGCGCAAAACCTGAAACTACATTGGCTTTTTAAAGGTTTGTATCATTAGCTAAAGCTGAAACCCAGTACATACATTTAAAAGCATACTCATCAACCTTTAGTCTTCACCAGTACCTCGAAATATGTGGGGTACTGAAGGATCCAACAATTGGATCATTTGTTGCACTGGAAAAGAAAAAAGGAACATTTGTGGGCCACAAAATGGTACAGCGCAGTCACACCACTGCAGTGCAGTTGGACAAAAGGATGCAGCGTCTAAACTGGGACACAGCTTATATGGACAAAGTTGTATTGGGACACACCTCTTAATCATTGAATTCAGGTGTTGCCATTAGCAGGTGTTTAAAATCCAGCGCATAGCCAATGCAACATGCCTTTACAAACATTCAGAATTTTTTTTTAGCATGGTATTGTAATACGTCACAACTTTATCTCTTCTAGATATTTCACAATCAGCTGTGAGTGGTATTATTGAAGAGTAGAAGTATTAGGAACTAGGGCAGCTCAGTCACAAAGTAGCAGACAATGTAAAGTTACACATCGGGTGGTCGCTTTGCTGACTCTGGCATTAGCCTTAGCGCTTAACTTCGTGTCATGGTTATCCATGGCCGGGCAGTTGCATGCAAGCCTCAATGCCAAGCATCAGATGGAGTGATGTAAAGCATGCCGCCACTAGACTCTGGAGCAGTGGATATTGTTCAGTTGAGTGACTAATCACATGTCCAACATGAGCGAATTCCTACAGACACATTCCACAGTCTTGTAAAAAAGCATCCCCAGAGGAGTGGAAGCTGTCATAGCTGCAAACGGGGGACAAACTCCATATTAATGCCAAAGGATTTGGAGCCCATAAAAGATCCTGTAGGTGTTCCAGTACTTTAGTCCATATAGTACAGTGCTGGAGAGCCTCATTTACTTCGGTTTCCCCCGTGCAAACACACTTGAATCATGTTATTAGCTAATTAAATATCTCTCCTTTAGCTGTATTTTGTTAGTACAGGTAAATCACAAAATTAGGCAGTTCAGTTAGGCTGCATGGCTCTTGGGAAACACTGTTGCTGATATGCTGGGTGCCTTGGAAACGAAAACATTTGCGTTCTTCACTATGCTTGAAATAAAAAGAATAGTGTAAATTAAGAGCTAATCTGTATGAGAGGAAAGTATAATAGAGGCTAAGAGACTTGAATGGGTACTGAATAATGCCCATGGCCCGGTGAGGGCAACTGCAAAATGATATTAGAGCAATAGCTTATAGCAATCCACACCCCTTACTAACCCAACACAAATAGAGTGAATAGTTCGCTGTCTGTGTGTTTATGTATGTGCACCTGTGCTTTGTTAATACAGAAATGCCTGCGTTTGGACTTGGAAGCCCCAGTGTGGGTTTGTAAGCAGCGAGTTCTGGTCACTTTGACCCAGAGCCTGACAGATGTGCTGAACTATGGTCTCTACCTCCCAGCCTTTAATGGCCGAGCTGGCAAGTTCCTAGATGAAGAGAGACTGCTCAGAGAATATCCCTTCCCTACTGTCACACCTGTACCATACCTAGAGGTATGTACATACACAGCCTGCTGCTCCAGCACCAACCAAACAGTTTGACTCATCGTTGTCTGCTGCATCTATGTCGTACCGATGATTGCCACATTCAATAATTTTGATGTATTTCCATAATTTTGACATTTATTCACCTCGTCTTGTTTTTCTTGTGTCCAGGAGAACAACATTACTTGTGTGTGATGCATTTGTTACATACGTTTCTCTATAGTTTTATATTTTAATGAATTTTGTGCATGTACGTGATACCTACATCTTCAAAGTACGAGCATGTGAGGCACTGTAAACTCCACTCGCTTCTAATCACACTGATAGACAAAGATCCTTGAGCTAAAGCAGAAAAAAACCCAACCTAAACAGGCCAGTTTCCCTCAGAAGCACCTTCGTTAGCTTTTTTATATTTCATATTTTATTTTTAATCAGCTGTTTATGGACCATTTCAGTTGGCAGGTTTTTAGGTTTTCAAATAGCATTCATGATTCATATTTTTAATCAAGCATATCATGCTATGTGTTGCTAAAAGGCGAAGATACTTACTTGCCTTTTGAATGATGTTGACTGTGATTGGCTGTTTCTTTCTAACTAAGGTATGTAAAGGACTGCTGAAATTTTCCTCATGTTTATAACTATTTTATAACTATATTCACATTGTGTTGGTAATATATTATCAAAAATTCTCTCTCTGGAAAAACAATCCCATCTCTTGCATAAACGTACGTAAACTTAACAAAACACAAATTTGCTTCAGAAATAAAATAACTCATCTGCCCATTCACTTCTGTTATAAGTGTGTATTAAGGGAACAGGTTTTCGGTTTTCTTTTACAGGGAAAAGTATTGAATTTATTGTTTGTGGCAATCGACTGTACACTAAGATGCTTATCACTTATGATCCCTGACACCTTGTGTGTGTGTGTTTGCAGTTCCGCTATAAGAGACGTGTTTACACTCAGAGCCATGTGGATGACAAGCAATTAGCCAAACTCCATACTAAGGTAACACACACGCCTATATTTTATTAAAGTGTAAATAATACCTTCTATTCTTGTCCCAGTTAAAGCTGTGTGCATTTCTTTCAGGCCAATCTAAAAAAGTTTATGGAGTATGTTCAGCAGAGGAATGTGGAGAAAGTCTGCAGGTTCCTTGAGAAAGGGCTAGATCCCAACTTCCACGATACAGATAGTGGAGGTGAGAGGAGATTTGTTTTGTGATCTATTCACACATCTTGCAATTCAGTTTGAAAACAAAATGGTGAATTTTGTTTACCATTCTACTCACAGTATTGTTCCCAAAGCTCTCCACATACAGTAAGCAATGATGACGATTGGAAATGAAACAGAAAACTTTTAAAACTCTGTTTGGGAAAGGGATGTCTGTAGAGCTTTGTCACTGCAGCACAACCCCACAGTGCTGCATGAATACATATGCAACATATGAGCAGTTGCACTGCAACTTTGCTCATGTCAGGCAGAAGTTAGTACACTCATCTTCAAAAAGAAAAGTTGCACCCGGAATGAGGTGTTGGACTGCAGTGCAATTCTGAAGGAAGATAAAAGTCCACAGCACGAATAAATGATGAAAAGACTGATCAGACTGATTTGGGCGATACTTTTTTTAAGCTAGACACACACAGAAGTAGTGTCGCTCAGTATGGCGTTGGGCTGCCATGTCATGCCAGACGTCTCAACATGGAGTTGTAGAGGTTCCTAATGGTGTCCTGTGAAAATCCATCCCATGCAAATATTCTCACACAGTTCCTGCAGATGGTGCGGTAGGGGTGGTGATGGAGTAACACCAGGCCTTCTGGACATGTAACGCATGATAACAAATCATTCATCTTGGTGCTGAACACGGTGCCTCCACACTCTGATGCGTTGGTCGTCTCCACCAAGACTAAAGCGGGACTCATCACTGAAGATGACCCGGTGCCATTCTGAGTCACTACATGACAGTCTGGCACGACACCGTTGCAGTCTTTGGTGACGGTGACATGGTATTAAGGGCAGTCATTGTAACGGTCTGCATACATGTAGTTCTGCGTTGTGCAGCCGTCTGAAAATGCTGGCTCTGACAGTATGACTCATGGAAGACATCACTGCTACCTTACTGTCCGCAGTCATGGCTGTTCTGTCATTCCGTGCATGTTGGACAATTTGTCGGTTTTCCTGCTCCATAGTTTGTCTCCCAGATTCTTCATGTCGCTGATGCGTGCCTTCTTCTATCCACTGCCGCCAACAGTGTGTTATAGTATTGGCATGTCTCACAATGTCAAACATACTTATCAAGTTTCATTCATTCTGGGTGCAATTTTCTTTACTTTTGGACATTTCCTGTTTACAAACATTACTGGATACACACACAACAGGGAACAATGCCTCTTTGGGAACACAGCAGGTCTTTATGAACAGCCCACTAAGTTTGCTACTCACAAAATGTTTATCTAGTAAGGGCTGTCCAAATTGCAAAAGCCTTTTTGGCTTGCTGACATTTCCTATTAATTTTACTGAGATTACCTGCTTTTGCTGTTTGTTGACCCTGTCTATCATCTTCTTATATGACATCATGAGTGGCGTGTTATGTTCTTTTGAATGGCCAAGGCCAACGATGTTATGTTCTAAAAGCTAGAGATGGAATGGAGATAGGACATGGTGTTAGCAGGAACAAAGCAGGAAATCAGAGAAATAAATCTTTATTTATTTTATTTTACTGTAGTTTAATACACCTGGGATACTCCTGGGATATTCCCCAACCAATCTTCTCTGTGGCTGTTTCAGTTTATTTCAAAACAGTTCTTTGTCATTGTTGCATTATTCCATGAAGAGTGCCACTTTCAGACAGAAACATCAATGGCTATAGAACAACAGCATTTTACTGAGTTAGCTAACGTTGGTGTACGACAGGAGTTTGTTTTTTGGAGAGGGGGAAATAGCTGATTACACCTTTCAAAGGAAGCTGTGTATGTGCTTTCAAGCCCTCAAATCTCAGGTCTCTGCAGTGCTGACAATCCACCACTTTGTTTGCTCTTGTCCTTCATCGTCCTCTTTGTTCCAGTCCTTTTCGGACACTTTTTTTGAACTAAACTGGAACTTGTTTCATACCACTACACTGTATTAAAAGTTTCAGTTCTTCATTACTCAGCCTGAGACAATTCAGAGCATCTATTTGATAGCTATCAAGATGAAAAAGGCAGTTTTGCTGAAGTGTTCTTAAAAAGAATCGATTACTGCTGCTTTAAATTAGACACTGTTGAGAAGTAATCAGTTCCGCTTTGGGTTTTCTGCATAGCCAACAGACCGGTGCAGGATGGTTTGTGAGAGAGTTGTCTCTGTATGTGTGTGTATGTGTTGTGTTGCAGAGTCCCCGCTCACCCTGGCAGCCCAGATAGACTCCAGCGCGGATTTGATTAAAGTTTTGAGAAGTGGAGGAGCCCACCTTGACTTCAGAACCAGAGATGGCATTACAGCACTCCACAAAGCAGTACAGACGCACAATCACGTAGCTCTAACTGTAAGTTAATGGAAATATAAATCCCTACCTCCACCAGACATTTTTATGTTCTAAACTTTTGAAAGTTCATTGTTATTTGTGACGCAGTAGAAACAGTAGTTTTACTGTTTTACTATAGGCATAGATTTAATGAGATTTTAGAAACATTCCTTTGAGGGTCGGGTCCACGCTGTTATGACTGCATCATCCAAATTCTGCAGATTTTCAAGAACACTTTCATGGTGTGAATCTTTCGTTCTGTCACATCCCAATACTGTTGAATTACAGTCAGATCCAGTGAGTGGGAATCCCTCTAAAGAACACTGAACTCATCATCCTATCTTTGAATCCAATTTGAGACGACTTTTGTTTTGTGACTTTTATGCATCATGCTGGAAATAGCCAGTAGAGGACTGTAAATTGTGGCCATGAAGGGATCCAGATGGTCAGCAACAATACTCAAACATGCTGTGGCATGCAGTCAGTGATTAATTAGTATAAAAAAACGTATGCCAAGAAAACATTATTTACCCCATTACACCATCTCTACCAGCCTGGACTGGTAACGCAAGGCAGTTTGAGTCCATGAATTCATGCTGTTGGTACCAGACTCTGCCCTTTCCGTCTGTGTGCCAGGGGTTATCAGACCAGGCTATGTTTTTTACAGTATTTAATAGTCCACTTTTGTTAAAGCCATTGGCCACTCCATCTCAACTTTCTGTTCTTAGTTGACAAAAGTGGAACCCAACATCGCTATCTGCTGTTGTGGCTCATCCTCCTCAAGATGTTGTGCATTCTGTGACGGTTTTCTGCTCACCATTTATTACAGAGTGGTTATCTAAATCATTGTAGCTTTTCCAAAGCAGTTTGGCCATTCTCCACTGATCTCCTTCATCTGCAAGGCATTTTGGTCTGCAGACCTGCCACTCACTGGAGTTTTTTTTGATCAGTTAATCATATATATAAATATATAAAATATAAATAATATATATATTATAATATATAAATATATATAATATATAAATATTCAAACCAGTCTGTTTGTTACTAACAGTCATTTCCCTTTAAAAATCACAGAGATTTTCCCTGTACTGATGGTTGATGTGAGCATCGCCCGCACTACGCTGCTGCCACATAACATATCTGTAGCTATTTACATTAATAATAAGTGTACAGGTATTCCTAATGAAGTTCGTATGAGTGTATTGCTGGCCCCAATCAGATGTAATGCTTTTTGCTAAAAAAAAAACATTTACCTGAGAAACACTGAAATTCTTTTTGGTTACCTTGGTTACTTAGGAATGCGTTACGAATTAGTGTGGACATAACGGCATTTAACTACACATAAGCCAATAGAAAACTCCCATAAAATGATCTGCACAGCCTTGTATGCTTGTGTGTTTACAGACAACTCTCTTTTTTCCCCTCTGCAGACACTGCTGGATCTTGGTGCGTCTCCAGACTATAAGGACAGTCGTGGGCTGACTCCTCTGTACCACAGTGCCATGGTAGGGGGTGATCCATACTGCTGTGAGCTGCTGCTGTATGATCACGCGCAGCTTGGCTACAGCGACGAGAATGGCTGGCAGGAGATACACCAGGTAGCACACTTACAAACACATACATGGTCCTTACTCTATCTGTAGCAAAGGGCTAAAGCCTGAAGGGCGTTTCTGGGGCTTTGCTCTACAGGCTTGTCGCCATGGGAACGTGCAGCACCTTGAGCACCTGTTGTTCTACGGAGCAGAGATGAGTGCGCAGAATGCCTCAGGAAACACAGCGCTGCACCTGTGTGCTCTCTACAACCAGGTATACACACACATGCACAGAGACGCAGACACACAGCCCTTCGAATTTATGGGTTCAACTGTTTCAGCTCCATCCATTGCTAACGCAGGGATCAGATCACATGAATTCAACCAGATTTTGTCGCAGCCAATACATTTCCAGCCCTGGGCCCAAATATGAGCGCTGGAAGCAATGGGCCGTGTAATACGACATAATCATAGAACAGTGATGTGGCATTTGACACGCCCCACAACACCCCAGCGTAAAGTCTAGCATGTTGGATATATTGGTATTTTTCTTCTACAGTAGGAGGACAGAGTGGAAAGACTAGAGAAAGAGAAATGCAGCTGTCAGGTGGAACATCAACCACAAGTCGTGTATATCACATAAACATTTGCTCACAATTTTAAAGCCTTACAGCACAAAGCAGCCGTTAGCTAATGGCTAAGTGCTGATCACAGCAGCTACAAAGTATTAGTTCAGCACAGCCACTGCTGTACTGCTTTGGGGAAAGCTCAACATTTCTTAACATGTTTAGACTTGTTACCTGAAGTTGTTCTGTATGAAGAACACCATTTGTGTCACCCAGGTCCACAACAGGTCCACAATCTTTTTTTATTCGTTGTATGGAAAGAAAAAAAAAAGTCACATAGTTGTCATGGAGCCATGATGGATAGATTCTTGACCCTCCATCATGACAACTCATCCAAGCCTGGGAATGATGATTGGTCAGCATCACACTTGTAGTGTTACCAGCCTCCTAACTCAAAATGGAACAAATGTACTGCACTATGATTACATAATTAGACATAGTGGCCATAATGAAAGGTAAAAATATTGTTGTCACATAGTGTATATATATATATATATATATATATATATATATATATATATGTAAAACATATTGTATGGATCGTACCAAAGAGCCAAGTGGCTTTCAACATGGCACAAATTTCTTGTTTGTGAAATTTTTTTTAGGAGCAATAGCTTTACTGTGAAGCCTTAGACCACAGAAGAACGAAAGTGCAATAGTAGTACATGGTATTCATAGTTACAATACTCAATCTTGATTTTTCCAACTGTTTATGGTAGTGACTTCGGCACAACAACTGTTTGTTAGGTGTTTTATGGATTGGGTTTGATCACCATGATCACTGTACACCGTGGCTAGGCTAGCTAAGCTGCGACACCAGCAGTGGATACATGCCCCTTAGTGTGATTAATCACACTTCACTGTCTGACAGTCTGGTGAATATGGGTTTCCTGAATGCCAGGATGTGGTGGTGCAGGAATAATTACCTCCCAGTGAAGGGAAATATTAATGATACATTGATGATACAGAGAATTGTGAGAATTGTATTTGGCGAAGGAGTTTGGTGTGGAATAACATGACTGGAGTAGAAGAACTTGGCAAATCCTTGACCTCCAACCCAATTTAAACATTGGGGATAAATTGGAATGACAACTGCAAACCAGGCCTTACATTTTAAACCATACTCACTAAAGCTATTGTGAAAACGAATCCTTGCAGCCATGCTCAAAAATATAGCAGAAAATCGTTTTAGAGTGGAGGTGTTGATCCGACACGTGATCAACTTCATGTTAATGTCCATTGTTTGGGAATAAGGTTACATCATCAAACTAGCGCATATGGCTGTGATGGTAAAGCGGCTACATTCACTAACACAATAGCTAGTTTGTATGTTTTTTTCTCCATTTGTGCTCAGATGTGCTTAATCAGCCACCAAATAAAATTTGGTGTTCGCTTCTGTAGTATTGCACAAGAGCTACAAGGCTAATGTAGCTAGAACTGAATTGAAGTACTGAAGCTTACATCACAAACAATTCAAATCATGGAAACTGCACACCTCAGTCATCTTTTTCTATATTGTGCCAAAGCTGGTGAAGTCCCAGGGAACCTAAATGTGTATAATCTGTCTAATTAAGTTAATCTTGTTCTGTTGGGGTCACAATATACATGTACAACCTATGTTCTGTGAAAACTTTCCTAAGTCTGTCAGTCTGTCAGACTTCTCTCCTCTCCGTGTAAACTGTGCCGTCCCAATCTTGAGTAGCACTTTCATTAAATTTTCCTAAGCAGTCGCAAAGCTGACCCTGCCAATCTGAGAACCTCAGCGAGCTAAAGCTAACTCACTATAACCAAAAGCAAGCAAGCTAGAACACCTGTCTGTAGCTGCCTGTCGCCCCGTCATTCCTTTATCCATACACCAACATGGGTTCTTCCACCATACCCTTATTCACACATTGTTTCGTCTGTCTGTCTGCTCGTCCACTCGTCCATCTGCATGACTGTTTGTCCATTCATTTACATGTTGCTTTGTACGCCCAGTTTTTTTTTATCCAGTTATGGTCACATAAAATGGATAATGTATTGTATCTTGTATGAGTGCTGGACAGAGTGCTGTCAGTCAGGCTGTCCATTAGCCATGCCCACACAGTTCTAAGAAAGATCTGATCAGCATTTTTTAAACCTTGTTTCATTCAAGCTTTGCTGAATGTTCAATATAACCATTAATTAAGGATCATGCAAAGATTTTTTAATCTTGTACACTGTGTTCCCTGGGGCTTTAAGCAATCTCAGCTAGGCTTGCTTGGAACGACTGTGTAAATTTGAACTGTTGCTTAAAATCCCTGTGAGTAGTCTACAGCAATGTGCATGCCAATTGATCATCTTCTGCTTCAGGGGTATTCAACTGTGCAGGCTCGGTGTCCAGCAGAGTTTCGTTATTGCTCTACTCGAAAAACACCTACTAACCCTGGGAAATAACATATGAGATGGATCAGGTGTATTTGAGCAAAGAAATCATCAAACTGTGCTGGGCACCAGGCCTGCAGGACCACAGCTGAAGATTCCTATACCACAAGTATGCCATTTTTAACCAGATGTATATACGTTTCCTCAACCCTACACCAGTATACCCTCTCCTCTCTGCATGGTCTGTACCCTGCCTTTTCTCCCCTCTCCTGTCCCCCACCTCCACCCTCCCCTCCCTGCAGGACAGCTGTGCCAGAGTGCTGCTGTTCCGAGGAGCAAATAAAGAAATCAAGAACTACAACAACCAGACAGCTTTCCAGGTAACCATTTAAGTACATTTCTGTACTGCTGTATTAATAGTGTTTGTACAGGAAATGTTGACACATGAAAAACGTAACACCTGAAGCAAATGACACATATGTAGGATAATATATGAGGATAATAAGTACTATAAGCATCCACCTTCATCAGTCATGTATTTGCATTGTATAATATTTATATACGATATTTTGTTTTCTGATTATTCAGAATGCAGTATAATTCAAATAATTAATGAAATTTCAATTTGTAGGTGGCCATTATTGCAGGGAATTTTGACCTGGCAGAGATCATAAAGATCCATAAAACCTCAGATGTAGGTAAGTAAGACCTAATTTGCCCTGTTGTCTTTAACAAGCCCTTGTTTACAAATAAAATGTTTACCGATAAACCCCCAGAACCGACTCTCACAAGTGGTCCTTTCTGCATCTTTGACAAATCTGACTCACATGTGCAGGTGAAAGCCATTGAAATTCATCCTTTTGGCAGAGTTTCAGTAATCCAGTTTGTTTCGTTAAGTGGAGCAGAACAGGGCAGCCTTTTAACAATAATGGAATCGATGAGGACATAAAAAACACTCAAACGTATAATTGACTGGTCGGATTGTTGCATTAGTCCCTGTGCCAGAGAGAGTCGAGCTCCCAAAATCATTTGTCTTTTCAAAGACAACTTACCCATTTGAGACTGTTCGAACTCTTACCCCAGCCCATCCAGCTAAAATCGATTTTTAAAATGCGTCAAAGAACATCCGTATTCGTATCTACATACCTGATGTGTAATCACTGCTGAAGTCATTTAGGCTATTTTTATGCAATATCTTTATAATCTGTGTGTGCTCTCCTTGTAAATCTCAGTGCTCCTCTGTGTGATCATGGTGTAATCTGTGAGTCATCTGTTTGTAATCTCTATATGGTCTGTTTGTGCGTGAATGTGTGGGTGTGGGTGGGTGTGTGTTTTTATGTGTGTGAAATACTATATATGTATTTCTGTGTATTCTCTGTATTGTCAAGTTTTCCTGCTCAATCTCTGGGTTGTCCATGAATCTATTCTGTAACACCAGTTCAATCCCTTTGCACAATTTTTGTTATCCTTTTGAATAATTTATAACTACTCAATGGGCATCATTCTCAGTGTCTTATATACATGGCATTGCAAATCCATAAATAGTGCAATTATGACCCACCGTTTATGATTCGGCACTTAGCACTTAAGGCACGTAGAATAAAGCCCAAGTATTGCACATCTATGTTTACTTCAGTTTGTGAGTATGCAGCTGATGTGTGTGTGTGTGGTGTAAACTCTGTTACCTGCATGTTTGCCACTTTCAACAAATGCCCAGTGTCGTACGCTGGGATCGCAGAGTATACAGACACCTGACTCTGTGTATGCGTACGTGACCCTGGGTCGATGGTGTGTATGTGTGTGAGACTGTCTCTCTGTCGCAGTGCCTTTCAGGGAGAGTCCCTCATACTCGTCACGGCGCCGCGGGGTGTGTGTGTCGCCGCGCCGCTCCCTGATGCGTTCGGCCAGTGACAACGCTCTGGACGAGAGTCTACCTGCACCCTCACCAGCCCCGTCCCTGCACAGCCTGCCCCCGCTGGAGCCTGACGACACAACACCTGCACAGCGCAGCCCACAGGGGGTGCACACCCACACACGCAGCCTCAGGAGACAGACCCGCGGACACCTCAGGTGGGATTCCGAGAACACTAACCACATTTTAGATACATATTTGGTGGCAAAGTTTGTTTCTTTAGTTTCGCACAGGAGAAGGTAATAGAAGCTCACATGCATTATCTTACATTATAAAAACTTTCAACTGTCAAACTCAAACTGTCTGTCAAAATCTGATTTCTGACACTGTATAACACAAGACAACTATTTTCTATAATAGGATACAAGTACAGACAAATTTGAGGCTTTAAGATTCCTGTTTAAGCTCCTGTTAAAAACTGAAGATGTAAACTTCAGACACCAAGTTTGGCTCGGTTACCTCTGATCTCACTTTTCTCCATGATAAAAACAGTGGTATCAATGAGTTCAGTTTTTTCTTTTATATTCTTTTCTGTATTGTTGCAATATTAATAATATGTGGTTACATATCATGTAAGAGTTGCTTCAGATTAGCCACTTTTCCTTACGATTGCAGTGTGGGATTAGATTCGTACTGACGTGTGTGCGTGTGTTGCAGCCCTGGCAGTCCCGTGCAGAGGGAGCCCAGTCCCCCTGCTGTATCACGAGGGCCAAAGCGGAGGCTGTACAGTGCTGTACCTGGCCGTACTTTCATTGCTGTCAACTCACACACTCCGCAGGGTGAGGGTGAGATCACACTCAACCGCGGGGAGAGGGTCAAAGGTCAGTCTGTTTTACAATATGTTAGGGACACTCATATACAGTGTTCCAAAACAGGTCGCCACTGAAAATATTTTTTATGGTTATAAAACCGTATTCAATTCATATACACAGAATATTCTGTGAATGGACATAGTGTTGGAGGATTCATTGTTCACGCCTGCATGCTAAACATGAGTGGCATGTTTAGTGACATGCATGCTAAACATTAGACATTGTTATAATACTGCATTGAAACCCAAATAAAATAAAAAACTGCCATTCACCTAATATTCTTCATGCACCATCATGACCCATACCACTAGCATGTGACCACCTACAAACTCACCAATGCAAAAAGTTGGGTGCCACGTGTGAAAGTCCAGGTGCATTGGTTTCGTTGAGAAGATCTGAGAGGGTCCGTACCATTTCTCACAATCTTATTTCTTTCTCAGTGCTAAGCATAGGTGAAGGAGGATTCTGGGAAGGCTCGGTTAAAGGACGAACCGGTTGGTTTCCTGCTCACTGCGTAGAGGAGGTCCAGTTGAGACAGTATGACCCTCGGCTAGGTTAGAGCACACACTCTACATACACAGACACAAAACTGTTCATATGTGCTTACTTCATTTTTTTAAATAAACCCACAAAAATACTGGTTGTTTCCTGTGTCCATAATAAATGTACAAATTTACAAATAAAACTGGGTTGTATGTACTTATTTCAGTTATTGTCTTTGGACGATATAGTTCGGTATAATGATATACCAATTAAAGGGAAACTGTCACTCCTGTAGTTTATTTGTTTTGCAGAGACTAGAGAGGATCGCACCAAGAGGCTTTTTAGGCATTACACTGTTGGCTCCTATGACAACTATACCTCCTACAGGTACACAATTTCTCCTTGCTGCTCATCATTCTTCGTTCAGTTCTTTCTTGAGAGATTAAAGGTGGACCTGTGTGGGATTTAGAAATGCACGGGTTTGAGGACCGATAATGTATGTTTTGCCATTGACTCTGCCTGTCCCCAGTGATTATGTGATAGAGGAGAAAAGTGCCACACTGCAGAAGAGAGACAGTGAAGGATTTGGCTTTGTTCTACGAGGGGCTAAAGGTCTGCTACTCTTACAAATCAAACACACTCCCACATGTACGCGCTTACAAACACACGTGCGGCTGTCATGTGCTGACAGTTACTGTGTACATTTTCTGTTATCAGCTGAAACTCCCATTGAAGAGTTCACACCGACTCCTGCATTTCCTGCACTGCAATACCTGGAGTCAGTGGACCTGGAGGGGGTAGCATGGAGGGCAGGGCTACGGACAGGGGATTTCCTCATAGAGGTAAAAGCCTATATGGTTTAGTCACAATTTTGAAGTGTCTGTCATAGCAGTATTTATAGATTCATCACAGAACAAAGATCAGATCTTTATATTATTTTAGCTTCTAAAATCTTAATTTATATTTTATTGAGGCACGTTCTATTTCGCAAGTAATGCCCTTTGATGACTTAAAGGTGCAGTATACGATTTTTATAACTGGGCTAGTAAAATTTGTTTTTTAGACCTTTATTTTCTATGAATCCTTTACAAAACGCATTTACAGACAGATAACAGCACAGCAAGTAATGTAACTAGGTTGTGGGTTAACTGTGTCACTACAGTTGCTACTGTGATACTAACCATATTCTATCATACAGGACAAAATTCTAGCAAACAGGACAAAACAATACTGACTTACTGGTTTTGTGAAACAGTTAATGTTAGCAGTTTTATTAAGCAGAAGCAGAAAAGAACCCCCTCATGCCTTTTCATGCCTTTCCACTTTCCATGAGCCTAAAATCTGCTTTTTTTTCACCAGTTTCTAAGAACTTTTAAGAACAGATCTTCTCCTCTCTGTCTTTTTTTAAGCCACTTTTCTTTTTTTGACAATGCAATGAGTTCTGTATGCAGCCCCTTGCCAACCCAAGGCTGCGTATAAGCACCAGATTTGTTTTACAACGTGCAAAAAGAACATACAGCTTGTGGTCCACAAGGTGCATCGGTGTAAAACTGTTTACTGCACCTTTAATATTGATCACATATAACAGATCTGAGTACACTGTGTGACTTTTATACAATTCAAGAATTTAAAATATCTGAAGTGCAAGAAACTGAAGTAAACATCTCCCTAGTTATCTAGGAGAAGCTACAAGGATCCCTTTTCTTATGGGACACCCTCCATTTGACTGAGTTCAAAATGCATATTAAATCATTGCATTCATGTTCTGAACCATGCTCAGTGGTTATTGTAATCTCAAATCAAATAGACTTGCATATGTGACGTTTCTGAAACTGTTAAACACTGCTATTTTAACTCCCTTGTGCACACTCTCTGTCGTTTCATCACTCATTTACAGGTGAATGGAGTAAGTGTGGTAAAAGTGGGACATAGACAAGTGGTCTCTCTAATTCGCCAGGGTGGTAGTCGTCTCCTTATGAAAGTGGTGTCAGTCACACGCAAACCTGACACTGGAGATGTTGTCCGCAAAAAAGGTACTTATCTAGATACCTGTTTTCAGGTACTGATGAAGAACCACTAATTATACAGTATACGTTAAGGCCAGTGTTTCCTTCAAACTGATCCTTGCATACGCTTGCATACAATCCCAAACGCAAGGCTGTTCTGTTAAACTGTCATGTGTCTCTTGATGTCCCTCTGCATACCTGATGGCTATTCAGCTCCTCCACCTCCCAAGAGAGACCCCAGCACAAGCCTCACCCTGCGCTCTAAAAGCATGACTGCAGAGCTGGAGGAGATGGGTAAGATACACATAACACACACACACACAAACACACACACACACAAACACACACAAACACACACAAAACAGACACAAACACACATACACACACACACACACACACACACAAACACACAAAACAGACACACACACACACACACACACAAAACAGACACACACACACAAAACAGACACACACACAAACACACACACACAAACACACACACACACACACACACACACACACACACAAACACACACACACACACACACAAACACACACACACACAAACACACACAAAACAGACACACACACATACACACAAACACACACACAAACACACACATAAACACACACAAACACACACACACACACACACACACAAACACACACACAAAACAGACACACACACACACACAAAACAGACACACACACATACACACAAACACACAAACACACACACACACACACACACAAACACACACACACAAACACACACAAAACAGACACACACACACACAAAACAGACACACACACAAACACACACATAAACACACACAAACACACACACAAACACACACACACACACACACAAACACACACACAAACACACACACACACAAACACACACAAAACAGACACACACAAAACAGACACACACACACACAAAACAGACACACACACAAACACACACACACACAAACACACACACACAAAACAGACACACACACACACACAAAACAGACACACACACAAACACACACATAAACACACACAAACACACACACACACACAAACACACACACACAAACACACACAAGACAGACACACACACACACAAAACAGACACACACACAAACACACACTTAAACACACACACACACACAAACACACACACACACAAACACACTTTTTTCCTGCAAAAATGTTGTAGGTTGATGGACGATAGTGGGAAACAGCACAAAGAGCATCCGTTATCCTCTCTTTATACTGCAAACCTAAGTGCTGTCCTTCATCTCATTCAGTCTACTGGGAGACTAAATAAATCCCTCTGGGAGCAGTAAAGCTTTGTGTGGACTCCCTAAGTACTCGAAGATGGCAATTTTTACAAATCAGCTTTGATACTTAAAGTAACGGTCTAGCGGAGAACTGCCAAGTGGTAAATTGCATGCGAAAGCTGTGGCAGTTGTCTGAAGGTTCATTATTGAAATTTATAAGTCATATGATAAGTCATATGTATAGCTTGAGTATGAATTGAATGAACAGGACAGATTGTAGGGCTGAATCATTTTATACTGATTATATTTGATGGAGTGCAGCTTTCCATTGCACTTTTAATTACATCATATATTATCAATGTGTTGATCATATAATTAACCTCCTGAGACCCCAGCGTCCTCGAATGAGGACATTGTGTCTGCTTCTCTGCACCATTCTTCTTTAAAACGTGGATGAGGACGTCATATGAGGACAAAACAACTTCCTGTACAAAGACAACGTTTAGTTTTAATACTTGTTAGGTCCTACTAATCACAAATAGCTAGGAGAAATTAAAATTGCACACCAAGCACGTCCGGGTTTTAGGAGGTTAAGTAAAGGAATTTAATCCAATAACAGGGAGCCCGTGAACTGTCTATAGATGTGTAGACCAATCCGACCATCCAAAGCACCCATGTGCTGTGCACATCACAACACACCCACAGCTGGCCGTCTGGCATAAATCAGAGCTGGACCTTATTTTATAGACAATAATCTTACTTTAATTTGCTGCCACTATTGCAACTAAATGTTTTTCCCGAATTGTTCAGCCCCAAGGAGTGCTTTTTAAGATGTTTTAAACTTTTTAATGACATACACTCTACGGATTCCACAGTATCTCACAGTGTCTGAATTATATTGTCACATAACAGTACTTTGTGAAATACATTTAAGCCTCACAAAACATGTTGACTTATATTGCATGTTGTTGCTGTTGCAAGAAAAACTAGTGTTAAAAAATTTATTGAATTGATCGTTTAGGATAATCATCATGAAACCTTGAGGTATTTATTGCTTATGTACATGTCTTGCTCTGAAATGCTAGCTGGGCATTTATTAATCTTCCCAGTACAAAAATGTGATTGTTTAAAATTCACATTTAGGCTAAGAACAGGAAGAAATTGTGTTCGCCAATGTTTGTATCACAATTTACTGTGTATAAAAGTCCAAGATCATATCTAATTGAATATTGCAATAACTATAAATTGCGTGCAAAGCTTTATATGAATGTAGTCCATTGAGCTTTATTAATAATGAATGGAATTTTTTTTGTGCATCTATTAATGCATATAGTAATGCACAGATGCGATACTCTAGATCACATAGGTACCTGTGCTGACCTTATTACATACATCAGGTATCGTTCTCTTAGCTGCGCCTCCATGAAATACCAAAATATGATAAACATCAGAGCAGGACAGAAAGCTTATACAATAATTATGCATGATCAAAAAAAAAAAAAACATTTGTTTAAAGTTGTTTCCTGTGCTTCAGTACATCAGAATAAAACCATGAGCAGGAACTTTACCTTTCTGCTTTTTTATTATCAATTCTTGTTTAAAAAGGTTAAATTAAATTAGAAAAATGTGAAATCAATAATAAGGATTCTAAAAATCCTCAATTTAAATTAAATTTATTTATGTTATGTAAACTTTATAATTAAATTTACAACTTTATTGTTGCACTGAAAATTGTAATTATAATTACAGTTTTTATGTGTTTTATGCAAAAGTGAATTAACGTTTTTGTAATACTTCATTTAGTTTTATTCTTACATTTTTGCTGTAGTTACAGCCTTATGTTCGATGCAGCAAGAAAGTTAAATATGCAGAATTTAAATTCTTAAATAAAGAATAACGTTTTGTGTCAGTACTCTGTATCAGACGATACCTATAGTTCAGGTATTGGAATCAGTATTGGAAGAGAACAACTGGAATTGATGCATCTGGAATTGGCAAACTCTTTTTTTCTTGAAAACATAATGTGTGCCAATCCATTCTGTACCAAAGCTGAATTAGCGTCAAAGGCACAGGATTTTGTTATTTCTATGAGCTCAATCAGGCACTGTAGATTTGTCCCTGCTTCTTATCCACAAGCGTCAAGGAGAAGGAGGGGAGGTAAGACAAGACATTATCAACATGTCTTGATTCTGAGACTGGTTCTGTGGACTGGTGGTATTTGCTGTTCAGCATGTCATGTTGTGGGCCTACTGATCTTCATTTTGCTTGTGCGTGGTGTCATGAATCGTAAAGTCTTTGTGTACAGTATTTGTGTGTTTTTCTTTGAACCATTTGAAAAAAATGTATGTGTCTCCAAAAGTATGTGCTTGTATTTGTATTTTCATCAGAATGTGTAAATGACTCGCAAAGGGATCTGGGAATGATCTGTGTTTTTGTGGTGCTTTGTGAGTAAATTAGTTTATAAGGTGTTTCAGAACGGGATTTTGTTGAGTGTTTTTGAGGATGTGTTTGTGTGCATCCCTCACAGAGAAGTTGGATGAAATGCTGAGCTCACCAAAAGAGCCTGTAGTGGTGATGAGGCAACGGCCCTCTGAGGTGGACTCGAGAGCAGCCACTGTGAAACAGAGACCGACCAGCAGACGCATCACGCAAGCCGAGATCAGTGTAAGAGACAAACACACAACATTTTAATCAACTCTTAAAACGGTGACATTGTATTTCACTGTTCAGGTTGTTTGTGTTTGTGCATAGAACCTATTTGAGAGGCAAGGGATTCCAATACCTGCAGGAGTGTCTCTAGGTGTGGACAAAAGTCACATGCAACTGCCCCGAGGGATGTCCAGGACCAAGTCTTTTGGTAAAGAAATACAGTCACAGAATGTAGAAATGTACATTATCCCATAACTGAAGCACCTAGGGCTTTCTTTTTTTTGGCACATCACGCAATAATAAATAAATCTTAATAATATATATTTTTTTCAGGTGCACCAGAAGATGAGAGAATATCTGCTTTGATTGGGGAGCATCGTTTCCCGAGAAGCTCTTCAATGACTGACAGCTTCCGACAAGACAGTATCCCACCCCCACCACAAACTGCACCTCCTCCTCCTCCGACACCCTACTTTTTGGATTCAGGTCCTCCCCCATCTTTCTTGCCACCTCCTCCCCCAACACGCACAGCCAACCAGACGCGTTCGAGCTTCCGGCCTGGGGCAGAACCCAAACTCCATGGTCCTGTCACAACCGACCGCCAGCGTAAAGCTCGGTCTATGATTATCCTTCAGGACACTGCCCACTTGCCAGTAGAGCCTGCCCCCATTCCCCGGCCAGCGACACCTACCTCTGGGGCTGCTCCACCTGAGCGTGGCCGTAGGCGTGGCCAGCCTGTAGAGAACCCATATGCTAACGTGGGCCGTTTGAGTGCAGTCTACACCCCTGCAAAGCCCCAACGCAGGAAGAGCCCATTGGTCAAACAAGGCCAAGTGGAGGAAGGTGCCCAAGCTACAAGAGATCCCTCTCCTCTAGGAGGAGCACGAATCCCCCACAGCAGCCGAGCTGAGCAGTTCCAGCAGCAAGTGCTCTCTGAGAGGGCCAGGATCACACCTCCGGGGGCACGTCGCAGGCCCAGTGTTTTCCTCTCTGTGGAGGGGGGTGCCACAGAGCCTCAAACCACCCCCTTGCTGTCCCAGTCTCACTCAGTGGATGAGTTAGCAGAGCTGCCTCCACCGGCACCCATGCTGTCCCCTGGACCACCACCAGGGGGTTCCACCTTTATCCATCCTCTAACAGGAAGGCCACTAGACCCTTCTTCCCCCTTAGCACTTGCACTGGCCGCACGAGAGCGTGCCCTCAGTGGTCGGACAACCCCCACGCCCACACCCACTCCTTCACAATCACCCACTCAGGGTAGAGCAGTAGAAAGACCAGAAACAGAGGGAGGTGTGACACCCCCTGCTCCTCTCGAGGCACCATCTTCCGACACCTGGAGGGAAGAGCCGGTCAGTATCACCACAGAAACGGCTAGTCAGGTAACCAGCGGCAGCCCGGGATCTGGGCGAAGTTTGGAGGAGACGTTGGTGCCGCCGGCCGTGCAGATCGTCCAGCCAGTCCTTATAGACACAGAGCACAGCCCAACTGCAGTTCCGCCTTCCATGCCTTCACCCGCCCCAACCCTTTCGAACCTGGCAGGACGGAGCATGACCATGAGCTCAGAGGAAGAAGCCGAGCCTTACACAGTTACCTTGCCCCCAGCACTGCTCTCATCCAGTGACGAAGAAACCAGAGAGGAGCTCCGCAAGATTGGCATCGTCCCTCCCCCTCAGCCCTTTGCCAATGGCCTTCTAATAAAGGAAACACCCAAAGCCACTCTCAGCATTTCTCCAGGGTCGTCACGGCCTTCCATAGCAAAGACGTCATCTGGCAAAGCAAGCGATTCCACAGCAGACTCTGGCGTTGAGGACCCCCATATGGAGACTACAAGTACTGTTTCCACAGTCTCCAGCATGTCTACTTTGTCCTCAGAGAGCACGGACTCAGCTCATGCCAGCAAGCCACGTTGCGGGGTGGGGCGTGGGCGCCCCGCCCATCTCAGGGACCCTCTGCTTAAACAGTCATCAGATAGTGAGCTGCTTCCACACCCGCCCAGCACAGGCCCTGCCCGCCCACGCTACCTGTTCCAAAGACGCTCCAAACTCTGGGGTGAGGAGCCTAGGGCTCAGGTGGGCATAGGCGATGACAGTAGGCCTGCTGCAATGGGGGCAGAATTACTGAGTAAAGACACACATTCTCTAGGGGAGGAACCACCGATGGGAGCACCACTCGACCCCGGCCGGAGATCACCAGTGGGCGGCGCCAGGTAAGACATTCCTGTGAGTTACACAAGTTCCTGCATACATCTTGCATGTAGCACAGCAAAACTTTCTACACCTTTAAATAATGCACACCTCCACTGTACACAGCTGTTACTCTGTTGAACTCCGTCACACGCATTTTGTTCACACATCTCATTTACTTGCATAACACACCTGTGTGTGTCTCTATATGTCCCTGCAGATGTGAGGAGAATGGAGAAGAGAGTAAATCGTAGGTTTTTAGCTCTGTGGGTAAAAACGACTCTTCGTCCAACTAACTTTCTACTTCACTGAAATGCTCCTTAACACAGCATTATCTGAAGCTGACATAGTTAAGTGCCGCTCTCACTGCAGTATATCTAATCTTTAACTGGACTAATCAAGCCATACATTTATCCTGTATACCTGCAGCTTACTCCAGCAGACCGTTCTACCTAACCGTACTGCACTTCCAGTTGCTGTTAAGATGATCTCTTACGCATAAGCTCAAGTGATATACACAGAAATGTATATTAACTGTTAAAGCACTAACTGTACACTAACTGTGCATGAAAGGTTTTAGCAGCAAAAGATGATCTCACATCTAATTTCAGTCTTTCCACCTCCACTGTAAGTGAATCCAGGATTTTGATTTGATGGTCTAATTTAAAATGCCCCCCTCTCAACACCCCATTATGCCTGTCAGACTCTTCAGCAGCCTTGGGGAGCTCCACACCATCTCTCAGAGGAACTACGGCACTACTTTTACCATCCGCCCCGGCAGCCGTTATCCAGTTACTCGCAGGACGCCCAGTCCTGGAGCCACTCCGGAGCGAAGCGAACCTCTAGGGCCTGTGCGCACTTTCGGCCCCCACCATCACCACCACCATCACACCATCCTCAAGTCGTCCAGCCTGAGCCTGCCACAGGAGCCCAAGGAGGTGCGCTTTGTTATGCGGAGCGCCAGTGCCCGGGCCCGCAGCCGCTCACCTTCCCCGTCGCCCTGTGCCTCCCCTTGCCCCTCCCCGGTACTGGGCGCCCCTCTTCTGGCCCTGCGGCCCTTCAGACAGCGCCCCTTGGCATTGTGGAGTAAGTATGATGTGGGCGAGTGGTTAGAAAGCGTGGGACTAGGGGAGCATCGAGCCCGCTTCTTGGAGCATGAGATTGAAGGCGCCCATCTGCCCGCCCTGACAAAGGATGACTTGGCGGAACTGGGGGTGACGCGGGTGGGCCATAGGATGAACATAGAGCGTGCGCTCAAACAGCTGTTGGAGAGCTCAGGAGCATGATAAATTCTATAGAATACTGTTTAACAAAGTCCTTGCCAAATTGTACCAGTTTTACTTGCAGGCCACTTTCAAATGTTCTACTAAAACCTCAGCTAAACACGTCCATAGCTTCAGACCAGCCCCACCTTTTGATCATGTCACAATTATTCTTGTAACACTCAACTTATCCATGACATAACTTAAGATTTAACATGACACTAGGATAACATCCAAACATCTTAAGGCCTATTTAACCTGAATTTACGTGCAGACTGTAGACCAGTTACGCTGTGTTGTGGTCCATAGGTACAGTTTTAATATTTTCTGTGGGCCATGAACACCTGAGAGTAATACACTTTAAAACCGAATAGAAAGAATAACCATTTCCAGCCAGCACGACACAAAGCGTCAGTGGAATTCTTAAGCATGCGGAACAAAATACACTTGGACTGGTTGCCATAGTTTAAAGAGAACTGAGGATATTTGCATTTCACAGTAATGAATTAAGAGCAGCCTGAAGCCTAAAGACCTTTTAATGTCGATGCTTCTCAGTGCCCAGGGTTTACAGTGCATAACATTTATTCACAGTATTGTTGGCCAGATAATGCCATACTGGTAACTTCATATATTACATACCATATCTAGATCAGGCATGTAAATGTACATGTCAGCGCGTGAAAGAGTCAAGAGACAATCTCCCCTTAAAGGTGCACTATGTAGGAATAAAGCAATCTGTTGCTTTTGGAACCAGCCATTGTTGTGGATAATATGAGCAGATTTTTCGGGGTGTGTATTTTTAAACTGGTTCTGTCATGATTTACCATCTAATTATTTAGTCCATGCTATTTATAACAATGCGCACTCGTTGTAGCATTGATTTTCTAATAAAATGGCCAGAAGAGGCAGAACTAAGGACAACGGGAGCTAGCAAATGCCTGTCTTTTTTTTTTTCTTTTTTGACGATTTCCGATTATCTTTTAAATAAGGCTTACTGTAAAAATCCCACATAATGCACCTTTAGCCCTGATACAACCTTTCATAATACAAGCGTGGCCTTGAGATAATACTGCCGCCATCTAAATTTGATAGAAGAATATTTTCAGTGAATACATTCAATTTTATATGTATATGATATATATGGGCTTATATATTCAAAGAGAAGAATGTATGAGTGTTAACTGAAATAATATGTGTCTTATGCCCTGTGCGATTGTGTTCATTTGGTCATATTTTATCTTTATTATATTAAGTATTAACTAACGACATAAGCCCAAACATAGTTACTCTCTTCCCCATAGTATTCCTTGTGATTTCTTAGAGCTCAGATATCTGCAGTAAAAAAAATAAAAATAAAAACATTTCTTAGACATGGAAATGTTTAATTTAAAAATGTGGAAACACCCTTTGGTTTTGTCATTTTTGAATAAATGTGAGGTGAGATTGTATATTGACTATTTATTTAAATCAGAGAGGCACTTAAATACTATGGGGAGTCGGTAGCACTTTCTTTGTTACCTTTTGTCTTCTATATGGAATAACAAGGTCAATCACTGTTATGATTTAATGATGATTTGTAACATTTGATTATTGGAATGTTATTTTGTGTAATTGCTCAATTTGGAATTTCATTTCAATATAGGCTTGGGTTGAGATTGGTTAAGCGAAAACATGTATGCTACTTAAGGGCTTACCAAGTAATAATCAGAAACCATGTTAGTTATTACGATATTTTTTATGCAGATCAATGCAGATGCGAACTGACATTTGGAAAGTCATTTTTTTCAAAATAGAAGAAGAATGTTTGTATGCTTATCACTGAACATCAGGTCTAGAGGCCATTTTTAGCTACAAGAGCCATGAAATACCAATGTGACTTGAAGGGAAACGTGCAGATTTATGTTTGAAAAAAAAAATCTAATTGAAACTGTGAAAATCACAGCAGTTTTCTTGTAATGCTGTGTGAATTGGAGACTAGCCATTATTATATTAACATGGTTTGATATTTCTTTGGATGGCTCTGAACAGGTTGACACTGCCTTTGACATCTAAGCCGTTTCTTCAAATTGTCCCTTACGCCGATGACCAAAGTGTACTAAGAGTTGCTCATCTCAGTATTATTGCTAACTGCAGGATATATTTTGTTTTAGAAAAGCCTATCGACCATCGAAGCTACCATGTAAATCAAGGGACCCACATTGGTCTCTGTCCAGATGATGAATTTGCACAAAGTAGAGGGTGCTACTTTTTTTTATAAGCCATCTACATAGAACACTGGTGTTTGCTTTCTTTCCCTCATTCCCTCCCTGCTCTCTTCAGTACCAGTCAGAAGTTTGGACTCTGATCTAATGTTTTTTTTCACAATCCGAAAGACATATAATGACAAATACAGCCTAGAAGCATAGAAATATACAAAATATTCACAAAAATATATTCAAATATGTTTTTCTATTATTACACTAAGCCTGTGCAAAGCAACAATTGCAAGAAAAAATAAGTGCACCCTTTGGAATTCGATTTCGGCATTGATAATTAATAAGACGTGGTCTGACGATTATCTAATATTATTTGTACTTCTCATTTCTTTTATTGAGCACACTGAGTATCATCTACAATGCAGTCTAGAAAAAATGAACGCTTGGATTTAATAACATGTAGAACCCCTTTAGCTTTAGTCACCTCCACTAGTCTTTTGCTGTAGCTGCAAATAAGATTTGCACAATGTTGGGGGAAAATTTTGGACCATTCTTGCAAATTTTCCCTTTTTAGGTCATACCACAGCATCTCTAAAGTGTTATGGTCAGGACTCTGAATTAGCTATTGCATCACCCAATGTCTTTTCAGTTTAAGGTCATGGCCTCCTGAATTAATATTCTCCTATAAATGTTTTGAATTCCAGTTTGTTTATTGTTCCCTCAATGATCAGTGTCCAGGCCCTAAAGCAGCCCTAAACCTTGAGGCTCCCCCATCAGCTTAACAGTTGGGATGAGGTTTTGGTGTGCAGTGTCTTCTGTCCTCCAGTTTAGTGTTGTGTATCTGTGCTAAAAAGTTCCACATATGGCTGTTCCGTTGATAGAACATTTTCCCAGAAGCATTTTGGAACTTCTGCGTAGTCTTGGGCAACCTTGAGATGGGCCACAATGTTAATCTTGGGTTCTTTCTCACCCCTTTTAGGATCGCCTGTTGTGCTTTTCCAGTGATCTTAACAAGACACCCACTTCTACCTTAACTTAAAGGGTAAAGCATCCGTGAGGCCCACACTTACAGTCTTATCTTTTGCCCGCTAGCTCAGAAGAAGTTATTATTTCTAGCCTGCCATGTGGATGCTTATTCAATCTACACAATAAAATACATGAATGGTAGGACAGTTAGTTTAGCTAGATTGTGTTTTTCTAGAATAGTTATGACTAAGATAATGGTCATACCACAGTTTACTAGTAATCTGGGCAGATAGAGGTGAAATAATAAAACTTAGAAATCATGTGTGAACTTTTGACTGGTATAGTATGTTTTACAGTACCCCTCATCAGTACAAACCTGACACCCTCTTTGTGTTACTAGAATTATAGAGATCTAAAAGAACTGATGAGCTGCTGAAACAAATAGCTAGCAGGGCACACAGCCATTGTTTGGCACCCACTCACATGTGGAACAACTCAAACGACGTTTTTGTATTTATTGTTGAATTAAGTCACTCAAAAATACAAAGTTCTGGACAAATAATTTGACTTGTTTAGCACTACAAAATCCACAGCTCAGGCTGTGAAAGTCTATCAAATGATCTGGCACCCTCTCCTGGATAAAATGACATTTCTGTGTCATGTTCAATCAAATTCCAAGTCCTGGAAATGCCACAGTAATGTACAGTGTGTTATTTTCTCTGCTTGATCTGACCTGGTTCAGCTAATGAAGGGCTTGTCGGTCAGGTGAGGAGCTGGGTCTGGTGTGATAGAGCGGGGGGAAACTTGTGGGTCTGGATGGCCAAGACTGAAATAGAGAATCATATACTAAAGCAATCAAATCATTTAAGCAAAGAGCAAATTTGATGTTATTGATTCTGTGTGTGAAATGTAGTTGATCATGTTAGGTTTAAAAGGTGTTGAAAGGTCAGTCAACTTTAAAGTTATATACATACAGTCATATACAAATGTTTCACTTAGAAACTCAAGCTAGCATAAGTAAAACTCAGCCTTCCAGGACCATGCCGTTTCTATGCCCGGGGAGGGATGGTTTAAAAAAAGTGTTCAAGTTTCATGTGAAACAGTGTTTTTGATAAAGGAAACATGATGAAACCTTGATGAAAAGTCTGAATGCATTACCCTCTCATTTGAAAAAGAAAAAAAGACCATTCAAGGGAAGAGAGTCCATGATGATGCAGTATGAGTCATTGCCTGCTCTTCTCTGATGACGTGTTTAAGTATTTCAGCCAGTAACTGAACAGTTCTTCATTCTCAATGAAATCAGCAGCATTACATTAACACTTGCGTAGCTCGAACTGGGGCTGCATTCGAAAAGCGTCTTAAAATAGGATCAGATTTACTCCACACTGACCTCCATCCAAACAGCACTAATGAATGGGAATGCTTTCTGGTCTCAAATCTAGGCTGCTTTCTAATGTTATGAGTTATTGTATGCTTTTTTCACCACTATGTTTTCACACATGTAGTTCAGTTTTGATCTCATTTGTATAACCAGGATGGGTTACAGTTAGGTGTAGTATGGTTACCTAATGAAGGGCCAACATCACTAAGGATCAGTACTCACTAACACGAGTGGCTTTAAACTACAGATCATTTTGGATCAAGTCCAGATTGACCCTGAGGTTATACCTTTCTGGGCTGATATCGGTTGGTGTAGCTCAACGGATAATACCACTAAGCACTAGCGAACCACACCCATGTGGGAGACTGGGGTTTGAATCCTGGTCTTTGTAACTATGCTGTGCTACACCCATAAGAGTCCGTGGGCAAGACTCCTAACACTACACTGGCCCACCTGTAATATGATTAACCTTGTAAGTCGCTCTGGATAAGAGTGTCAGCTAAATGCTGTAAATGTAAGTCATGTCTTGAGAGAACAACTTTGGTCACAAGACAAGAAATCTCAAGAAAATAGTTTTTTTTTCTTGAGATCATAAGACGGTTGATCTCGATCATGATCTTGATGATTGAACTTGAGGTAATTCTACAAAGCAGGTAAACAAATTTTGTTGTCCTAAGATCACAATAAATTTAAGTCATTGTTTTGGGAAACACTTTCTTTATCTTGAGTTTATGAGACAAATAAGTCAAATAAGACACAAGGTAATTAAGGTAGGATTTCAGGGTACTAGTCTAGAAAATGTTGACTACCTCATGACCTCTCTGGACTTCCTTAGATAGTTACCTCTTATGAAAAATACAAACGTTTTTTTCACTTCCTGAAAAGACCTGTACGATTCCAAAGCGAGTAGACTGCTGGACCACAGCCTATTTGTCCATATTCTCAGAAGTTTATGATGAGCTATTTCTAGAAAGTTATTAATTTATCTGTCAAGAGAAGATAAAAAAAAGATACCAAAAGTCATCACATTGGACATATAAGAAACTTTTTGCATCAAGTCCCAAACAAGTATTTTGTCCATCAAGTTGTCAGTCTTTCTCACCATTTTAATGCCATCCACGTGTTATAGTATGTAAAATATCTGAAGATAAACACCAATATAAATAAATTACCTGACCATATATTTAATAAAATCTGGTGGGTGGGGGGGGATTGTTATGCTAGGCATGTCAGTCTTACAAACAAGCAGTTGTGATTTTGTGGGGAAAGTGTTCTATTTGAGCACTCATTATAATCTGAGCTCTTGTCAAGATAAGTTCAAGACTAGGAGGCAGAATGTAAGAGCAAGTATTTAATAAGGAACAAATAAAACAAAACCAAAGAAATAACTAGCAAACAACTTGGAACAGGGTTACAAGAACAACAGACATGGAGACAAACACCAAGCAAGAACAAAGGGAACCACAGGGAGTATAAATGAACAAAAGCTAACAAGGAACATCTGGGAGGGGCGGAGCTTCAAACTAAGGGCAGGTGAGGGGCCTGACAAGAGGGTGGAGACAGGAGGAGCAAAAAAACAAAATAAACAGAAGCACATGGAACAGGACAACATAAGGCACATGGACATGACAAGAGACAGAAAACAGACAAGACAGGACGCGACAGCTCTGTAGAATAAAGATCTTTTTAATCTAATCAAATCAAATCAAATATCAACCTGAGAATCATTTTATATTTCTATAGTCTGTATTATGGAAAACTTACCAACTAGCTTGTTCATTAGTATCATAAATTAGATTTTCACCCAGCAATCCCAGTTTACATCTGTGGCTACCACACGACTGCTTGCCAGAACATTACAGTGTGACTCTGGGCTAACATTACACCCAGTAAACCCTATGCCAAATGTCAAAGTCTGCAAAACGACTGTGTGGATAGCTCTGAATTACTCAGGACAGATGACGTTAATAGATAGCTAGTAACACACTCAGTTAAGCCTTGATGCAAAATGTGTTAGATTAGATTACACAGTTAATTTTCAAACCTGGAAGCAGGTATGCGTGGTTCGGTCACTGCAAACCTAAAATCAGTAAGCATTTTCCCAACCTGCCTCTACGGAGTCATCGCTAAGCTCCAGGTGCCCTTTATTTGCTTACTGAATATTCTAGGAAACGGACCTGTGTGTTCCCTGAGTTCCTCGGGCCTCGTTCTCCCGTTGTCATTTTGGAAACAACTCTACATTCCCAGCAGAATTTTAACAGCCAGAAAATGTAATATCCAGTAACTACTGTTCAAAGGTTTAGCAGCCACATGAAGTTGAGAGTATTTATTTTTAAATAATAACTTTAATAAAAATTAATACTAAAATTAAATAATAACTTTATTTATATGTGACCAACCAGACAACAGAAGAATTTAATAACTGTTTTTACTCGCACAATGTTTCACAGCAACTTATTTGGCGTTCTGGTTAGTTATTCATTACAAATTAGCTATTGCTGAGATAGTTATCAGTCTACAGTCCTATTGATCATTATGGACAAATCTGACGCTAGCATTCTACTCTTCTTTTTGTTCTTATTTTAAATCTGTAAAGGTCCTCACAAATAGCATTTATAATCATTTCATATACAGGGGTTGGACAATGAAACTGAAACACCTGGTTTTAGACCACAGTCATTTATTAGTATGGTGTAGGGCCTCCTTTTGCAGCCAATACAGCGTCAGTTCGTCTTGGGAATGACATATACTGCGTCCTGCAGCAGTGGTTCATAGGTCAGAGGGGATGTTTAAGCCCATTCTTCTTGCCAGGGATAGTGGCCACCCTAGGTCACTACGTGATGCTGGTGGAGGTTCGGTTCTGTCCTTCTATGTGGTGGAACTTTTAATGCTGATTTTTTTTCTTCATTATTTTTTTTTTTTTTTCTTTTAATCATCTGATTTTTTTTTCTTTTTTTTTTTACCGTGGCTCCTTGATACATCACAACAGAATTTGCTTGTTCTTGTCACGAGATGCTGCCGGCAAGTACGATTATCTGAAACAAGACGTGCAGCACCAACAGTTTGTCCTAAACTTTTGAACTCTGTCTATGTCATGCCCATAATGTGTCTGTGTGCGCATTTGGCAGTATTTTGAGCAGAACTGTGCTCTTACCTGCTAACTGAAACCTTCACACTCTGCTCTTACTGGTGCCCAATGTGCATGGTTAATGAAGATTGGCGCCACCAGGAGCCGGTTCCATATTAGTCCATGAGACCTCCCTCACTAAAATGACAGGTGTTTCAGTTTCATTGTCCAACCCCTGTACTTATGTGAATCTATATTAACAGCATTGGTCTCAATTCTCTACCTTCAACTTCAAAATAACTTCAGCTATAGCTGCTAAATAAGTTACAAAAGTTTCCAAATGCTTTACTGGTAACAGATAACTTTTTAAAAAATGAAAGAATATGATGGAACCTAAAACTGTACATTAACTTTGTTAGCAATTTTTTTCAGATGGTGATTCAGAATGACCTGTGTGGTTTATCGAGACCGTAATGGAAATGCTAGTTACTGAATGACTATCCTGCAGACGTGCACATATTCAGCGGTAGATTATTTTTAGTTCGAGACAATGACAGTGAGGGAGATTAGTGTCCGTATTGAGAGCTTGTTACGAGATCCCCGGCCTTTGAGAGCTCCACCAGTCACCACAGAATTATAAAAGCCATCAGCCCGACGTTCTCTGAGCTGAGCTGGCCTCACAAACACATTCACGTAGACTATATAGTCTGTCAGATGTGTTATATACAATCAAACAGCACCGGAGTGCTGCAATATAGAGTAGATACTCTCGTACTGAATTGCTGTACATGTTCCTAGCAACACGAGCACACTGGGAATATTATAATGAACTTCTAGTGGAAGCCATGCCATCTTAACAGAGTCATACTTTGGGCTAGTCAGCGCCAAGTGCATTAGCTTTTAAACATGGCTGGTGTATCTGAAACCCCAAAGAGCATGATGTATAACTGTTATAATTCTTTGTGGCACATGAATGGAGATCAAGTCAGGTCAGGGTTTATTTAAACAGGGCCTTTTACACCAGAGATTCTGCCGTGAAGACTCAAAAGACAAAAAGTGATGGAAAACGATATTATTCTTCTATAACGTGTACAATCTGACAACAGTTGAACTAAGAAGGCTTTGGCGTAAGCCCCATCCTGGGCCCAGGTCTTGAAGCGTTCAGACGCTCACAGATCCTGGCGGATATGGATGGCAGGGGCAGAGCCTACTCACAGGACCAGGGCCAAAGTGGTGGTGGGGGTGAGGAAGGAGGATAACCTGCAAATGTTAGGCACCCAAATACGGCAAAACATGAGGGAGTCCTTTTAAAGACAGGTGGCAGACTGCGATTGGCCAGAGCAATGAACGAATGAGTGACATTGCATCGGAGTCTTCCTGGCAGAACTCGGCTAAAGCTAAAGCTTTCATTTTCCACAAAGCATATCTCTAGAGAATCTGGGTTCAGGTCCCCAACGAGCAAGCCAAGGGTGACCACATCCTTAGAACAAAGGGGAAGAAACCTCAGAGAGGAACCAAGACGCAAAAGGAGAACCCATCCTTCTTTGGCCCACACCGGATAGCAAAACCAGCAATTGATGCTTGTCAGTAATCTAGGGCATAATCTGGCATAGAGATAATGCACACAACTGTGCAATCATCAGAGACCACCATGTGTTAACTCCCGGTAAAATACTGAGTACATGAAGTTATTCATCTTTAAAAGACAAGCATGATGACATTAGAGATAAGATTGTCCAATCGCATGAAGAAAGAGAAATCCAGAGGAAAATAAGGGTTTCCAAACCTGGATTTTAAAAACGATTAAAAGCTCCAGAGAAAGTGGGACCCCTGAAAACAACTCTGAGCTGCTAGACCACCAAAACTGAACCCATGGGATAAACAGGACTCGAAGCTTTCATATTTCAGAGAGAGAAAATTAAGTTCCACTCTTACATCAGATCTGACAACACACACAGGTGTTCCTAACCACCCTTCCACTGTGAGAAACAACTCCGTGCTGAGAGGAGCCTTCAGGGGTAGGCAAGACCTTGCTGTAATGAACACCGAAGAGGGATGTCGTAACCGGTCCTCTGCAATTGCTACTGACAAACCAGATGGCCTGCAGCTGATTCAGAGATTCCTGCTTCATTTCTGCAATAAACCTTCTGTGTTTGGTGACACTGTCATATCTGAATAAGGAGAGTTTAGTACATACGCTCCCCAGATTAAAAAAGACACCCTGCGTGTTTAAGGTGGTGGTACCTTCAGCCTCCCAGAGTGGGGCTATAAGTACCTGTGGGGTGTGGGTGACGGGATTCATAGATTGAGAAAAGGTGCTACAGTGCAGGGGATGTCCCGTTTGATTTATGGATAATCAGTTAATCAATCAACATTCAGTTGTATTTCTAATGTTGTCAGCTTTACAGAAGAGCAGTTTCTGGAAGAAATTAAAAAATTAAAGAAAAGAAAAAAGGGAGTCCATGTATAGACGTGAGAAAGGGAACACCGATTCAAGCACGCCCAAGAGTAAGCCAGAAGCGACAGTACCAAGGAAAAACTCCCTTAGAGGAAGGAACCTGGAGAGGAACCAAGGCTCATTGAGGAACCCATCCTCCTCTGGTTCATCCCGGATGAAGAGGGAAAGACAGAGCTAATAAGATTTTATAACAAAGATACAACGAAGAAGCTCGGCCTTTAAACATCTTTTAGCAAAATCTGCTTGATCCAGGAGGTAGTCATGTCAAGTTAGAACCATCCCATTGGTTCCCTGTCAAAGTAAAAGTTCATGATCAGTGCCAAATGCTGGCGGCTCCACAGTGGTAATTCTGGCCGTGCAGGCTAAAGAGCATCATAAGGTCAGGCAGGAGGGACAGACAATCAGCCAGTGAAGATGGAGCTCTTGTGAACGGTAAAGAGGGAGTGAAGGAGATTGTGTAGCAGGACAGACAGGTAGATATAGCTCCGTAAGATGTAGTGTCTGTAAAACCTGGAGAATAATTCCATGATGCTGGCAGCTCCTCAAAATGATCAAGCAGGGAGGACCGTCAGCAGCTGATAGAGAAGACAGACAGAGAGAAGGAAATGTTAATGATCGGCTGAAGTAGCTGAATCTGCAGGTGTATGGAAGCGTACGGTCATAGGAGTAAGAGAGACCATTACTACAGAAGACAGATCATTCATAAAGACAGTGGCCACCGTCTGTCCCTTTCTAACGGATGTCAGTTAGAAACAGGAACCAGAAAAAAAGTCATCCGCTAGCAGTAACTCCAGAGGCCTCTTTTTACCAAAGCATCTGCTCGGACACACCTTGTCTTGCATCAAACACACGTAGACAACTTGTGTCATCGCCGGACTTTCCAAAGAAACAGACTCTTGAGAAATCCCCTGAGACGTCATTTCCCTCCAAACAAATACAGTGTCAGAACTGTTCTGATGATTTTAATGTTTTCTTAAAATGTCAGTTTTATTTCAACTCCAGTCAGAATCCACTTTAGACCTGTGAGTCTGAATATGTTCTCCTATCTCGCTCTTTAAATCTTAGGATTCCTAAACGGTGATCTAGTTTCTTTAATCAACATTATTTATGCTTTACCATTTTATAATTCATCTACTGTAGAATCTCCCATGTGTAACTGTAGTTACTGGAACTGGGTTAACTGAGTCATGATTTGGAACAGCATCATCAGAATGATGTTTAACCTCATGGACTTTAATTGGCCTTTCTCTGTTCCTGTTAGTAAAGCTGTTCTTCATTTCCATGCAACCCTCTTAGCTGTAGGATTGTAAAAGATGTATACGGTTTTGAAGCTCTAATACAAAGTGAGTATATTTAATCATCTCAGATTGTATAGAACGTAAAAGGTTTAAGATTATTAGAATTTATTATCTGGGTATTTAAAGTTCCATTCTGCACAACAAATGCTTGTTTCTATTAATGGTACATCCATGCTTTGAGATTCTCAAATGTATGAGGATATTGAAGACACTCATTTGGAAGAATGAGCAGACTAAGTGCATATTCATCACCATGACTGGCCCTCCTAGCTCCGCCTCCAGGGTTCGGTACAAAACTCGGGCCACACACCGAGAGGTTAGGCTTTTTTTTTTTGGAGTTCTCTTTTTGAGTGTAGTTCTCTCTGAGGCACGCTTGAGTCCCTCATAGGCTCACTCCGATCTCAGGAAAGCTGAGGACCACAAACCCTCACCTAACACCTCACCTGCGCTTCACTCCGAGGGGAGCTGAGAAGATGACCAGCGGACCACCTCTCCTGAGCATGATACAAGATCAGTCTCAGACCTGAACTTCACTTCCTGAGCTTCCGGTAAGGTGACACACCCAAACGCACTTCTATAGTCCAGTACTCGGTGCTGTGCTTTTGATGTTCTGCTTTTTCACAATATGATCTTAGAGTAAGTGTTGCATTCAGAGTTATGCTCCAGCTCTGCTCATTCCCCACAAAATAGCTTCCTCTGAATTTAAGCAAATGTGATGTATCTGGACTTCCTGTTATGCATATACAGCTTGGGTAATAAATAAGAGCCCACTCCAGTTTCTTCTTAAATCAGCATCTCCACACCTACAGCAGGTTCTTAGTGAGGAACCCAAGGTTGGGTTCTAGCTTTACTGGCAGATACAGTGAGCGTCTGGTTCATAAGAACAAGGTCCAGCAGCAAACACACAGGACAACACAGCTACAGGCTGGCAGAGGGCCAAACCCACTCTCTACTGACTGTGATGAGGGCCACCTCATTCCAATGTCCCTTTCCACCGTAAGATGACCTCAGGTGACCTACAGAGAGACTGGTGAGCGGTGGCTGGGGTGAGATGCACAGCCAGCATGGTTCTAAAAACAGGCTTCTGGAGGTCATTAGTGATTTTCTAAATACACAGATCTAATACAATATCTGATCTGGAGTTTGGGAGACATGGTTCCAATAGTGTAGAGAATCAAACAGAACTGAGGAATTCTGATCCAACACAAACCCAGAACCTGTACAGCTAGAGACACTGATAATTTTTTGGTGGTCTCTTGAATTTTGGCAGAGCTGTATTGATCCAACTTATTATTTAAGGCTTTATCTATTTTGTTTTTAATGCTCTGTAAATAAATGGCTTTTATTAAAACTAGTCTGGTATATGGTAACAAGCGTGCAGATCACTAGACGTCTTGTTGATAAACTCTCAGCCTGAGATTAGATCAGAGGGCAGTTATTGATTGTGCTTGATTTAAGCCAAACTATGTCCTTTAATATCCTAATAAATAATTAATAAATTAGTTAATTGATTAAATGAATATAACCCTACAGGGCTACTAGCAGTGAGTATCCACCAAATCCGGCCCAACTGCACAGTTCTTTGATGGTAGGGTGTCTGAACATTGATGTGGCCTACATCCAGAAAATGTCCAGTCCATGCTCAATCCAGGCACAGCCGTTATTGGTGCTCATGAAGGGATTATGCGGTATTAAGTATGTTTCAGTCACAGGGGACTTATTTTTTGTCTGGTGAGCTTAGAACTGACATTCTGTAAACTTGTAGTTCCTCCTTCGAATACAAATCCTCCATTCTGTATTCGATAAAAGACGACAGTAAAGCGAGCCTATTACAAAATCCTAAACTGTTACATAACAGTCCGGATTTATTCATATTTACATCCCCTAAATTTACATATGACTCCGGAGCAACAGCAGTCAGCATGTCAGACTGTGTTTGGGAATGTACTGTTCCAGATTGTGAAGGGAATGTCGATCCTTTTCAAGGAACAAACCTGTTAGTGGGAGTGAGTGTTGGTTGAAGCTCTCTTCCTATTCACCAGCTTCTTAATTAAATGTTCCTTCCACCTTCAGTGCTACAGCTTGTACAGGTGCCAGAATTGAACTGTGGCAAGCTTGCAAATAGGGGGCCAACTTCAGCTCCCACATTCTTTAACAGGATCCTGGACGACTTTAATTCAGAGCTGTTAGTTTGCTCTGCCCATTTCACTCCGGGCAGTTTCTCGGACTGTTGGGACAATATGTAGCAGCTTCACTCAGCGTCTAAGACTGAGGAGACTAAGGAGACGGGGCAGTTCAGTTTTTACTAGCTTCAACAAGCCCAACAGCAGCCTGTAAGTAGCAGCATGCTGTGTGATTGTATCCGTGTTTGCCTGTTGATCTTAAACTGTTTCATAGTGAGGAACAACTTCAATCTACTTTGTGTTGATGTCCAGATGGAAAGAATGTTGCTAGTATATGTAGTCTTGTCTGAAATGTTACTTATAACTTCAATGTGAGTGGGTGGGGCTTAAATACTGTAGGTTTACATTACATGGTATTGCCAGAAAAAAAAAATCATCTTAGGGTTTGTTTACACTTTGAGGCCAGTCTTGTTGTTTCTGGTATCTGACTGATTTTTTTGTTCAAGGTTTTTTTTTATTATATTATCACATTATATCACAAGGAGAAGGAAAAAAAAAGAAGAAGAAAGAAAACACAGAACAAAACACATTGCCCATCGCCCAAGCATTGTGGTACCAGACATAATAGCATCATACATGCACAGACATAAAGCCAGGCTTGCATAGAGAGAAGAATAGGGGTAGGGAAGGAAGAAGGGGAAAAAAAAAAAATTATAATGAAATAAAGAAAGAAAGAAACCCTTGTTACATTGTCACACTACCTGCGTCCATATCCTCGACAAAGATCAAAAAAGGCTGCCAGAGATCATAAGGTATCTGACATCTTGTTCACACATTGTCTACCTGCGTCGTGAACATGTGAAAGAGTCTGCAATATGGCTCAAAATGACTGACGTCATGGGACCCCCCTGCGATGAGACAAACACATAAGATCCATAACTGCCCCCTAACCATAATCTCTGACAACATAGACTTATGAAACGTCTGCCCGTCTACACAAATATAGATAAGACGGGAATATATAAAAAGTGAAAGAGTTCTGCATGGTATGCAGAGCCCTTTGTACACCACGCCCCCCTGCGCGACACAATGGTCCCAGAACTAACACACCACAGAACCACATCTCAGGTGTCACTGCAGTGCTGAGAATGATCCACCACCCACATACTACCTGCTCCAAGGTGGTCCTGTGGGGGTCCTGTGGGGGTCCTGACCATTGAAGAACAGGGTAATACAGTATACAGAGAAACAGATGGACTACAGTCTGGAACCGTAGAACTGCAGAGTGTCCTGTATGGTCAGTGGAGCTGATGAAGTGGACAGGGAGTGTAGATACAAGGAGGTGGTTTTGATGTTACGGCTGATAGGTATATACAGAGATAACTATTTAACTCAATTATGTCAGAAAAGAATGAAATATCAATATATGAGAAATTAGGGAGCAACATTATGATTAACATTGTGTGCATGTAACTGCAAACCGTCTATTTAAAATAAAAGCAATGATGATACTGGCCCGATCTCATACACAACTCTAACAGAGCCTCAAAAGTGAAACACATGGCTTAAACGGACTGCAGTGAAACGTGCACACCACCAAGACCACTTGGGTACTGAGACAATAAAGCAAATATCAAGAGAAAGTGGGGGGAAGAAATTGGCATCCCAATATCCCAAGAGCATAACAAGTTTTGAGAGCACTGCAGTTCATCTTGCCCATCTTGTTCTTAGTTAAGGCCAGATACAATATCAATGGAAAGAGTCGTGTGGATGACCCCTGGGAGAAACAGTGTTTGTCTTCAAGACCCTCAGCATCGCGCCCCCCGTAGCTCCAGGTTTAACAAGAGTGTGATTGGGCAGCTTCTAGTGCCACTTTCCCAAAGTGAAAATCCCACCCACTGCTAACATTACCAGTTCTGCGTGATTCATTAAAACTCAGCCATGTGTGATTAAGTAACCAGTCACTGCAGTCAATTCAGAATGTTCAGCTCAACTCTACACAGCTCGTTTCTCAAGTTCCACAAGACAGTGTTAAACAACCATAACGTTCCGGTTCTGGAATGTGGGAAGGTCTTCGCCATTAGATGGGTTCCCAGTACAGAACAGTTTTGATGCTTTAGGTAATACATTTCAAAGCAGACAGATATATCTCATAAACAGAAACATAGGACTGTTGGACAAGGCCTCAGAGAAGCTGCAGAGATCTCCACTTCCAGGAGATCCCAATCCCACTTCCCAATGAAGATCTTTGAGCAATGAAATGGAGGAAAACCAGCAAAACCTGAATACAGCCGATCTAAAACATCAAAAGCTCATCTGACCAAGCAGTGAATGCTATAAGTGACAGAGTGGGGAGAATATGGAGTGGCTTACAGCATGACGGCATGCCAGCCAAAGAATGATCTAGGCCGGTTGCCTAGGCCCATTGAGAAATCAAAACCAGCTTGAAGAACTTCAGTGACACGTATGCCAGCTGGTAAAACTCGCTGCATCCATCAAGCAGTCATGTTAACTAATTAGGATAATGATTGTCAAGTAATTGTCGATGCTAATAAGCATTGGCAGGCTCACAGAACCAGATTCATATCCATAATTAGAAGGGTGAGGGCAACAATGGCTGAAACAGCCCATGATGGTACGAGGTATGATGGTACGAGGAAGAAACTTTAAGAGCCAAAAAGGAGTCCACCCTCATCCGGGCGGCGTTGGAAAGTCAGGTGTTAATAAGAGAGGCTATCAGATTGTACAGAAAAGGCACCTGCAAGACATCCTAGTGACCTGTCGGGAAGCCTCTTAGGCCTGGTGGACTACAAGGAACATAGAGAAGAACGACAAACAGGTTTGGAGATCATGGGGGCGTTTGGCAGTAGGCTGTATTCATAATCTGAAGTCATAAGTAGCCCAGAACTGAACATGCTAACTCATATATCATATCATATTATGATTTGTTGTGCGCTCCAGGTGGCAGGAAATGGAGGCAAATCCTTGGGTTTAATTAACCTGTCAAATGTCTTTTGGTGACAGTGACCTCAAGGAAGCTTTTCCGGTAGTTATGGATCAGAGCTGAACAATGGTCAGGATGTTAGACCGTTCTGCTTCAGCTCAGCCATGTTCTGACGTGTAGAGTGAACACCTATTTTGAGGTTAATCCACACTGTTGGGTTATGATGGACCGAGCGATTATGTATCTGTATCCGGTTGGACCTTAGTCCGGAAGCAGAAGTCGGTGGGGTCCATTCTTAACAGGTTCAGTAGCTCCTGGGAACCAGCACGAGCTCTGGCACAAGCACTGGCACTTTGTTGGAGGAAAAGAGGAATGAGATTGCCAGGGTTCCCATGGGTCATGGAATATTTGTTCATGTATACCATGGATTTTATTCCAGACATAGAGAGTCATGGAGTAGTGGGGAATTTTTCATTCAAATTTTTAGTTACGTTTGTCAAAATATTGTATTTCCACATGCTTCTCATATGAAGCTTCCCCTTCCCACCCTCCCACTCATAAACAGCTGGGAATCACTTCTGCCAAGATATACAGTCTCCTGTGCCCGCTAATGAAGGCAGACATCCCAGGAAAACATGAATGTTAACGGAGTGAAAACTTAAGATTTTTTTTTTTCAAAACTTTAAATATTGCTCACAAAGTGACGAGTTTAGAACACTGTGGCCGCTGTTTGTCTGCTCGGTGCAAAGATGGCCTGTTTTTCCGTTTATTGTAGCTCATGGAAATTCAGCTTTTTTTAATTGAGTGAAAGTCAGGAAAACTGATATCTGCTTAGCAGGAAACCTGAACTGCTTTATTGGCCTTTTCAGCAGTTTGCAAATCAACAGGAATTGATTGTCAGCCCTCTGGGATCTCTTTTTTGAGAGGCGTGATTCTCATCAGCAGATGTTCTAGTGAGCAACAAACTCAAAATGCTTTGGGTTCCATGAATCATTGAGTGTGTTTAAATGTACTTAGTAACCCAATAACAGCAGACAATCAGATTTCATCAGTAATCCGGTTACTGCTGTTACATGCACTTGAGTAATCAGATAACGGGGAAACTCCAGAACTACATAGGTCAGGCCATAATCAGGGTTTCTGCTTTACCAGCAGCCGTCTCACAGAAGACGACGTGTTGTAAATGGAATGTAAAGCTCAGGGTTCGTTCCAGGGCCTGAAAATATGACCATACAACACCTCACTATCATCGAGTCTCTCCAAAATGGCAACTTTAAACCTGATTTAATTTTAAGGTTATTGGGACCAGACTTTTTACCGAGCAGCTTTATGCCATTTCTGTTGGTCCATTGATCCTGAAATTTTCCTACAATGTAAACAGCAGTGTCTGTGTTGAAATGACTCATTAGCATAAAAACTAACCCAAATGTAGACACATGTTTTTCTTTAGACAGCGAAAATTTAAATGTGGTGCAACACATAACACCATTACCCATCAGGGAGCTACCACCCACATGGGAGACTGGGGTTTGATTCCCGGTCTGGGTTACTGTGCTGTGCTGCACTGGCCTATCTGGTAATATGAATGTAAGTCACCCTGGATAAGAGCATCAGGTAAAGGTAAATCCTTCATTTTGCTCCGCATGTAGTCGATTTCAGGTCTGTCTTAGGACTGTTTTGTTGCCATCTCACAGGTGTTGTGTAGCACAGCCTATTTTCACCCATGCACAGATTCAGAAAACTGAAAGAAATCAGAGTAGAGTACTCATGCAATGAGAAACCGGATTACTGAACTAAATCTTTATCAGATTTTTTAATCGGATTACCAGGCGTAGTCCTAGATCTAAGAAATGATAGGACCCTGTTCACATGACCGCTTGAATAATCAGATGACTGCAACAGTTTTTAATGATTCGAATATTTAGTGCATATAAGCACACTAATCTAGTTCTAACTCCAAACTAAATTCATTGATTGGACCCAGTGGTTCACTAACTCCTGTATTCAACCAGCTTTAATGCTCGGCATACACAAACATTTACCGATCTACACAACGAATATTTGAACAATGTATTATATACAGATAAGACAAAATACATTATACATAATGTTGAACGTTTTTAAACTATGGTAGTACAACAATAACAAAGCTGAACGCAATGTGTAGTGTAAACACTGATGGTTGGTGTAGCTCAAAGCCACAGGTGACTTTTTTCTCTGGTGAGGTTTTTATACATCCCCTAATCAAATATCAGAGGCATGAATTTTACAAGAATCAAGCTTAAATACATTTTACGTTCTCTATCCTTGCCTGGGTGTTTGGGTCCAAAACTCACAGACATCTACTAGTCAACACATCAGTTAGGATAAAACAGACCTCCCGTAACTGAAATCGATTTACTTTGTGTACTGTACAGGAGCCGCATGTGTGACCCCACAGAGCTGAGCCGTGGTCATCATGGTTAATGAGTGACTGACAGGTGGACTTGAAAGCGACAAGTGATTGGATGACAAGCCACTAGGGTTAGCACATGCTCCTGAACTTGACATTTTACAATACTGTAGTGGAGCTGCCTCGCTGCCTCTCAACAAATCTACCAAACACCGGGCTTCATCACTAAATCTCAGGGCTTCTCCAGCTAACTAAGGTAAGCCTTGCTGCTCCTCCGCAAATCTGAAGCTCTTCTAAACCCGCCTCATGCCATTTTCACGGACAGCTGTCACAGCTGTGCTGTTATGACCTATTCCAAAGCCTATCCTTATTTACTGCTGCTGATTGGTCTTGTAGTCAATATGTAACAGCGGCGGTGAAAACTGATGCACACACAAAGTTATAAAACCGGTAAATGAAACTGAACAGTGCTATGCTTTCTGCTGTGCACAGCTGGTCGATTCGTAAGTGTAAGGATGTCTCAGATGGAGAGTGGCATCAGCTTTCAGGAGATAATCAGGAGGAAGCGGGACGGTGGTCAGCTCACCTCAGAGGAGATCTCTGCTTTTATACAAGGAGTCAAGATGGCCAACATACAGGAGGGTCAAATAGGTGAGTTGTTGCTTTAGGTGAGGGGTGCTGTTTTACTTTTATGGTATTCCAGGTCTCACCGGTCCATAAACCGGACAGTAAATGAGCCTGATCAGTACTGTCCAGAGGTCTTACTTACAGTTACTCAGTGTACAGTAACTCAGTAAGTGTAATGTGTTAGTGTACTGTAAGTAGTGTGTTGGTGTACAGTAACTCAGTAAGTGTAATGTGTTAGTGTACTGTAAGTAGTGTGTTGGTGTACAGTAACTCAGTAGGTGTAATGTGTTAGTGTACTGTAAGTAGTGTGTTGGTGTACAGTAACTCAGCAAGTGTAATGTGTTAGTGTGCTGTAAGTAGTGTGTTGGTGTACAGTAACTCAGTAAGTGTAATGTGTTAGTGTACTGTAAATAGTGTGTCGGTGTACAGTAACTCAGTAAGTGTAATGCGTTAGTGTGCTAGCACTGTCGTTGGTTGATACGAGAAACTCAGTCAGTGTATATACGTAGATTACTAAGTAGCGTGTTGGTGTACAGTAACTCAGTAAGTGTAATGTGTTAGTGTACTGTAAGTAGTGTGTTGGTGTACAGTAACTCAGTAAGTGTAATGCGTTAGTGTGCTGTAAGTAGTGTGTTGGTGTACAGTAACTCAGTAAGTGTAATGCGTTAGTGTGCTGTAAGTAGTGTGTTGGTGTGTGGTAACTCAGTAAGTGTAATGTGTTAGTGTGCTGTAAGTAGTGTGTTGGTGTACAGTAACTCAGTAAGTGTAATGTGTTAGTGTACTGTAAGTAGTGTGTTGGTGTACAGTAACTCAGTAAGTGTAATGTGTAAGTGTGCTGTAAGTAGTGTGTTGGTGTACAGTAACTCAGTAAGTGTAATGCGTTAGTGTGCTGTAAGTAGTGTGTTGGTGTACAGTAACTCAGTAAGTGTAATGTGTTAGTGTGCTGTAAGTAGTGTGTTGGTGTACAGTAACTCAGTAAGTGTAATGTGTTAGTGTACTGTAAGTAGTGTGTTGGTGTACAGTAACTCAGTAAGTGTAATGTGTTAGTGTACTGTAAGTAGTGTGTTGGTGTACAGTAACTCAGTAAGTGTAATGTGTTAGTGTACTGTAAGTAGTGTGTTGTTGTACAGTAAATCAGTAAGTGTAACGTGAGGCATATGATTCTGTTGCAAGAAATGCTCTTTTATTAAAACACCAGAAATTTTCCCCACAGACAAACTCACAGGGGATGTCGCCGCTATCCAAACCCTTCAGTCTCTCTCCCAACACAAAACACCCACACACTAACCCCACACCCAGCACAGATAACACATACACACTCACATGTCTCTGCCTCCTGAGCTTCAAGAGGTCAGCACCAGCCAGTAGCAAGTCTCTAGAGTATAAACTTACAGGACACATGTGGATCCACTGGGAGTAAACAAAGTGGCCATTTTTGTGCTCTAGATTTCACAAACAAGGTTGGGGCCAGTTCTAGTCTCTTGAAGGCCCTAAGCAGTATTTTTTTTTCAGGGTCTCTCATCTCCCTAGCTAACTAAGAATAATGACTGTCAGAGTCTGTCTGATTATATACATTTTTGGTTGCAAATATAATTTCATTATAAAAGATTGTAATATATAACAGAGTATATAAAACATGTACCGCTGTGGAAATAAAAAAGAGTCCACTCCAGTTTCTTCTTAAATCAGCATCTCCACATGTACAACAGGAACCGAAGGTTGGGTTCTAGCTTTACTGGCTGATACAGTGAGCGTCTGGTTCATAAGAACAAGCTCAAGCAGCAAACACACAGGACAACACAGCTACAGACTGGCAGAGGGCTAAACCCACTCTCTACTGACCGTGATGAGCACCACCTCATTCCAATGTCCCTTAACCACCGTAAGATGACCTCAGGTGACCTACAGAGAGACTGGCGAGCAAGGTTCTAAAAACAGGCTTCTGGAGGTCATTAGTGATTTTCTAAATAAATAGATCTAATACAATATCTGATCTGGAGTTTGGGAGACATGTTTCCAGTAGTGTAGAGAATCAAACAGAACTGAGGAATTCTGGTCCAACACAAACCCAGAACCTGTACAACTAGAGACACTAATCAGGTTAAGGTGGTCTCTTAATTTTTTCCAGAGCTGTATAATTTAGTATAATGTAAACATATATAACATTATTTGTGTGGTCACATGCACAAAGATTCAAAACACAGCCCAGTATCCAAACCTGAGTTAGCTGAGAGAGTTGCTGACACTGTGTAAATCAAAGTAACTGCGCCTGACTAAAACTCAGTCAACAAACCTGTCTTACGCCACAGTCACACTTCATATCTCTCAGTTCCCAGATCGCTATGCAGTTCACACTACACAACTTACTGTCTTGTACTCGGGAATCTTGAATCCGTTGTCCCTTTCACCAGGAAGAAACTCAGACCAGCCTGTCTGTTCTGGTTTGTCTTGGCCTGGTATCCTGGATCCTCCGAGATTGGATATGAGCTACACTGATGCGAAGCCTGTCTTTGCTGGCCTAAGACTGCTGACCTGTGAGACAGATAAGGCAGGATCAAAAATGAAGGAGATGTAATACGAGATTGTAAAGAGATGTTGTGAAAAAAGAGAATAGGTAGACCAATATGGAAAAGAAATAATGTTGGACGTCCTCTGTGTGGCGGAAAAGGATGAGGTGGTTGTGGTGTAGAATCAGTAAGTATGATGTGAGTATGAAGGTGTTCAACGGTGTACTTTATAGGTGCCATGCTCATGGCCATCTGGCAGAAAGGTATGGTGGACGAGGAAACGCTGACATTAACAAAGGAGATGATGATGTCAGGAGAAGTTTTCCAATGGCCTAAAGAGTGGGCAGGACTTGTGGTGGACAAACACTCTACTGGTGGAGTTGGAGACAAGATCAGCTTGCCTTTAGCGCCTGCTTTGGCTGCCTGTGGATGCAAAGTGAGTAGAGTTGTTTTCTATCAATATACTTTGGGAAAATATCATACCTGGCTCATGGAGGGGCAGAGATATCTGAGCCTGTATGAACAGCGGTGATGCCACAGCCATCCATGACCAGGAGTCCAATATAGTATAACTGGCCTTGCCATCTCTGGGTTGGTAGGATGGGCCTCCCTCTTCCTTTGTCACTAGGTGTAATGCTAGACAACAGGCATAACAGAATTGGCAGTAAAGCCATGGTCACTCTGAATATGAGTCCATCGAGGACTGAAATGGTGCACTACTTACTATACTGCATACTACAGCCGTATGTATGGCACATTGTATACGCCCTGTGTGAGGTTCTGACCTACAGTGTAGTATACTAATACAGTCACATGACCAGTTACCTCATATTTACCTCAGAGCTGTTATCACTGTATCCACTGTTTACAGCTAGCTGCTGCTAACGCTGCTCAGTTTACCTGAAATACGGTTAGCCTAGCTGTTAGCTCCCCTCGGCTAATTCACTCGGAAACTGATCCTCTAAAGCGAGTTCATCTTTTATTAATCTTCAGACCTGTATATTTAACTTTCTGAGGCTCATTCTGACGGAAACACGCCCCACTACAATCACTACAACCACATTTACCTCAGAGCTGTTATTACTCTATCCACTGTTTACGGCTAGCTGCTGCTAACGCTGCTCAGTTCACCTGAAATCCGGTTAGCCTAGCTGTTAGCACCCCTCGGCTATTTTACTCTAAAACTGATCCTCTAAAGCGAGTTCATCTTTTATTAATCTTCAGACCTGTATATTTTAACTTTCTGAGGCTCATTCTGATAGAAACACGCCCCACTACAATCACTACACTCACATTTACCTCAGAGCTGTTATTACTGTATCCACTGTTTACAGCTAGCTGCTGCTAACGCTGCTCAGTTCACCTGAGTTACGGTTAGCCTAGCTGTTAGCTACCCTCTGCTATTTCACTCTAAAACTGATCCTCTAAAGCGAGTTCATCTTTTATTAATCTTCAGACCTGTATATTTAACCCTCTGAGGCTCAATCTGATGAAAACATACCACACTACTGTCACTACACCCACATTTACCTCAGAGATGTTATTTCTGTATCCACTGTTTACAGCTAGCTGCTGCTAACGCTGCTCAGTTCACCTGAAATACGGTTAGCCTAGCTGTTAGCTACTCTCGGCTATTTCACTCTATAATTGATCCTCTAAAGCGAGTTCATCTTTTATTAATATTCAGACCTGCATATTTTAACTTTCTGAGGCTCATTCTGATGGAAACACGCCCCACTACAGTCACTACACCCACATTTACCTCAGAGCTGTTATTACTGTATCCACTGTTTAGAGCTAGTTGCTGCTAACGCTGCTCAGTTCACCTGAAATACGGTTAGCCTAGCTGTTAGCTTCCCTCGGCTACTTCACTCTAAAACTGATCCTCTAAAGCGAGTTCATCTTTTATTAATCTTCAGACCTGTATATTTTAACGTTCTGAGGCTCATTCTGATGAAAACAAACTCCACTACATTCACTACACTCTAATTTACCTCAGAGCTGTTATTACTGTATCCACTGTTTACAGCTAGCTGCTGCTAACGCTGCTCAGTTCACCTGAGATACGGTTAGCCTAGCTGTTAGCTCCCGCCGGCTATTTCACTCTAAAACTGATCCTCTAAAGCGAGTTCATCTTTTATTAATCTTCAGACCTGTATATTTAACTTTCTGAGGCTCATTCTGATTAAAACATACCACACTACTGTCACTACACCCACATTTACCTCAGAGATGTTATTTCTGTATCCACTGTTTACAGCTAGCTGCTGCTAACGCTGCTCAGTTCACCTGAAATACGGTTAGCCTAGCTGTTAGCTCCCCCCGGCTATTTCACTCTAAAACTGATTCTCTAAAGCGAGTTCATCTTTTATTAATCTTCAGACCTGTATATTTTAACTTTCTGAGGCTCATTCTGATGGAAACACTGCCCACTACAGTCACTACACCCACTTTTACCTCAAAGATGTTATTACTGTATCCACTGTTTAGAGCTAGCTGCTGCTAACGCTGCTCAGTTCACCTGAAATACGGTTAGCCTAGCTGTTAGCACCCCTCGGCTATTTCACTCTAAAACTGATCCTCTAAAGCGAGTTCATCTTTTTATTAATCTTCAGACCTGTATATTTAACTTTCTGAGGCTCATTCTGATGAAAACATGCCCCACTACAATCACTACACCCACCTTTATACTCAGAGAGGGCTGCGTTTAGCTCCCCAGTGTTAGCTGCCGCCGTTTTCTTTGGCTGAAGCAGGCTGAGAGCTGGTGAGGCTGCAGTGTATGATGGGATGCAGTACACCATGAAGATAGCTCCACCTGTGCACTAGAAACTCTGACTGGAGCAAAACACCAGATCTCCAATGCACTACAGATTTACAATTTGGTTGCATACTACATACAATTTTTATTTTGAATTTTGAATACAGCCAAAGTTTGCAAACACTTGTTTTTTGCTTATCTCTGCTGTTTAAAGAAAAACATCTATCATCATTTTTGTCAGTTTTTGCTTTTTTTGCATCCCTTAACCACAGCAGCTGCGGTTTACCCTGTGTGAAAAATCCATGATGAATGGACCAACAGAAATGGCCCAAAGTTGCTTGGAATGAAGTCTGGTTCCATTGACTTATATGAAAGCTACATTAGGTTTTTGCCCTCTCCTGTAAAGTCGCCATTGTCTTAGTTGTCTTAGTACTTATTAAATACAGAAGTGTACTAACAGTCGCTGGATCCTGCAGGTCCCCATGATAAGTGGACGTGGTCTGGCACACACTGGAGGAACACTGGACAAGCTGGAGTCCATCCCTGGATTTAACATCCACCAGTCTGTAGAGCAGGTACACCACACACACCCTGCAAGAAAGAGTCATTGTTGGTTAATGTGTTACTGAGTTTAACTGATGAGCAGTACTGGATATAAAATCTCACTTACTGACCTCTCAGGCAGTGCTCTTCCAGGAAGTCATTCTGACCTAGCCTGTGTTTGTGCGTGGGTAGGTGAAGAAGATTCTGCAGGATGTGGGCTGTTGCATTGTGGGTCAGACGGAGACTCTGGTGCCTGCGGACAGAGTTCTGTATGCTCTCAGAGATGCCACGGCTACTGTGAACAGTCTTCCCCTAATCACAGGTGAGGTCAGCTGTGGAACTTGCATTAAGGGATAGGATGTTTAATCTGCCACATCTATAATATTACACTGGAAAGTAATAATACATTACTATGCATTAATATAATACATTATATAATAATTAATCTATTTATAGAGCAATTTTTATAGACAGCTCAATGTGCCTTACAATAAAATAGTAATAACAGTAAATTGAAAATGTCCTGAAGAAAATGATTGTGCAGCTTCAGTACAGCTGTGGATTAGACACATAGAGGAGTGAGGGTCAGTATGACAGTGGAATAGATAAATAGAAGAGTGAGGGTCAGTATGGCTGTGGATTAGCCATGTAGAGGAGTGAGGGTCAGTACGGCTGTGGATTAGACACAGAGACGTGAGGGTCAGTACGACTGTGGATTAGATACACATAGAGGAGTGAGGGTCTGTATGACTGTGGATTAGATACACATAGAGGAGTGAGGGTCTGTATGACTGTGGATTAGACACAGAGGAGTGAGGGTCAGTACAGCCGTGGATTAGACACATAGAGGAGTGGAGTCAGTATGGCTGTGGATTAGACACAGGGAGACACATTGCTTTTCTGTTTGCCCAGGCTCTATCATCTCCAAGAAGGGCGCTGAGGGCCTGTATGCACTTCTGTTAGATGTCAAGTTTGGTAGGGCTGCCCTGTATAAAGACCTGGACAGTGCTCGGACCCTCGCCCAGTCGCTGGTGAGACACAGTTCGGTGCATGTATATTGGTGAGATGGTCCTGAAAAACACGGTTCTCACAGACCTCTCTCTGCAGGTTAACGCGGGAAACAGCTTGGGTATGAGGACAGGGGCCGTACTTAGCCGAATGGACGCTCCCATTGGTCGCTGTGTGGGGAATGCTTTGGAGGTATGCGAATCTTTGGAGTGCCTCAAAGGCCGGGGCCCCGATGACCTTAAAGAACTGGTCACGTTGTTAGGTAAGGTCCTCTCAGCACACAAGTAACCCAAAGGAAGGTATCACTGACCCATCATCTGCACCGCTTGTCCTCCGGTTTTGGGGAAGGAGGGGGGCAGGTGGCGCTGGATTAGACACATGGGTCTGACTGCATGTCTCTGAACTGTGGGAGGAAACGGGAGCACCTGGAGAAAGACCTTATTGATCGTCTAGCTGGTTAAGCTCTCCTCCTTTAGACACAGACCAGAGCTCAATGTTAGCTAGAACTAGACTACAGAATTTAAGCACAGCGGCTCTTATGTGAAGCGCGTTTCTGAAGTGGTACCTGCTGATGCATCTTCCATTTACGTAGACACTGTACACTCGTTGACATACTCTTTGTAGACTCTATGGCAATTTTGAGTCATCTTGATCGGATCCTGACCTTGATACTTGCTTTAAAATCTGATACAACAGACAGAATGACCTGTTTAGACAAGGTTGGTGTATGATTTAATTCCATAAAGATCAAAAATGTAATCTTTTTAAGCCGGGATTATGTCTACCGAGTGATGGCTAATCATAATATTGGATCTGAGGCCTGAAAATTTAGACACATTAGCTGTGGATTAGACACATAGAGGAGTGAGGGTCCTAACAATTGATAGGGGTGGTCATGAGGCCCTAAGCAGGGGGCCTAAGATGGTCACAAGGCTGGCTTATGTTGCTTATTAGGTGGAACCAACAAATCAGATGCTAGATTGACATGATTCAAGTTTCAGGTCCAGCTGTGCACGTAACATAAGCAAGGACGGGCCCTATTGCGGGCCTGATTGCGGACATTCAGCGAGCAGTGATGCCCTGCATGAGTCATCCTGTTAGTGCCAGCACCGTTGGCCATGACTCAGCATGGCAGCGGGTCATCTTCAGTGACGAGTTCCGCTTTTGTCTTGGTGGAGATGAGCGTTGAATCTGTGTGTGGAGGCACCGTGGTCAGGGGAAAGATGAACGGGTTGTTGTCACATGTCCAGAAGGCCTGGTGTCACTCCATCTCCACCCCTGCTGCACCATCAGTGGAAATGGATTATCACAGGACACCATTAGGAACCTCTACAGTGCTGAAGCCTCTGTCACGTTGCATTACCAACATGGCGGCCCAGTGCCATACTGAGAGACAGACTTCTGTATGTGTAGCTCTATAAATATTACCCATATCAGTCTAAATGTATCATCAGTTATTGATCCTGGTCACCTTTATCTTCCTTCCCAACAGCCCTGCACTCCCACACCTCCTTCTGGTGCAGCTGTTCTTTTGACTTGATGGTGATGGTGTTTTCAGCCTGTAAAGACAAACCAGCTAAAGATACGATTATTTCCAAAATAAATTATTCCCAAATGGTAGACATGCCATTACGTCTCCCTCAAATATGACCCAATGCAGAGACAGGCCTGATACACTTCCTGTGCACTGATATAGGATCTGTAAGGAGATGAAACCGATCTGAGGGTAGGAGTCGGATTTCGAATCTTTAACAGAAATATTTAATCTGTGACTAATGGTAGGTTGTATAACGTCCTTGGCAGCAAAAAAATATATATTATTAGCCGAGATTAGCAATTAGACACCCTCTCGGTGCACGGAGGACATGAAGGACTGTTTAACTGGACACCTTTAGAGTCTCATGGACTCCTATCAGGCCTCCTGTGGAGACCCTTACTGAATGGTGTTTAAGTCAGATGTAAGTCAGATTTACATTTACATTTAAAGCGTTTAGCAGATGCTCGTATCCAGGGCGACTTACAACCGTGCTTAGTGTACTGTTGGATAATGATTCCAGCTAGTATAAGAAGGGTAGAGTCTAAAACTCACCATGAGCTAAGACACTGCCCAAACAAGAGCCAGGGCTGATACCTAAAGAGATCAATACACAGACATATATAAGCAAAAGTGCACAACCTGGCAACCCCAGCCCAGCACTCATACCTATAGAGAAGAAAGGTCATTATGAGTATAAGAGCAAAACAGTGTATTTCAACTTCCACATATAACTTACACCTCTACTAGAGCTCACCTACTTAAGTGCATTACGAATAGAAGGGTCTTCAGTCTGCGCTTGAAGACCGTGAAAGACTCGGTGTGAGTTCAGTGGGAGTTCATTCCACCATCTGGGAGCCAGGACAGAGAAGAGTCTGGACGCTTGTCTTCCATGTGTTTTCAAGGATGGGGGGTCGAGTTGTACCTGAAGCACGAAGTGCTCGAGGTACAGATCGACTCTTAATAATGTTGGTGTGTCTGTAACCGTCTGTTCTGTTACTGTGCCTTTAAGACCCATGTTTGAACAATACAGAAAGGGAGGGGAAGGTAAATGGTCAGGGGAAAAGGGGAACTGTTGGTAAGGGTATGGAGGTGAAGGGGGTTTAAGAGGGTGAAGAGCAGTACAGAGAAGACATCAAGGGACCCCCAAAGGGAAATCAGTACAGCTGAGACAACTAAAGGACAACATCTACTGAAGGATAGAAGAAAACTCATCCTCTCATGAAAAGAGTAAATGCACCCTGAAGGAGGTGTGGGAGTGCGGTGCTGTTGGGAAGGAAGATAAAGGTGACCAGGTTCAATAACTGATGATAAATTTAGACTGATATGATCAATATTTATTGAGCTACACATACAGAAGTCTGTCTCTCAGTATGGGGTCGGGCTAACGCAACATGCCAGACGTCTCGGTATGGAGCTGTAGAGGTTCCTAATGGTGTCCTGTGATAATCCATCCCATGCATCTTGTATATCTTCACACAGTTCCTGCAGACGGTGCAGTAGGGGTGGAGGTGGAGTGACACCAGACGTTCTAGACGTGTTACATGTGACTACAAACGGTTCATCTTGGTGCTGACCACGGTGCCTCCACACACGGATCCATTGGTCGTCTACACCAAGACAAAAGTGGGACTCGTCACTGAACTCTGAGTCACTTCATGACAGTCTGGCACGACACCATTGCCGTCATTTGTCATAACGGTCTGCATGCATGTAGTCCCGCGTTGTGTAGCCATATGGAGGACATCACTGCATGCTTAATGTCCGTGTTGGGTCACGCCATGCATGTTGGACAATAGGTCAGTTTTCCCTCTTGGTGGTTCGTGTATGATGTCATTGGCGTGTCACTGCTTCTATCCACGGTCACTAAGAGCATGCTATAGGTGGCATCTGCTTTGATGAGACCATCCCGCTTCCTGGAGCGAACTGTTCAGCTGCTCAAACTGCTTTTGAGCTCTTCTCTGAGGAGGACTTTGCTTGCAAACGATGCTACCGACACAATAGCATGAGTCAGAATGGAAAGCACACACAACAGGACGACCTCATATAGTCAGTCAGGTACAGGTGGGGACTGTCCTGTCCTTGCTTACGTCACATGTGCAGTCGAGCTTGAAACTCAAATCATTGACATGTCTCATGATGTCCAACCTCACCACCAATTTTCATTCCTGTCGATTCTTTCTGGTTGCTCATTTGTGATATAATCTAAATTTAATATAAACCCTATTATTAATGTAGATAAACTGTAATGTTAAGGAAGGATACTTTTAGGAATAGCCTTTCAAGGCTGCCCAACAATTTTCTGTCCATCTGGGAACTAAAAGGCCCTGCTGAACAAAACACTGTCCCAACACATTGTCAGTGTAAAACAACACCAGCATTGGCCCACAGAACAGCCTTGTATCCTCCTTTCAGCAGCTTCTAAAAAAGCTTCACAGCTCATTGGCTCCATCTTCTGGACAAAAAAGCTCAGCTGAGCCACATAATCCAGCTTCCAGAACGCAGGAGTGGTCACTCACGTTGTGTGTATGGTCGTGTGTATGGTCGTGTGTAGGTGGCTATCTGCTGTGGATGACCCATCAATCGCCTAGTCTGGAGAGTGGCCAAAGGATGATTGCTGAGGTCCTGACAAACGGAGCAGCCCTGCGCAAGTTCCAGGCCATGCTGGAGGCCCAAGGGGTCCCCACCCATATTGCCCACTCCCTCTGCTCAGAAAAGACCGACTACTTCAAACACCTGAGACGTGCGGAGTACCAGACCGAGCTTCAGGCTCCAGATGATGGTAATACATAGAGCATCTTTAACACTGTGTAGTGTAAAGGTCTATATCATCCACCACTGTGACCGCAAGACAGCTGTGATCCCACAACTATGAGCATTAGCATTAGCATTAGCCTTATATTCAGCCAGTCTAAAGACGTTCTGCATGGCCCTTTCACAAAGAAGCGATCAGGCCTGTCGTTCCTGTGGACCGTCTAACCCTGCGTTCACACTAGGAGGCGACAGAGCGGCCAGCGACCCGTTGTTGCCTATGCTAGTATGTGATATGTAGCCAGAGTCGATTACTATCATAGGAAACAAGGAAATGCTCAGCCCATCCTCCCCTGTCTTGGCTCCTTACCAGAAATACGGTTACCCCCAGACTTTCCCCCATTGATCTACCATATTAGGAGTCCATGGTCCGAACATTTCGCTCCTACCAGCAAGTGTATTTTTCTTTGGTTTTCAGGAACCGTTTTGGATGTAGATGGTATGGTCATAGCCACTGTGCTGCACAGACTAGGAGCTGGACGCACCAGGGCCGGGGAGTCGATCAACCACAGTGTGGGAGTGGAGCTTCTAGTAGACCTAGGACAGCAGGTACAGAAAGGTGAGTAGTAAGCCCTGAGCGCTCGCCCCCGTGTTTGTGTGTTTCCCGCAGGACAGAATGACAAATATTGACTTGATTGGCAGGTCAGTCCTGGATCAGGATCTATCATGACTGTCCACTGTTGAGCCCCGAGCAGAAATCTGACCTTCAGGGAAGTTTGCTTATCGGCAGCAGAGACAGGTACCGGACCAGTGCCCGTGTGGAAGAGTTCATCCAACCTCAGTGACACCTGCCTCACCCAGACAGCCTGTCTGAGCCTGAGGAAGCACCCCGGAGAGACTGTCAACCACAGCATACATCAAATGTATACTTCAGACTGTCACATGGAAATCGAAGGGCAAATTCACCAGCTTCCTACATGACCTAATCAAGAGGGCAACAGTCATTTAGGGTGACGTTCTGGAGAAACTTGCCGACTCTGATGTCTTTGCAGTGGTGGTGATGACACCCAGTGCCTACGAAGCAAATATAGCCATTCTATTTACTATCCAAAACCAGCAGTGAGCCTACACGTGTCTTCTGAGCGTTTATGTCGTCACTGTCCATGAAAACCATGTATCTCCAAATTGGTCGATTTTTATTTTTTGTCCTTATTTGATCACATGAGCTGCTGTTTACATGGGGTGGACATGTCCCGATTAATGGATCCCCAGAAATATCCAAAACATGCTTGGAAATACGTCTGGTTCCATTGACTTCCATTCAAATTCAGTCAGGTTTTTGCCCTCTCCTGTAAAGTTCTCCTTTGGAGATACTTGTTTTTCTTTGGACAGTGACGACATGTGACGGAGTCACCATTTAAGGAGTAAGATGACACAGCCTGTCGACTTTGACTCCAAACAAGTAGGAGGCAACATATGACCGGAAAGTTGTGGAGTCGATTACTATCATATGAAACAAGGAAATGCACAGCCCTGTCTTCAGTCCTTACCAGAAACATGGTTACCCCCAGACTTTTTCCCATTGATCTACCATCTTAGAAGAAGCGGCCCCTTTAACATGACTGATATGAGGTTAGAATACACCATCTAGGTAGCAGAGCAACTTCTAAACCCTCTCATGTTGGACTGATTCCACTCCTACAGCACTACAGTGACTCACTATCACCTCTACAGGTACAAACTGGTATTACCAGACAGGACAGGGTGGGGCTAGCTAGTTAGCATGCTAACTTCAGTAGAACTTCCATAATTCTCTCTGCAACACGATACATAGGCATCTTCAATACACTGTCCAACTGTTCTTTCTTCACATTCTGTTGATAATTTGAGTTATTTTGAAAGAATTTACACTAAAGCTCATCAATTACAAAATGACATTTATGGCCACAACCGTCTCAAAACATTGCTACAACAATACCTCAGGCATCATATTCATAAGCATTTAATGCGTTAGTGATATGTGAGGGACCTTTTTAAGGCAGTAAACGTTTTGGGCTTCATGTTCCCATCACAATTCTGGAGTGGTACGTTTCTCTAAAATGGTGTGCTGGACATCAAACCACTGTGAATGACCTCCGTCACATCTTACTAATTTACTTATACAGGAATTTTGAAAAATGTATCCCCTTTTAGAATGGTGCTACCTATTGCTATTAATGTGCAGTTTTGCAAACGCTGAGTATTTTTTATGTACCTTTATGATGTTTTTTTTTTTCAAATTGAATCACTATATTTATATGTAAGAGCATTTTAAAATTTTCTTTTCTTTTTTTTTTTTATATTTTCACCCCCCATGTGGCCTTAGCCTCACATTAGAGTGGAGCCTCATGAGGCACTAAACGTCTGGTGTGGTACGTTTCTCTAAAATGGTGTGCTGGACATCAAACCACTGTAAATGACTTCCGTCACATCTTACTTAATTTAATTATACAGGAATTTGGAAAAATCATCTTTTGGAATGATGCTAGCTTTTATTAATGCTCACCTTTGTAAATGTCGACTATTTCATGTTTACTTTTAATTACTGTATGCATTTTTAATGGAATCAATATATTTATAAGTAACTTTCATTACCCATCTGGCCTTAGCATCACATTAGAGTGGAGCTTTTGATGTCTGGTTCCTATCACCACCATTGTGAACAAATCTGACATGGTAGGGTTTCTCAAAAATGGTGTACTTGACATCAAACCACGGTGAATTACTTCAGTTAAATATTAAAATAATAAAACTTATTAATACAGGGATTTCTGGAACCCACTTAACAACAGTGCCACTTATAATTAATGAATGTATATGTGTTTTTAATGAAATCACTATATTTGTTTACATTTGAGGCGTTTAGCAGACGCTCTTATCCAGAGTCACTTACAACCGTGCTCAGTGCTCTGTTGGATAATGTTACCCAGCTGGTACAGGAAGGTTAGAGTCTAAAACTTGAGCCATGAGCTCAGACACTGCCTGAACACGGGCCAGTGCTGATACCTAGAGAGATCAATACACAGACCTATATAAGCATATGTGCACTACCTGGCAACCCCAGCCCAGGGCTCATACCTATAGAGAAGAAAGGTAATTTATACTAAGAGCACTATTTGAATTCCCCATGTGTCCTTAGCATCACCAGAGTGGCACAGGAAGCTGTGGGTTTGGCTGCTGAACTGTTCTGCTGCAGATGGAAGAATACAATAGGCTGGTCCAGATTTGAGCTTTTTCCTTTGTTTTCCTTCCATATAACCTTTTCTCTGAGCTTCCATGATCTCTCGCTTACCCCCCCACAATTCACTGTCTATTTATAAGTTGGGAAAGCAGCTAAGGATCTTTCCTGTGGGCTGGCAAACACTGGAAGTGGACTCAAATCCATAAAAAAGCCTGTGCTCCGAGTTGTAGATATTCTGGGCAATGCTCAAGGCTCCCCGAGCGAGTGCAGCAATGAGATCAGAGCAATTTGCTCTACTGTACTGAGCTATACTGCCTGAATCCCATTAATCAGAGCACCGATCTTCTTCTAATGCAGCTCAGGGCTAAAAGCATCTTCAACAAACTGTACACCAGGCTGGGCCATCGACTGATGTTCTCAGTGCAAGCTGTACATGAGCATAAATGAAAGGCTTTCACTGAGAGAGACCGTTTACACAAACTCATTTACCTCAGTCAGAATACAGGTGGTGAAACTAAACCTGATCCGGTGTCAATCAGCCATTACGATTACCTCACCGCTCTGTATCTACACTTGCAGCATCCTCTCACCATATAGGAGGGCGTTAGAGTTGTTCTCTGTATTTATATTTTAGGTCTGTACATGTTGTTACCCTGTTCTTTGGTGGTCTAGACCCCCACAGGACCACCAGTGAGCTGGTATTATGTGGGTGGTGGATCATTCTCACCACTGCAGTGACACTGACCTGGTGTTAGTGTGTGTGGTGCTGGTGTGAGTGGATCAGACACAGCATGGCTGCTGGACACCTCGGTGTCAATGCTGGACTGAGAATCGTCCACCAACCAAATCCACCCAGCCCACAGGGTCCTGTGGGTACTGATGACCACCAAGGTAGGAGGGACAGTGTTTCCAAACTCCAGCAGCACTGCTGTGTCTGACCTGGTGGTGGTGTGTTGTGCTGGTTGGAGTGATTCAGAGATAGCACTGCTGCTGGAGTTTGGGTGTAGACCATTGAAGTACAGGGTAATACAGTATACAGAGAAACAGATGGACTACAGTCTGGAACTGTAGAACTACAGAGTGTCCTATATGGTCAGTGGAGCTGATAGAATGGACAGTGAGTGTGAATTAAAGGAAGGTGTACCTAAGCAAGACACTGGGTGAATAGGCAAGGCCACGTTATTACACAAAAGGCTTTCACACTTTATTTTCTCCTTTTCCAGACACATAAAAAAGTTAAGCATTGAAATCCATTCTCTACAGATAAAAAAACAAAACAAAAGGAAAACGCCTCCGCTCCACCAGGTCATCCATGGGTTCAGTCGAGAGGAAGGAGGGACCACTGTGGATACACTTCTAGGTTAACCTCAATGGAAAGTCTTTCCTTCTGGACACAGTGTGCACTTGTGTGCCAGGGGAGTTAGTGCACCACAGAGTTCAGCGGTTCTGCCCGTATGTTGCCAAGGTCCAACGCAGAGTCCGTTTCCTCATCGATTTCACCAATCACGGCTCTGAAACGCACACATAAGATCTCTCACTCTCAATACCACCTTTTAAAGGACAAGCTGAACATCACCAAAGATGAAGCGACTCTCAGGCCAGCTTATTAAACTGCTTCTTCTTCTGCACACTTCTGAAAAAACTAATTACACACTACGAGCTTTAAATGTGCTCTGTCTGAATCATACGTGGCTCAGACGTCATACCGATCCCACCCCCCAACCCCACCCAGCCAATTAAAACCAATTCTGAGAAACAAGATTTTCAGTTTTCATTTCATCCACTTGGTGTACCTAATGGGCTCCTGGATAGGGCCAACTTCACGTAGTATTTGGGCTGTGCTATAAATAAACAAATAAATAAATAAATATTCAATAGGCCTGTGTATTGCTGCACACTCCTTGCATTCCACCAACACCAGTGCTATGACAGCATCAAATGCGGTGAAGGCAATCCAAAGAAACAGTACCTAAAGGTGCAGTACACAATACAACCCATAGGTGGCAGCACGCGTCTCCGAAAAGCTATCCAGTGCTGCTAGAACCAAGCGCAGATATGTGGGAGCATTTCAGGAAGCTGGGATTTGGACACGAGTCACGCAGTATGCAAGCTATGCAGAAACAAAGCGAAATGCTCCAGCTGCATGGCCAGCCTCTGTCGTGACATGACTAGACAGCATGCAGATCAGCCTCTGGCAACAGGGACGACACAGAACCAACATCGTGTTGTTGACTGTTGTAGTAAACCCAGAGTAGGACATGGTCATTATCTAAAGTCCACTCTGTATTGTGATGCGTGTTGTAGATTGTGCGGCTGTAGGGAATACTCACTGGGCGTTTTTGGGGGGGGGTTCGGTTTTGCTGTTGGCCAGAGCCATTGCTGCTCACATAGCAATATACAGACAACCTTATACCAGTCAAACTTGTGGTAACCGTGGTCCAGATCTGTCCAGACCTCCGTCAAAGTATCCAGACAACACTTCCAAGTACCGAATTCTGCTTCTGTAAAATGCATTCGCTGCTGAGACAAGCCCCCAACACAGCTTGCATAAGCCCCCAATAAAAAAAAGCACTGACCTAAAAATTATAGGAGCACCCTCATGGTCTCCATGCCCAGAACGAAGTGTCGCCAGCACCCAGTAAGCTGCCATGTTCTCTGGAGTGACAGAGTTCCATTCAGTATCTTTGGAACGAGTTGGAACAATTCAACTGGAATCTGATGGAACTGACCATCAAACATCCGTGGCCGACCTTGGTAAGGCCAGAAACGTACTTAAGGCAGGACCATGAATTCAAATAAGACCACACTGTAAAGCACGGCCTTTGTGTACCGACTCCACCAGAGTTCTTATGTTACCGTGTTGGTTAAAACACTGAGTACTCAGGGGCCCAACAGAGGATGAACCTGAGCGGCTTCGCACAGAATCTCATGTTGCTCCGACAGCCACAACTGAAGATGCCGCCAGTAGAGGAATGTCTGCTGCTCTACTTGTTCTATCGGAATGAAGAGGCAAAGATGTATCAAACATGTGTTCAGACAAGTAAACTAGTTCTGCAGGAGGCTCGTCCAACTGCTAGTCTGGTTGTGTTGCAGTTTTGACAGTTCAGAAGGCAACAACATGCAAAACAGTGTTTGTGAAACTCAAAGCGTTGACTGACTGATTTCACTTAACTACTTAATGTGTGTTAGGAAATGAAAAAGGATCAAGCAGCAACAGCCGAAAGACAACAGCATAATTCACACGTACAAAAGAGTCAAAGGCAGGAGCAGCGGAGGAACAGCAGAGGAACAGCAGAGGAACAGCAGAGGACCAGCAACAAGACTCACTTCCTTTGTGTACATTTATATGACTCTCTTATGGCTGAAGGCCATCAAATCCTCACAACAATAGTGTAGTTAGCCTAGCTTTAGAAAAATGACACTCAAGCCAGGTTTCCATTGAAACGATCTGCAGACGTTACAAGGATTTTTGGAATTTCAGCAGGAAAAATAACTGAACCAAATCGCGTTTCTGTCCAGTTCAGATGATGTTGGGTATCATTATTAGGAGCCGCACTGGAACAAGCGAGATGGAGAGCATGATCGTTGCAGGCATGCATCTTTTATGGCTGTACTGTCTGCAGGACAAGCGGTCGGCCCCCCTCCGATAAGAAACCTCCGTGCCACCCAGACCACGGTTACCTTGGCGAAGCGGAAATTGGCTTCTTATCCGAATTTCCTGTTACACCTGATGATGCCTGAATGCAACTGCTGCGTCGTTTAAGGTGAAACTGGAAATTCAACCAAGAAGCCAACTTCAACATTGCTCGACTTAAATTTGTTTTTTTTTTTTAATCACAGCACTCTGGGAGCCATTTTTAAAAACAAGCTTTCGATTTTCCATTTCGGAACGTCACTATCAGCCTTTAAAATGCTATGCACCAAGTAGGACCATCTGTAGGTCTAAGCGTTGGCAGTCACCGTCCGTATGTACTCCCTGATCAGGACAATCCCCACGGTGTTATACGTGTGTGTGGAGTGCAGAGTGAAACGATGCCAGGCAATCCGATCGAGTAGAACCAAACCATGTGACTTACAGCTGGACATGTGATCGTTTACTCACAAAGCCCCGTTCCTCGACCCTTTTAGTCTATCAGCTTTAGCGATCCTCTATCTCGACCTTGGATAGAAGGCTGTTTTTACATCGGAGGTTTGTTTGTGGATTTTAAAACGGAAACAGCTTTATGGAAATCTCCGTTCAGCCTTTTCATGTTCAATAATACCGACAGTTCAACTGTGTAAACATGCAGCAGAGACTTTTGTTGGGCATGACTTACACATTATCTCCTCTAACAATGTAGAGTCCCAGCACGACTTGCTCCACTCCCTGGGACGAGCTGAACACGCGCTCGTGGCTTTCATCGAGGATAAGATTGATTGTCTGGTCAAATCCCTTTAACGTTCCCTAAAGAAAGGAAAAGAGACGCATGAATACTTCACAGTCCTGACACCACACAGCTAATCGTTTACATGTACCAAGTAAATAAAACACATTGGAATATTTTCCTCCATAAATTCCCATAAATACTAATGGAAAAGGAGAGTTACATGGATTACAACAGGGGAAGACATACAGCGGCAGGGATACCACTCTCAGTGAATGTTCCCATGGAGAAAACTAGATTTCCGTAGCCTATAATGAACAGAAGGACTGTCGTTGCGCTGGGTCGACTAAAGCCAGCCCCAGTAGTTAAAACTGGTTTGAGAGTCTCAGAACAAAACCGAAGGTCTCCACTGATTAAACGTGGTTCACAACTCAGAACTGACTGCCAATTATAGACAAGCGACACATCCACACACTCGTCCGTCCATTCATTCACACACCTGTCCATCCATCTGTACACACATACATACATCCATCCATCCATCCACCACAAAACCATTCATCCATCCATATATACACACCCCCACACTATCCATCTATCCAACCCCACGCACATACATAGACATACATACACATCTACGGCATTTAGCTGACGCTCTTATCCAGAGCGACTTACAAGGTCAATCATATTACAGGTGGGCCAGTGTAGTGTTAGGAGTCTTGCCCAAAGACTCTTATTAGTGTGGCACAGCACAGTCACCCAGACCGGGAATCGAACCCCAGTCTCCCACATGGGACGGTAGCTTCCTGGTGAGTAGTGGTATTATCCGCTGTGCCACACCAACCACACCTGTCCATCCATCCATCCATCCATCCATACACCCATCAATCCATCCATCCACACACACACCCGTCCGTCCATCCATCATCCACACACACACACGTCCGTCCGTCCATCCATCCACATATATTCATCCATCCCCACATATTCATCCATCCCCACACACACACACTCCATCCATCCCCACACACACAAACCCACACATATTGTATGGTGGTGGGGGGGGGGGGGGGTGGCGAGAGGGGGAGGAGGGGAGGGGTGCCATTAAGGTGCGTGACAGGGTCCCCTGAGCGATATTGGGAAGCCAAACTGGCCCCAAAGCAGAATCTCATAATTTTCATATTTAAAATTCCATAAAATTTCCAAAACACCATGACCCATAAGGGATGGAAGTGTATGGTGAATGTTAACATGTGTCACAGTTCTGTTTGAGGATGGTGTTTTCTAAGCAGACTGTGAGCGAGCACAAGTCCACTGCTCGCATTTCTGCAGGTATGTTTCAGGTACATGCTTTTATTACATGGCAGTTCTCTTTTCCCCTGTGCACCTGCCAAATAGTTGGACAGTGGGACAAGAAACAAGCAAGCTGGATGTGGTGATCCTGGAGATGCAAACGTGGAGAGTTTTAGTAAATGCCATTGAGCCTATTTGAAAATGATGGCCCCCCGACTCCTAACGCGACAATAGGTGCAGCTTTGGTGGGAGGACTTTTGCCTATGAAGATCTCAAAATGCTCCTGGGGCTGTTGGGACTTCAGAGGATACATTCACCCTCCATGTGTCCTACTCGATGACGTGGGCTCAATTTAAGGTGTTCCCATATGCTTACCATCATTTTCTAGGGAGCTAAACTTGCCCAAGGAGTGTAATATCTTGGGCATTGAACATCCAATTAGCCTCTGCAACCATCGTCGAGGCCCCAGGCCAACCTGTCCCTCGTTGTGTTTCTGGGTCACGCCCATCGTTTGTGCAGTTTTAATCCTCTATTTTGGAGACATTTTCCTAAGTTTGCAACAAGACTAACGGTCCTGGCTCTGAATTGGTTTCCTTTGGCATGGTCCCTTTGTGTGAGGTGGCATGATTTTTTATTAACTGCTTAGTCAGATGTCATAGCCTATTCATGTCTACTGGCCCGATGCCTTATCTTATTTAATTGGAAATCAGCTACCCCTCCTACGCACAGGGAAAGGGAGGGGGATGTGATGACAGATTTAAGGTTGGAGAAGCTGATATACTCAACCACAGGATCCATCCAGGCTGCAGAAGGTTTGGCAGCCAGTTTTGATCTACTTTAATTTAGAATTCCCTGCTAGAGTGAAACATAAGACTAGGCTTTCATGAATTAAGAAGCGCTCTCAGAGATGTTAGGGGGGGGTGTTAAAGCAGAGAACCCACTAAAACTGTCATTTTCTCACAAAGTGTTGATCAATTTTGGTCATTTTGAAATATTTTACACTAAAAAGATACAAACTCACTGTCATTTTACATACAGCTCCTTTAAAGGCACAGTAAAAAAAAAAAAAATAAAATAAAAAAAAGCACGTTTCATTCTAAGGATTAAAGACAGGCAGAAAATGAGTCATGTAAAATAAAGTGTAGCTCTGTACGGTACACAAAAACGTCAAACGTTTAGCCTAATATACAAACAGAGAACATGGATCCTTTAATTGCACATATGATAGCCGAGCCCTAACATACAACAGGGTTAATCAGTTTGCAGTGCCATAGGCATGTTAAAATCAATGAACAGACTTCCCCCAAGACGTTACTGCAGTTATCTGTGTGCACATCTAGTTAGTAATCTTCAATGAAGAGATGTTTGCACTGACGCTAATATTTGAGTGCCAATGTGAACAGTACCCACCACAATCATTCGTCCATCTGATGTGATGATGGCCACAGTCCCTTTAAAGAGGAGTTAAGGACGGTGTAGCAACTCTGTCAATATAGACATATAGACCTACAGGACAGGCAGACCTGCAGGACAGAGAGGCAGACAGACCTGCAGGACAAGCAGACCGACAGGACAGAGAGGCAGACAGACCTGCAGGATAGACAAGCAGGACAGAGAGGCAGACAGACCTGCAGGACAGACCTGCAGGACAGACAGGGCACACAGACAGACCTGCAGGACAGACAGGGCACACAGACAGACCTGCAGGACAGACAGGGCACACAGACAGACAGACCTACAGGACAGGCAGGAAGACAGACAGACAGACCTACAGGACAGGCAGGAAGACAGACAGACAGACCTACAGGACAGGCAGGAAGACAGACAGACAGACCTACAAGACAGGCAGGAAGACAGACAGACAGACCTACAAGACAGGCAGGAAGACAGACAGACCTACAGGAAAGGCAGGCAGGCAGACAGACCTGCAGTACAGGCAGGCAGACAGACCTGCAGGACAGGCAGGCAGACAGACCTGCAGGACAGGCAGGCAGACATACATACACAGACAGGCAGACAGACATACATACACAGACCTACAGACATGACATGACAGACCTACAGACATGAAAGGGCCCCAGCATGGAAAACCTCATGACCCCTTACAGTCCATATACACTCCAGCCTGGTTTGAATTCACCATCTCTGTAATGTCACAGGAACCAACTCATTTACACATCTCCACCTACTCAGCCTACAGCCGTTTTATCTCCACTCATACATGATAAAGTTTCTAAGACGGTGTTTCCCAACCCCAGTCCTGGAAGACAGCCTGCCCTGCTCGGGACATTTGAGTGCTCCCCCTCCTCCCAACACAACTCATCAGCTCTTTAAGGAGCCCTTTCACAGATATGGGTGTTTGTTAAAGCGGGGAACCCACTAAAACTAGTATGGCAGCTGTACTGCCTCCGACCGTAAGGCCATGTGGAGAGTGGAGAGGACAGCAGAATTCATCATAGTAGCTTATAGTGTTACATTAGAACAAAATATTGAAAATGTGACTTACATCTGAATTCATAAATCCCAACAGCTGGAACCAGCTGTATGCACTACACTGCACACCACAGGTATTTAGGAGCCAACAGTTAACAACATGACTGGTGTGATTGTGTAATCTGGAGTGATGGAGGCATCCATAACTAATGATCTAATACCGGACCTCTCTCATGCTCTTGTGGCTGAATGCTATCAAACACTCACAACAATGTTCCAACAACTATTGTAAAGCCTTCCCGAAAGAGTAGAGGAGGTTACTGCAGGAAAAGGGGATATAAACACCCTATTAATAACACTGGATTCAGGGGACACGCTGGATGAGCAGATGTCTACAAACCTTTGGACACGTACCACAGATCCAATACACTTACGTACAGCTAACGTAGCTGGTTAGCTTAGTTAGCTCTCATGCTATCTCGCTTGTATCTAGCTAAAGTCGAAAAACAATGTAACCACAACCAACGCAATGCCAAACTAGCCCCAGTAATCAGCTACTTCAATACTGTAGATATTCCCGAACACATGCGCAGGGGATTTTAACAAGATAGCAACATTAGCAGGCTAGCTATGCTAGGAACACCCGGTAAAAGCAAAACAGTGCGTTAGCTACGGGGGCGGGGAGTTAGCGGGGGAGTGGCTGGGCTAATGCTAGCATGATACAAAACGTGCTAGGCTCCGCTGTGTGGGGCACCCATTGAACACACAATTGTGGGCTTCTGTTTCCATAAAAAGGATACGGTTGATGTAGCTCTCGAGAGCGGTAGACATTTCTTCTGGTGTTGCTTCAAACTCTCTGGAACAGCTCTTGTATGTCCCTCACAAAACGAATTCGCTTCTGCCGCTAACTCTTCAGGAGCAATCGATGAACAGACCCTACTAATAGATTATCGAGAAGTTGTAGACGATGGGGCTGCAGTGTAGCTAGAGTAACAGTAGGGGGCACACGCTGCTCATGCGCAACAGCTGATCCTCTCATGGTGAACTGAGCTCCTGCTGAGCATGTAGTCCTTCATACTTCTCCAATACTCCACAGTTCCTCTGTAGTTTTCACCGGTTTCACTCACCTGCCAGAGTATACACAATTTCTTATCCATTCATGTACACTAATACTGATGCACCTTAACACTACTGCCTCTACCTTAACACTACTGCCTCTATCTCACCACAATAGCCTGTACCTCAACACCACTGCCTCTACCTCAACACTACTGCCTCTGTCTCAACACTACTGTGTCTTCCTCAACACTACTGCCTCTACCTCAACACTACTGCCTCTATCTCAATACTACTGACTCTACCTCAACACTACTGCCTCCACCTCAACGCCACTGTGTCTACCTCAGCACCACTGCCTCTACCTCAACACTACTGCCTCTACCCCAAAAAATCAGCTTCTACCTCAACACTACTGCCTCTACTTCAACACTACTGCCTCTACCTCAACACTACTGCCTCTATCTCACCACAATAGCCTCTACCTCAACACTAGTGCCTCTATCTCAACACTACTGCCTCTACCTCAACGCTACTGCCTCCACCTCAATGCCACTGTGTCTACTTTAGCACCACTGCCTCTACCTCATTGCCTCTGCCCCAAAAATCAGCTTCTACCTCACACTACTGCCTCTACTTCAACACTACTGTCTCTACCTCAACACTACTGCCTCTACCCCAAAATAACAGGCTTTACATTAAAACTACTGCCTCCAATTCAGCACTGCTGCCTCTACCCCTAATACAACCTGTCCTCTAATCCTTCAACACTACTGGCCGTTACTTCATACACTGCCTGGCCTCTACTCAAGCATTTTCCTGCCTCTACCGCCAAGACAACAGGCTTCTCATTCAATCAAGACAAGGTGTGCACAGTGAGGCATACCTCTGAACTAAAAGAGGGCGGGGCTTATTATGATCGATCTGACACTGGAGCCTGATTTTTAATTTACAGGGATAGCCAGCGCTCGGATCTAAAAAAACAGCAGCCTCGTATCACATGCTAAACTAGTGTATTCGGCTTATAGCTTCTAGTCTTTTACATCATCACTCCTAACGAGCTTCTTCAGTGTAGGAGGAACTCCCTTCGTCTTTCATCTCTCATATAATAAATGACGGCTCCCCGGCTATACAAACCAGATTAGTACCATATTTTAAATTATTTCTTAGGATGAAAAAGAAGAATGGGTTGACTGCTGTTTAATATATTATATCAGCCGCGAGCGCTAGAAATAGCATATTTGGAACATTTATGCGGTCAGGACTTATCTAAGGTGACCTGTAACTGATCAGCTTAAATAAAGATAATATCTCAGCTGGGCAGATGAAAATAAGTATACAATGATCTGTAATTTGGATTGGAATTTGTAATAAGTAGATGAATATAGCAATGAACTACAAACGTCTCCTGTCTTCAGTTTCTCTCTTCACCGTAACAAGCCTGTTATGTTCTAATATGAAGCGTCAAGCTCCCTCGTTTTGGATAGCAGTGTCTTGGGTGTGTCTCCTGCTGAATGACGAGCAGTGGATTCGGTTTTTAAATCTGTTCAGGATTCTCTTCCCTTCAGAAGGCTACCTACCAGGACTTTTCTCTGAGACATGCGTTCCCGCGCCTGTGTTTTCTTCAGCTTCTACAGCTTCAGCTTCCTTCAGCGGTGGAACCCACCAGCCGCACAGTCCGTCACATGGATTGAATTTTTTAGCAAGCCTGCGCCACAGCCCAGCTAGACCTTACATATATATTTATTATTCCCCTTTAATAATTATTAACATGTCTTTTACATTCTTAAAGTTCTTGTGCATTTTTGTATGATTTAGTCTGCTTTACGAAAAAAAAAAAATGTGGAGTGGTTGTGTATATAGTGTATACTGTGTAGAGTGTATATTGTACGGTGTGTATATATTGTATGTGGAGTGGTTGTGTATATGGTGTATACTGTGTAGAGTGTATATTGTACGGTGTGTGTATGTATTGTGTATATGTGGAGTCGTTGTGTATATTGTGTATATGTGGAGTGGTTGTGTATATGGTGTATATTGTAGCAAGTGTCTAGTGTTTATTTGTGTATAATGTGGAGTCGTGTAATATTGTGTATATTGTGAGTCCGTTGTGTATATTGGTGTATATCGCCGTAAACTGGGTGTATATGTTGTATATTGTTATATTGAAAGATATATTGTATATAGTGTGTATATTGTAATATATATGGTGTAGTATTGTGTATATGTTAGAGTCGTTTGTGTATTATTGTGTATATGTGGATGTCAGACTACTTATGTTTGGACACTGTGGATAAAAGAAGGATAGAGAGGGAAAAATGTGGATGGAGGCGTAAAGAGGTAACGATATGACGACAAGACCCATTCAGGTGAATAAGTCATGTATTTTAGTATTCTCATAGCTGTAGTCCAGTAGGCATAGACTGGACGATACAGTGAACCTCTATAACACTGTTGGCTCCGACATTTCGCATAAAATAGGATTAGTACCAAGGGCGACAATTCCCTAAATCCTTCTCACTGTTACATAAATCCACGTTCGGTCTACATATTATTTACACGCCCATAAACCATACATACCCATAAAGATTAGTGTTTCTCAACTCTGGTTCCTGGAGGCACCGCTGCCGCCTATAACTTTCTAGAAGAGTGTGCCTGCTTACACACACTCCCGCACTCTGAAAGAGCTTCAACATAATGACTGATAAGTTTGAACGAGGTGTGCCGGGTAGGCAGGGGAACCACCACTGAAACGTGCAGGACTAGGGACATGTCCTACAGATCATGTTCATGTTCTATGCACCCTAGCGCTTAGGAACAGACCAAACGAGTGCAACAGCAATATAAATGGTGGAGTATGTGTAGATATCCGCTGGTTCGCGGGGCTGTTAAAACGGATGTTTGCTTACTTTCGCCATTCCTTCCCCATAGTTTGACTTGCTAGAGACTTCCAGGGTTACTACTTCCATCCTTAACGTTCCGCTCCACCTTAAATGCTATATGTCCTCACAGGCAGCCCAAAAATGTAACTGCCAGTCCACCATTTTAGCAAGGTTAGGGAATGGAAAATCGCCCCCCAAGCCCAAACGCCCCGCCCCAAAAAACAACAACATTTAATCCAGAGCTGTTAGTTGGCTCAGTTTCTCAATCTCCTGGACAATATAGAGCAGCCTGGCTTAGCATTTAAACCCTAGAGAGACTGAAGAGAGAAGCAGCTCCACCTTTATTAGCATCAAAACCACAACAGCAGCCTGTAAGTAGCAGCCATGCTGTGTGATTGAATCCGTGTTTGCCAGTAGGAGCAGATTAAAATTTTAAACTGGGAGCTTCATAGTGAGGAACACCATTAATCTAGTTGGGGTTGATGTCAAGATGGAAGCCTATAGCTAGTATAGGTAATGTTAGCTACTAGCATTAGCTAACTAGCATAGCTAACCAAATAGTATGAGAGTGAAGCTTATTTACACAGAGGCTCTGTTTTATTTTGTGGACGTGTTGTTTCTGTGTCATCATCACAGTGTCTCACTGTAAACCAGCCAATCAGAGCAGAGCTCTCCCAAATATTCATGAGCTCACCAAACAGGGAAAACAGCTTGTTTCATTCATGGACCAAATCACAGGGTGTAAACGGGTGTAGTAAAACCACATCTGAGTCACATGCCTTTCTATGTAGAGAAAATCAAGAGAAACTATTTTAAAATGGCACCCTTAAAGTGAAATCGTATACAAGCCTCCGCCTGCACATCCACTCCTCCCTTCGGCTTCCGCCTCCAGGAGCAGCCGCCTGATCGTCAGTGCTGCCGGGACCCTGGCCTGAAAAGCGTCACCGAAGGGTTGCCAGTCACTAGGATCCATTGTGTTCCTCCTCCATACACCTCTAAAAGGCCTAAATGGAGTGTTCATTTTTTGTCATTCTGCCTGGTGCTTAATAAGAGGGAGGCTCACAAGCCCCATGTAGGGAGTATGGTGGCCAGGTGTCACTACTTTCGGCCGCCCACTGTTTGGGTCTTTTCGCCTCACTCCCTGGCTGGCTTGGACCCTTAATGGAGGAGGCAAGCTGTAGCCCCCTACGCCACCGTCCGCTGTTTGAGTTCACTGATGGCGCTGCTCGACTTCTATCAACTCAGAAGATCCCACACCCACCCCCACTTCTGACACCAATTGGTGTAGATCAAGACACTGAAGCAAACAACAGTGACAGAACACCGTTTTTTTAAACCAGGAGTAGGGACCCCCCCTTAACTCCCCCAAAGCCTTCAGTGGGGTTAAGGTTAGGACTCTGTGGTGGTGGCATTTTCATGTGTGAAAACGGATTTCTTCATACTACCTGAACAACTCGTTCCACAATCTGAGCCCGGTGAGCCGGTCGCTCGCGCAGCTGCGCACTCGTCTGTCGCTGGAATATGGAAAATTGATGGGGTAACTATGCCAATTAAGGTGGTCAGCTGACTTCATTTTATTCCCACACAGCCTTGACCATATGAGAAGCACCTCCATATCATAGCACTCCCTCTGGAGGCTAGTACAGTGGACACCATGCATGATGGGTGCATGGCCCCTTGCTCTGGTATAGGGTCAGTCTGGCTCATATGACCACATGACCTTTCCCCACCACTCCAGAGTTCAGTCTTTATACTCTCTAGCAAACTAAAGCTGACCAGCCAGTTTGGTCCCAGTTGTGGTTGTGTGGAAATGTTGGGAATATTTATTGAGCTACACGTACAGAAGTAGTGTCTCTCAGTGCGGCATCAGGTGACCATGTTTGCTAGCGGCATGGAGTTGTAGAGGTTCCTAATGGAGTCCTGTGATAATCCATCCCATGCAGCTTGAATATCCTCACACAGTTCCTGCAGATGGTGCGGTAGGGGTGGAGGTGGAGTGACACCAGGCCTTCTGGACGTGTGACAACAAGCCATTAATCATGGATGTGACCACGGTGCCTCCACACACGGATTCGTTGGTCGTCTCCACCAAGACTAAAGTGGGACTCGTCACTGAAGATGACCCGCTGCCATTCTGATTCACTCCATGACAGTCTGGTACGACACCATTGCGGTATTTGGTGACGGTGACGTGGTGTTAAGGACAGTCGTCTTATAGGCCTGTGTGCATGTCCTGCTACGTGCAGCTGTATGGCAGTGTTGCTGGCACTAACAGGATGACTCATGGAGGAAATCACTGCTCGCTGGATGTCCGTAATTGTGGCTGATGGGTCAGTCAGGTACAGTGATAAAGCTGGTCCTTGTTTACGATGCATGTGCGGGCAAATGTGAAACTCGCATGTTTGCATGTCCCACGTGCCCCAGTTTTATTTCTGTGGGTTGACTTCTTCTGGGTGCAGCTATTCTTTTGATGATGAGTGTGTATGTATGTAGTTCTGTAGTAAATTAATGGTCTGAATTTAACGTAAGATTAGAAACTCATTTTACTACTGCTCAAATAGAGGGGACGAGTTCAGCCAAGATAAACAATAAACTCAAATCACTCACTCACATGCTTACACTCTCACGCTCACACTCTCACACGCTCACACATGCACACGCTCACACTCACACACACACACACACACACACTCACGCTCACACACACACACACACTCATTCACACGCTCACATACTCACACACACTCACTCACACGCTCATATACTCTCACACACACACACACACACACACACACACACACACACACACACTTACACACACACACTCTCACACACACACACTCTCACGCACACACGCTCACGCACACACACTCTCACGCTCACACACACACACACTCACGCTCACACGCTCACACTCACACACACACACTCTCACACACACCCACACTCTCACACTCACACACACTCTCACACGCTCACATGCTTACACACACTCACACACACACAAAATCGTACACACTCACTCACACACACTCACGTACACACAACCATACACACACATGCTCACACACACTCACACGCTCACACACACACACAACCGTACACACACAACCATACACACACACACTCACGTACACACAACCATACACACACATTCATACGCTCACACACACACACAACCGTACACACAACCATACACACACACTCACGTACACACAACCATACACACACACACACACACACACACTCACATGCACTCACACACAGACAATCATACACACAAAAACACTCACACACACACACACAGTGAGTGATGGGAGGAGGTTAATGATTGGTGTTGTTAAGAGGAAGTGAACTTCAGTCTTAAGGTATACAGGAGCGCTTCTGGTAAACGGATCCAGACTCAGCTGTGAAGGGAGGAAAAGAAGAGAATGACAATTAAGAAGACAAACTGAAAAGGAATCAAGGCTAACCAACTCAGGTAAACATGATGCGATTACCTGCGTAATATTTTATTTAGTGTTCAATCTGTTGATTAGAAGCCGCTCAGACTCACTGCTTTCGTTTGATCTTAGTTACAGGCCATTGTCTTCACTCGGTCTCCAACAACATGAAGGTGGAGGACAAACTTCAGATCCAGAAATTCCTTTTAATGCTGGTCAATTCCTTGTTTGTGGTAAGATGAAATGAGTAATCCTTAATAATAATAATAATAATAATAATAATAATGATGATAATAATAATAATGAGGGCTAAAATAGTGCTACAGTCATTTTTCCAGTTCTGTACAGAGAAGACTATTCATAAGATGAGATGTATTTAAAGTGAGCTCTGTTACCGAGTGTGTTTCTATCAGACCGAATTTTATTAATTACTTTATGGCGCCTCCAACCAAGCAAACATATTGCACCCTGCTGATATACATGAACGCTCCCCACAGATCATCGGTATCAGCCTTTTTGGATGTTCTGCATGGATCCTATTCGACAAAACCAACTTCATCGCTGTTCTGAGCGACGGTAAGCATTTGCCTTCCTGCTTTGTAATGAGGGAATCTGGTGGCATTAAAAGCCAATTCCACCAAATGATCAGATTTTCTGCCTAATTAAATTTCCAAAATGCAGACAAAGTTATTCCGAGTGCTTTGCGCGCGATACGCTCCTTTCCAGGGAGTCAGAATTGCTTGCAGGCGCCCAGAGTGTTTATTGGCTTTAAAAGCTACCGTGCAGAGAGTTATTGCACATTGTGTAAATGTTATGGATGTGATGCCTCGAGTCTGAGACTCTGGTTTATGATAGTTTGGAGATGCATGTTCTGAAAATCCATCCTCATGTGCCCCCAAAGGGAAGATCAGACCCTCCACTATTTTGCCATCACCAGCACTGCGTATATAACAGCTGAGCAGACCGGAAGGGTGACTGGTCATTTTAAATAGTAGTAAATATATTGATATTGATATATAGTAGGCATGGTGACCCCTGGTTACTATCACCACCAGTGAAAAGAAATCTGAGATCTACGGTGAACCGTTTCTCATGAAACCACTCTGAATGACTTTGCAGGAAGTGGACTATACATTATTCTATAATTCTGAAATTTGGTGGAGCTGTCCCACAGTACCCGAGTAAATAAGGTCTGGGAAGGTATCTTTGTGTGGTGTTTTCATAATGAGTGCGGACTGTATGCTAACTGGTCTTTCTGTGTGGTGGTTGGTCTCACAGAAGAAGACATCAAGGTGGCTGCTGGAGGACTCTTCGTTATCGGCTTGGTGGTGTTGTGTGTGTCCATGTTGGGTTGCCTTGGGGTCCACTTAGAAAACCGATGTTGCCTTGCATTCGTAAGTGCCGGGACAGAACAACACACCGTAACACACAACACACTACACACACCGTAATACACAACACACCAAACAACACACCGTAATACACAACACACTACACACACCGTAATACACAACACACAAGACAACACACCGTAATACACAACACACTACACACACCGTAATACACAACACACTACACAACGCACTGTAATACACAACACACCAAACAACACACCGTAACACACAACACACTACACACACCGTAATACACAACACACCAAACAACACACCGTAATACACAACACACTACACACATCGTAATACACAACACACTACACAACGCACCGTAATACACAACACACCAAACAACACACCGTAATACACAACACACAAAACAACACACTGTAATACACAACACACAAAACAACACACCGTGATACACAACACACTACACACACCGTAATACACAACACACAAGACAACACACCGTAATACACAACACACTACACAACACACCGTAATACACAACACACTACACAACACACCGTAATACACAACACACTACACACACCGTAATACACAACACACTACACAACACACCGTAATACACAACACACAAGACAACACACTGTAATACACAACACACTGTAATACACAACACACAACAACACACTGTAATACACAACACACATAACAACACACTGTAATACACAACACACAAAACAACACACCGTAATACACAACACACAAAACAACACACCGTAATACACAACACACAAAACAACACACTGTAATACACAACACACAAAACAACACACCGTAATACACAACACACAAAACAACACACCGTAATACACAACACACCGTAATACACAACACACAAAACAACACACTGTAATACATAACACACAAAACAACACACCGTAATACACAACACACAAAACAACCCACCGTAATACACAACACACAAAACAACACACCGTAATACACAACACACAAAACAACACACCGTAATACACAACACACACGACAACACACCGTAATACACAACACACAAGACAACACACCGTAATACACAACACACCGTAATACACAACACACAAAACAACACACCGTAATACACAACACACTACACACACCGTAATACACAACACACCAAACAACACACCGTAATACACAACACACAAAACAACACACCGTAATACACAACACACCAGACAACACACCGTAATACACAACACACCAAACAACACACCGTAATACACAACACACAAGACAACACACCGTAATACACAACACACTACACACACCGTAATACACAACACACCAAACAACACACGGTAATACACAACACACAAGACAACACACTGTAATACACAACACACAAAACAACACGCCGTAATACACAACACGCCGTAATACACAACACACAAAACAACACACAGTAATACACAACACACAAGACAACACACTGTAATACACGACACACAAGACAACACACTGTAATACACAACACACAAAACAACACACTGTAATACACAACACACAAAACAACACACTGTAATACAAAACACACAAAACAAAACACCGTAATACACAACACAAAAAACAAAACACTGTAATACACAACACACAAGACAACACACTGTAATACACAACACACAAAACAACACACTGTAATACACAACACACAAAACAACACACCGTAATACACAACACACAACAACACACCGTAATACACAACACACGAAACAACACGCCGTAATACACAACACACCGTAATACACAACACACAAAACAACACACCGTAATACACAACACACCGTAATACACAACACACAAAACAACACACCATAATACACAACACACCGTAACACACAACACACAAAACAGCACAGCGTAATACACAACACACCAAACAACACACCGTAATACACAACACACAAAACACACCGTAATACACGACACACAAAACAGCACAGCGTAATACACGACACACAAAACAGCACACCGTAATACACGACACACAAAACAACACACCGTAATACACAACACACAAAACATCACACCGTAATACACAACACACAAAACAACACACCGTAATACACAACACACAAAACAACGCAGCGTAATACACAACACACAAGACAACACACCGTAATACACAACACACACAACATCACAACACAACACACAACAACACACACACCGTAATAACAACAACACACCAGCAATCACACAACACACAAAACAACACACCGTAATACACAACACACAAAACAGCTAACCGTAATACACAACACACAAAACAACACACCGTAATACACAACACACAAAACACACCGTAATACACAACACACAAAACAGCACAGCGTAATACACGACACACCAAACAGCACAGCGTAATACACGACACACAAAACAGCACACCGTAATACACGACACACAAAACAGCACGCCGTAATACACAACACACAAAACAACACACCGTAATACACAACACACAAAACAACACACTGTAATACACAACACACAAAACAACACACTGTAATACACAACACACAAAACAACACACTGTAATACAAAACACACAAAACAAAACACCGTAATACACAACACAAAAAACAAAACACTGTAAACACACAACACACACATCAAACACACACTGTAATACACAACACACAAAACACACACTGTAATCACACAACACACAACACAAACACACCCGTAATACACAACACACAACAAACAACACACGTAATACACAACACACAACAAACACACACACAATACACAACACACAAAACAAACAACACGCCGTAACACACAACACACACACAAATACACAACACACAAAAAACAAACAACAATAACACAACACACAACAATACACAACACACAAAAAACACACCACACACACACAACACACACACACACACAACACACAAAACAGCACAGCGTAATACAACAACACACCACAAACAACACACCGTAATACACAAACACACAAACACAACAAACTTACATACACAACACACACACAAAACAGCACAGCGTAATACACGACACACACAACACACATCACACACCGTAATACACACACACACAAAAACACACACCGTAAACACAACACACAAAACATCACACCACATACACAACACACAAAACAACACACCGTAACACACAACACACAAAACAACACAGCGTAACACACACAACACACAAGACAACACACCGTAAATACACAACACACACAAAACAACACGCCGTAACACACACACACAACACAATAAATACACACACAACACAACACACCGTAATACACAACACACACAAATACACAACACACAGAACACACAACTGTAATACACAACACACACACACACACCGTAATACACAACACACAAACAACACACCGTAAAACACACACACACACAAAAACACACACACAAATACACAACACACACAAAACAGCACAGCGTAATACACACGACACACCAAACAGCACAGCAATCAAATACACGACACACACACACAATACACCCACAATACACACACACACACAAACAGCACGCCGTAATACACAACACACAAAACAACACGCCGTAATACACAACACACAAAACAACACACCGAAAAACACAACACCACAAACAACGCAGCGTAATACACAACACAACACCAAACAACACACGTAATACACAACACACAAAGACACACACACCGTAATACACAACACACAAACACAATACACTGTAACACACACACACCAAACAACACACCGTAATACACAACACACACAACACAACACGCACATAAATACACACAACACAAAACAACATCACGCACCAAATACACAACACACAACAACACACTGTAATACACAAACATCACACAGAACAATACACTGTAATACACAACACACAAAACAACACACAGTAATACACAACACACAAAACAACACGCCGTAATACACAACACACAAAACAACACACCGTAATACACAACACACACAACAACGCACCGTAATACACAACACACAAAACAATACACCGTAATACACAACACACCGTAATACACAACACACAAAACAACACACCGTAATACACAACACACAAAACAACACACCATAATACACAACACACACAAAACACGCACGTATACACAACACACACAAACAACACACCGTACATACACACAACACACAAGACAACACACACATAAATACGCAAAACACAAAAAACAACACACCACAATACACAACACACAACAACACACACACAATACACAACACACAACACACACACACGTAATACACAACACACAAAACAACACACACACAATACACAACACACAAAACAACACAACACGTAATACACAACACACACAACACACACACCGTAATACACAACACACACACAAACAATACACCAACACACAACACACCGTAACCACACAACACACAACACAACACACCGTAATACACACACACACAAAACAACACACCATACAACACAACACACACAAACACGCACCAAAATAACACAACACACAAAACAACACACACCGTAATACAAAACACACACCACAGACAACACACCATAAATACACAACACACAAAACAACACACCGTAATACACAACACACACAAAACAACACACCGTAATACACAACACACAAGACAACACACCCGTAACAACACAACACACAACAACAACCCACAGTAATACACAACACACAACAAACACACCACACATACACAACACACAAAACAACACACATTTATACACCACACACAACACAACACACACTGTAATCACACACGACACACACACACAACACACACAAATACAACACAACACACAAAACAACACACCGTAATACACAACACACAAGACAACACACCGTAATACACAACACACCAAACAACACACCGTAATACACAACACACAAAACAACACACCGTAATACACAACACACAAAACAACACACTGTAATACACAACACACAACAACACACTGTAATACACAACACACAGAACAATACACTGTAATACACAACACACAAAACAACACACACACACAAGTACACAACACACCAAACAAACACGAAACAATACACAAACACACCAAACAACACACACACACACACAACACACAAAACAACGCACCGTAATACACAACACACTAAACAACGCACCGTAATACACAACACACAAAACAACACACCGTAATACACAACACACAAAACAACACACGGTAATACACAACACACAAAACAACACACCGTAATACACAACACACAAAACAACACACTGTAATACACAACACACAACAACACACCGTAATACACAACACACAAAACAACACGCCGTAATACACAACACACAAAACAACACACCGTAATACACAACACACACAACAACGCACCGTAATACACAACACACAAAACAAAACACCGTAATACACAACCCAGCCAACAACACAACACACAAAACAACACACCGTAATACACAACACACAAAACAACACACCATAATACACAACACACAAAACCACGCACCGTAATACACAACACACAAAACAACACACCGTAATACACAACACACAAGACAACACACCATAATACACAAAACACAAAACAACACACCGTAATACACAACACACAGAACAACACACTGTAATACACAACACACAGAACAATACACTGTAATACACAACACACAGAACAACACACTGTAATACACAACACACAACAACACACTGTAATACACAACACACAACAACACACCGTAATACACAACACACAAAACAACACGCCGTAATACACAACACACAAAACAACACACCGTAATACACAACACACACAACAACGCACCGTAATACACAACACACAAAACAATACACCGTAATACACAACACACCGTAATACACAACACACAAAACAACACACCGTAATACACAACACACAAAACAACACACCATAATACACAACACACAAAACCACGCACCGTAATACACAACACACAAAACAACACACCGTAATACACAACACACAAGACAACACACCATAATACACAACACACAAAACAACACACCGTAATACACAACACACAAAACAACACACCGTAATACACAACACACAAGACAACACACCGTAATACACAAAACACAAAACAACACACCGTAATACACAACACACAACAACACACCGTAATACACAACACACAAAACAACACACATTTATACACGACACACAAGACAACACACTGTAATACACGACACACAAAACAACACACAGTTATACACAACACAAAACAACACACCGTAATACACAACACACAAGACAACACACCGTAATACACAACACACCAAACAACACACCGTAATACACAACACACAAGACAACACACCGTAATACACAACACACCAAACAACACACCGTAATACACAACACACAAAACAACACACCGTAATACACAACACACACAAAACAACACACCGTAATACACAACACACAAAACAACACACCGTAATACACAACACACAAAACAACACACTGTAATACACAACACACAGAACAACACACCGTAATACACAACACACAAAACAACACACTGTAATACACAACACACAAAACAACACACCGTAATACACAACACACAGAACAACACACCGTAATACACAACACACAGAACAATACACTGTAATACACAACACACAAAACAACACAACACACGTAATACAACACAACACAAAACAACACACCGTAATACACAACACACAAAACAACACACTGTAATACACAACACACAGAACAACACACTGTAATACACAACACACAGAACAATACACTGTAATACACAACACACAAAACAACACACCGTAATACACAACACACAAGACAACACACTGTAATACACAACACACAAAACAACACACTGTAATACACAACACACAGAACAACACACCGTAATACACAACACACAAAACAACACACTGTAATACACAACACACAAAACAACACACTGTAATACACAACACACAAAACAACACACTGTAATACACAACACACAGAACAACACACTGTAATACACAACACACAGAACAACACACCGTAATACACAACACACAAAACAACACACTGTAATACACAACACACAGAACAACACACTGTAATACACAACACACAGAACAATACACTGTAATACACAACACACAGAACAACACACTGTAATACACAACACACAAAACAACACACCGTAATACACAACACACAAAACAACACACCGTAATACACAACACACAGAACAACACACTGTAATACACAACACACAGAACAACACACTGTAATACACAACACACAGAACAATACACTGTAATACACAACACACAGAACAACACACTGTAATACACAACACACAAAACAACACACTGTAATACACAACACACAAAACAACACACTGTAATACACAACACACAGAACAACACACCGTAATACACAACACACAAAACAACACACTGTAATACACAACACACAAAACAACACACTGTAATACACAACACACAGAACAACACACCGTAATACACAACACACAAAACAACACACTGTAATACACAACACACAAAACAACACACCGTAATACACAACACACAAAACAACACACCGTAATACACAACACACAGAACAATACACTGTAATACACAACACACAGAACAATACACTGTAATACACAACACACAGAACAATACACTGTAATACACTTATATGAAAAAGTTGAGTTGTTGCACAGACGTTTCACCCAGAGAAAATCAGCCGGTGGGAAGGAAACTTGGTGAGGAGGTTTGATATTGTGAGACATTGCTTAAAGGATTCAATGTTTTCCGCGCGATCTGGGCACGCATGTGCCGTAACAGCAAAACGACGGGCCGCTTATCGCTGTACCTGACTGACCCACTAGCTACAACTAGTGGAACATCCCGTGAGCGCGCTGTCTCGAGGCGCATGAGTCCATCACCACACAGGCTACATGCAGCAGGCCGTTACCATGGACTTACACACCCACGTCAACGCACAACAACGGTTGGTCACCGTGCCAATACTGGCATGGAGGGACTCAGAATGGCAGCGGGTCCATCTTCAGTGAACGAGTCCCCGCTTTTTAGTCTTAGTGAGACCACCCAACACACGAACCGTAATGTGGTTGGAGGCATCCAGTGGTCGCACGCAAGATGAACCTGTTTTGTTGTCACACGGTCCCAAAGACCTGGGTGTCCCTCCCACCCTCCACCCCTACCGCACCATCTTGCAGGTGGTAACACCTTGTAGTGGAGTGTGGTGGTGGTGCTCAAGCTGTGCATATTGTGTGAATGGATTTTATCTAAACGACCCATTGAGGAGTCCCTTTGTGTGCTCCACATATCCTAAGACGTCCGTGGTCCTTATTAAAAATGTGGTACTGTGCTCTCATCACACACACAATACTGTGAAGGATAGACAGA